>CM076905.1:33809029-34225080 GCA_039519145.1 Kokia cookei
CAGAGCATCAGATTTCAATATATTCCTCGATTTGCTAACACCCTAGCACATAACTTAGCTATTAAATGTTTGAAAAGGGAGAGATGAACTTACTTGGTTAGCGATGAGGTTGCGGGAGTTGACGACGGATCAAACTGACAGAGCCAGAGAGAACCTGATTGATGAGAGCTGAAGAGTGGGACTCGCGAAGAGGAAATGGCAGCAAACAAGGAGATATTAGGAAGCTACTGATTTTGGTAATTGGCATCGATAATTTTTAGGGTTTTCAGTTTTTTTAAGTGAGTGGGTGCCAGGTTGTGACTGATTGGGCTCTTTAAATGGGTTTCTTAGTTTAATTTTTTATTGTTTATGTGCAGCCCGTTTTGTTTTAATTGGGTCGACTTTTTTTTTAGTTTATTTCTTAATAAAGCCCAGTTGGTTTATTAAAAAAAATACAAATATATATAAATTATAAATAAATTATAAATTGTTAAAGAAAATTTTAAAAAAATTTATGAGATGACCTAGCACATTCTTAGTGCAACATCATTACACTTTAATGGAATTCAAGTTTAATGGTCAAATTAAAAAAAGATATGTTAAGTTCTGAAAGTAATGTGAAAAAAACTACATATTATTTTAACTTTAAATATAAATAAGGGATAAATATCAAAACTACACATAATTTTTTTTCCGATGTGCAATGCTATACATAAACTTTGATTTTGTACAATCTTATACATGAAATACAATATTGAATGAAGTTAAGAGGATTACTTGGATTTTTAGCATTAGTTCCACTGAGTAGTGTCAGCTTTTCTACTGTGCTATCTAAGGGATCTGAACTAATAGGGATCTTTATCTACATGAGGGGAAACAAATCACGGGTAGAAATATTTCGGACTTGATTCTTAGTTATATAAATGGACTTGATGGTCTAGAAGAAAGAAATCTTACCAGATCTGTTGGAGGAGAGAAATGGTGTCCCCTCACTAAAACCAGAGATCAAAATAAAATTCAACACAACATATAATTGTAATTTAGGCAGATCGGGCTCCAAGATTTTAGCAAGGAACTATAGGGGTGAGTTTATTGCTTCAAAATAGACTTTACACAAGGAGGTGGAATCCCGCTTCCTGCTGAGGGTCTTGCATGTTTCCAGGCGGTGGCTTTAGAGGTACATTAGGGCCTCAGAGCAATCATAGTAAAAGGAGATGAAAAGTCGATAATAAAAAAAATGTCAAGTAAATAGGGGTGATAAATTAGAGATAGGAACCCTTATCATGGACATTCAATAATAGAAAAGACTATTCTAGAGCATCAGATTTCAACATATTCCCCGATCTGGTAACACCCTAGCACATAACTTAGCTACTGAATGTTTGAAAAGGGAGAGGGAGACTTACCTGGTTGGCGATGAGGTTGCGGGAGTTGACGACGGATCAGAGCCATATTGATAAGAGCTGAAGAGTGGGACTCGGAGAGAGGAAATGGTAGTAAACAAGGGAATTTTAGGAAGCTGTTGATTTTCGTAATTGGCACCTACAGTTTTTATGGTTTTTAGATTTTTGTGAGTGGGTGAGTGTTAAGTCATGACTGGTTGGGCTCTTTTAGTGGGTTTTTTTTATTTAATTTTTTATTGTTTATGCGTAGCCCGTTTTGTCTTTATTGGATCGACTTTTTGTTTATTTTTTAGTTTATTTCTTAATAAAGCCCAGTTGATTTATTCAAAAAAAATACAAATATATATAAATTATAAATAAATCATAAATTGTTAAAGAAAATTTTAAAAAATTATGTGTTGACCTAGCACAAATTCTAAGTACAATATCGTCACACTTTAATGGAATTCAAGTTTAATTGCCAAATTAAAAAGATATGTCAAGTTCCGGAACTAATGTGAAAAAAAAACTACATATTATTTTAACCTTAAATATAAATAAAGGATAAATATCAAGACTACACATAAATTTTTTTAATGTGCAATGCTGTATATAAACTTTGATTTTATGTAATCTTATAAATGAAATTTTACTCTATTCAATTTTTACAAAGCACTAGCAATATTATCTACATTGGACCATGTTACTTTTATATATTGGACACACAAATAATTATATTAATACAATATGAAAATAAATAAATATATTTATTTTTTTAAAAAATATGTACAATTAAATTAAAATCAAAACCTAATTTACACGTTTAAATTACAACCAAAATTTTATATATTTAATTACATTAAATCCCTTTAAAAATATATTAATTAAAATTCATGTATTGAATTCTACACTGAAACAAAGTTTATAACTAAATTTGATACTTATGAAGAAATTTTACATAATAAAAATTTGCATGAATTAGGATAGAGCCAAACCAGAAGATGTTTTGTTGTTGGTTATTGCGGTTGTGGCTTAATAAATTAAAAAATAAAAGTTAATAAAAAGGCCTAATACTAAATATACTGTTAGTAAGAAAACAGGATTCTTTTTTCCCCTCTAGGTCTCTTATTTGTATAGTCTGTAAAACATAAGAGAAACATTCCTCGATATTATCTGATTTCTGGGTGTAGATCTAATCTCAACGCCAAACGGAGAAAAGTGATAGAGGTACAGAGTAGCCAAGCTGGAGCAATTGAAGACGATTGGTAGGGAGCTCGCCATGGGCTCCCAAGGCGGATTCTACCAATCCAAAGAATTTTTGGATCTGGTGAAGTCCATTGGCGAGGCTCGATCCAAGGCCGAAGAGGACCGAATTGTTCTCAGCGAGATCGAGACTCTCAAACGCCGCATCTCCGAGCCCGACATACCCAAGCGCAAAATGAAAGAGTACATCATCAGATTGGTTTACGTCGAGATGCTCGGTCACGACGCTTCCTTCGGTTACATTCACGCCGTTAAGATGACTCACGACGATAGCCTTCTCGTCAAACGGACCGGTTACCTGGCCGTTACGCTCTTCTTAAACGAAGATCATGATTTGATCATTTTGATTGTCAATACCATCCAAAAAGATTTGAAGTCTGACAATTACTTGGTGGTCTGCGCCGCCTTGAATGCCGTTTGCAAGTTGATCAATGAGGAGACAATTCCTGCCATCTTGCCGCAGGTTGTGGAGTTGCTCGCACATCCTAAGGAGGCTGTACGGAAGAAGGCCATCATGGCTCTACATCGGTTTTATCAGAAATCCCCTTCCTCTGTTTTGCATCTCGTCTCCAATTTTCGCAAGGTAGGTCTTCCCATTTACCTTTTTTCATTTCAATGCTTTAATCTATTTTAATATTTTTACCATTCCAAATGAATGTGTTGATGCATTTTAATTTTAACCAGCGTACAACCATGTCTATGTGTATTTACCCATGGGAAATCGGGAAAGCATCTTGTTTCTGTGCATGCATGTTAGTGATGTGCTAAATGAATGCTACAATGTTCCAAAGTTGCGCCTTTTGTTCTTCATTTGGAGTAGTTTTTTTTTTATTAGGACCAACTTGTACATGTTTCACAACTAAAACTATAAATTTCAAGTACCTTCTATCCTCGAATGACCTCCTTTAAGGGAAGAATTAGCACCACAATGGGGAACCAAGGTTTCCATTTTAATAGATATGCTTTGACTTGAGAAGTTGAAATACTCATTCTAAAAATCTTGAATTTAATCTTGATATATTAGATATTTTGATGCGTCTCCCAATATTTTTTTCTCAGTGATCATATGCAATGTTATTTATTGATTTATACAACGTGGCTTCACCATACATTATCTTATTTATCTATTTATGCAATGTGGCTTCTTTTGTTTCAGAGACTTTGTGATAATGATCCTGGAGTTATGGGTGCAACTCTTTGCCCACTTTTTGATCTTCTAATAAATGATGTTAATTCTTACAAAGATTTGGTCATCAGCTTTGTAAGCATTCTTAAACAAGTTGCTGAACGCAGATTACCTAAGGCTTATGATTACCATCAGATGCCAGCTCCATTTATTCAGGTAATGCTTATTTTTAGGTTTCACTTAAAAAGCTTTATTGGATGATTTTTTTTAATTGAAATTATAGGTCATATGAAAATCATAGTTGCATTCTGCAGATCAAATTGTTGAAAATTCTGGCATTGCTTGGAAGCGGTGACAAACAAGCAAGTGAAAGCATGTATACCGTAGTGGGAGACATATTCAGAAAATGTGATTCATCAAGTAATATAGGAAATGCTGTACTCTATGAGTGCATATGCTGTGTTTCCTCTATATATCCCAATCCCAAGTTATTAGAGTCTGCAGCGGATGCTATATCCAGATTTTTAAAGGTATATCACATGTAGCTAGTGTCTACTTTGTGGAGTTGCAGAGAGCTATTCTTCAAGAAGATTATTTAGTTTTTTTTTTCCTAATTTACCAACTCTTGTTTCTTGTTACAGAGTGACAGTCATAACCTAAAATACATGGGCATTGATGCTCTTGGCCGTTTAATAAAGATAAGTCCAGAGATTGCTGAGCAACATCAGTTGGCTGTTATTGATTGCTTAGAGGTAAGAAGCTTCTATGTTTATTTCACTTTTTTACTTGAATGTTATTTGCTAACTAACCTCAGGGTAGATTAACATAATATATATCCTGTGGGGGCTGGGAGTTATTTAGGGGTGAGCAAAACTAGATTTGACTCGAAAAAATCGAATTTTTTTTCAAATTTTGAGTTAATCGAATCGGGTTATTTGGTTTTTTCAAGCCAACTCGAATAAGTAATTCGAGTTTCAGTTCCGAGTTGAGTTGAATTTTACAATTCAAGTAACTCGAATAATTCGAATAACTCAAATAATAGATTTGTGTAAATACCCATTTGGTCCTTGCCAATTTTGAAAATGAGCAAATTGGTCTCTTACAACAAAAATTACAAAAAAAAATTCAAAATAATTTTTATTATAAAAATTTCAAAAAAATTAATTTAAAAATTAAAAATTCTAAAAACATTCTAAAGAATATAAAAAAGCTAAAAAAATTGAATAACTTATGAAATAATAATTTTGGACCTAAATAAGTAAATTAATGATTTTGAAAGAGTTTTCAAATATATATGGTTTCAAATTTATATGCTCTAACATGGAATTAGTTATATTGTAACAAGATTTTAATTTGACATGTTTAATTTTTAATTTAACTGAAATAATTTCATTCGATTCCACTTGACTCAATTTCATTTCACTAGATTTGATCTGAAAAAATTTCAAATCAAGTTAGGATCATAAAATGGGGTTCGTACTCGATTAACTTAAAAGTTTTCATTTGATTCGATTGAACGCTCACTCCTAGAGTTATTTATCTATTTTCGTATAAATTGCTCTATATGGTCTAGTAGAATGTTTACTTGGTTCTTAAATGGGGAAGAGGGAAGAAGCAGTAGCGTTTAAGATTGATGGATGTGCTTTAGAGAAAAATAAGGAGAATGCTATTTATACAAGGATCGGTTGCTAGAGAAGCGAGGAACAAGCTGTTTGAATCATTATAATAAAAAGTTTTTCTTGAATACCCTTTTAATAATTTGATAATTTGAGAGTGGATTTACAAGACTCCAGTGGTCTAATCTAACACTACTGAGCACCTGGTCCTTATTTGGGGTTTAAGACTCGAGAGTGATTAGTTCAAAATGTCCTTTCAATGCATACTTAAATGCGAATGATGCACTTATGCATGTTGTAGCAGAGTTTAATCTAACACTACTGTAAATTTGTGTTTATCCGTGCTTACAATTTTGGTTTGGCTTCAAATTTCTTAGTGAATGATTATCCTTCTTAATTTTGCTATCTTCCATGCAACTATCATTCTTTTTATTGCAATTATTTAACATGAGGGCACCAAACAGGACCCAGATGATACTCTGAAGAGAAAAACCTTTGAACTACTTTACAAAATGACCAAGTCTACAAATGTGGAGGTTATTGTTGATCGCATGATTGATTACATGATTAGCATTAATGACAATCATTATAAAACTGAAATAGCTTCTCGATGCGTTGAACTTGCGGAGCAATTTGCTCCGAGCAATCAATGGTTCATCCAGGTAATATTTTACCTTCCGCTGAGGAATTAGGTTCTTAGCTTAGAATGTAGCCATTCCTGATACTTTGACTTGGCAGACCATGAATAAAGTTTTTGAGCATGCGGGAGATCTGGTCAATATTAAGGTAGCGCACAATTTGATGCGGTTGATTGCTGAGGGGTTTGGAGAGGATGATGATACTGCAGACAGTCAACTGAGATCATCTGCTGTAAGTGTTTACTTATTTTGATGATTGCCTTTTGTGTGCGGTGCTTAGAGCTCATTATGTGTTGCTGCTTGTCAAATTCAGGCATCATATGAATTTAATACTTATTTACATCTTGCATCTCGTTTAATCTTCTTATCTATGTTTTAATTAATAGCTTTTCAATTTGAATCTGAATAAAGATTTTTTTCTCCTGAAAGCTTGAAACCTTGGATTTTGTGATGCCTTGTGCTTTGTCTATTTTGTTAATGACATTAATTGAATTTCTTATTGATACATGCAGTCACTTCAGTTAATTTCGAAGTCAAGCTTAGCCCTTGAAAGTCTTTTAATTTTATACAGGCAATTAGCAAAATATGACTGTTTAAATAGTATTATTTGATGCTTAAATATAAGATATAGCATGGGCGTAACAGTTCTTTTTAATGGGATATGCCATGCATTAAGTTTTATGAACCTTCGAGTCTATGGGGATTTAATAATGAGTTTAACATTATTCTGGAAATCATTTTACCTCCTAAAGAACTGATAATTTTATAGAAAAGGCTGGAGCTTAAGGTCTAGATCTGATAATGCACCAAAAAATTGACTTTTTTGGTTTTGATGCAGGTGGAATCATACTTGCACATTCTTGGTGAACCAAAGCTGCCATCCGTTTTTCTTCAAGTATGTTTTGTGCTAGAGTAACCTTTGCATCTTTTTTCTATGCATGCAGGAAGTACTAAAATTTTGAGTATTATCTTAATTGTGACTTGTGCGTTTTGATTGCAGGTAATTTGCTGGGTCTTAGGGGAATATGGAACAACTGATGGAAAGTACTCTGCTTCCTATATTACTGGGAAGTTATGTGATGTGGCAGAGGCATATTCGGATGATGAGACTGTTAAGGTATCAATTAATATGGTGTAATTGTTTCTTAAAGTTATTAATATATCTTTATGCAGTTGAACAATATGTTTGTATATCTCACTCTTATAGTTATCTAAAAATCGATGCATGGTTCTTATATTCAATGTCTGAAAATGTGACTATCCTTCACATATTTTTGAAGGCTTATGCAGTTACAGCCCTCATGAAAATATATGCATTTGAAATAGCAGCGGGGAGGAAAGTAGATATGCTGCCTGAGGTTGGTTTCCAAGCACTTGATTACAAATTTATTCTATGCAAATTCATACTCATTGCTGTTTTTGATCTGGTTGACTATTTACATCTCTTGGTAATTTTATGTTAGATTGCATGTCTTTAGTGCAACATTGTGAAAGTAATTTAAAAACTGGCGTGGTTAGCTTTCCATGCATCTGATTGATGCTGAACAACATAATTTGAAAATAGTTTTTAGGGATTTGCATTATTTTCAAGAACTCAAGTTGGAGGTTTTTATTTTGTAAGTTTGGTAATAAGCTTATAGACTTCATTTTAGAAAGGTTTGGTTTTGGGGTTGTTTGGTTGCCTAAAACAGAAAATGTTAGCATTATAATTCTCTCAACAGTAGCTAGTAAGGCTGTGTTTGTTTCAATGAAAACAATTTTCTGAAAATGGATTAATGTTCTGGAAAAACTGATATTTTCTGGTGTTTAGATGATTTTATATAAAATATTTTTTCTTGTTTGGTAAATTTTCATGAAATCGTTTTCTGAAATTTGTTTTCAAGGAAACAAACACAACATTAATTGTATTTGTGACAGAATACTATAGGGATATCTTTTGACAACTACAAGTTATTTTATGATACGATAATTAATATTTTATATAGACTTAATATAAGACTTAATAATAATCAATGCCTAATTAAAACATAATAGACTTAATAAATATTTATTATTAAATATTTATAAATTGCAATATATATTTATTATTAAAATAAAATTGTAATTGTGACAAAATTTGTGGACTGATTGCTCTGTCCTCTGTTGATGCAGTGTCATTCTTTAATGGAAGAATTTTTGGCTTCTCACTCAACAGATTTGCAGCAACGTGCATATGAATTGCAAGCTGTGATTGGCCTTGATGCTCATGCTGTTGAGAGTATTATGCCATCAGATGCAAGTTGTGAAGATATTGAGGTGCTTTATTTTGGATTTTATGTAGATATTCTCACTTTATTAACTTTGAAACTCGGGGCCCTGTTTTTAAAATCTATTTCTTTATAGTTTGAGTTCCTAAATCCCTCAAAAGTCTTTTGTTCCATATTGAAGCTTCCATGGCCTAAAATTCAGTTTTATAGAGTGTTCAGGACTTAAAACCTATGATTGATGTGTTATTTAAATGCTCTGACATCTGCCTTTTAGTTTTTGTTAAGTGTTATCTCTCCTTGCTTTCACAAATATTAGGTGCTACATCTTTTAATTTGGAAATTTTCCTTGAGGAAAGAGTAATGCCATAGCCTCCTTTCATTCATTCATTTTGATTGTTATTATTCCCAAAAAGGATAATTCTTTTCAAACATGCCCAATACTCGAGCTTCACAAGATTGTGAATATATCTATGCCAGATTAAGTGATTGATGTTTAAAGCCCCTACATTTCTAAGAAAGCCATAGTCCAGATATGTTCAGGTTAAGATTGTTCAGCCATTAAACTATTTTTGCGTACTTGCTAGGGCTATTTGTCATTTTAGTTCCTTGTTTGTTCTGTTAACTGCATCTTGGTGGAATATTGTTTACTAAATATATATTTTATTTTCATGCAAGAGTAGATCATTTTTAGTCCTCTCTTGCAGGTTGATAAAGCCCTTTCGTTCCTTAATGGTTATATCGAAGAGTCAATTGAAAAAGGTGCTCAGCCCTATATTCCTGAGAGTGAACGCTCTGGAATGTTAAATATCAGCAATTTTAGGAATCAAGATTACCATGTAGCTTCGTCACATGGTCTCAGGTTTGAGGCATATGAGCTCCCGAAGCAGACAGTGCAAGCGAGGATTCCTCCTGCATCACTTGCTTCAACTGAACTTGTTCCAGTTCCAGAGCCGATGTATCCTAGGGAAAGCTATCAGACTACTACTGTGCCATCTGTATCATCAGATGCAGGATCAACAGAGCTCAAGCTACGACTAGATGGAGTCCAAAAGAAGTGGGGTAGGCAAACACACTCTCCCTCAACATCTACCTCAAATTCCACATCCCAGAAAACAGTTAATGGTATCACGCAAGTAGATGGGTCAAATACGGCAAATTCAAGAACACGTGAAACCTATGATTCTAGGAAACAAGTTGAAATTTCTCCAGAAAAGCAGAAACTGGCTGCTTCACTGTTTGGAGGTCCATCAAAAACAGAAAAGAAGCCAGCTACTGGTCATAAGAGTTCAAAGCCAAGCAGCCACATGGTGGAGAAGTCTCATGCGCCAAAGTCTAGTATGGAAGTTGCTTCAGAAAAGACATCTCCTGTTCAACAACCTCTGGACTTGCTCGATTTTGGAGAACCAACTGTCAGAAGTACTGCTTCTTCAGTAGATCCATTTAAAGATCTGGAGGGTCTTCTTGAGCCAACAACTCAAGTTTCTTCAGCAGTGAATCATGGTTCAACTGCTGCTGCTACTACGAAGTCCCCTGATATAATGGGATTGTACACAGAGACACCTGCTGGCGCACGCCATAAAGACAGTGATATTTTATCTGGCTTGTCAAATCCGCCAATGACAGATTTGGTTGGTAGTACTACAACCATGCAAGTAGCTCAAAGTAGTAAGGGCCCCAACCTTAAAGATTCATTGGAAAAGGATGCACTGGTTAGGCAGATGGGTGTTACTCCATTGAGTCAGAATCCAAACTTGTTTAAAGATCTACTCGGGTGAAGTATATTGGGAAGGAAGGATTGACAAGACTTACAGCAATGGGGTTTCAGTATGGTTTTACTTTCGTACAGCTAGCAACTGGACAGTTGATAGCTAAACCATACGAGCAATGAGGTATCATGAGCACAGATATGCAGACATTGTGGTATTAATTTGATTCAGCCACCTCGAATGGGGTTTAAGAGTCAGGTACGGGTCTGTAGTTGTTGGACAGTAAAGGGTTTTCTTTTTCTTTTTTGGAATATTATATCTTTCTTTCTTTTCTTTTTTTTTTTTCATTTTTGGGTCGTAGGCAAATAGCACAACACAGCGGTGTTCTTTGTAGTGAATTTGAGATTTCGTGGCTGTTCCAACTGTAAGGCTTTTTTTTTTTTTTTTTATATGGCTGGCTCAATCCGAAAAACAAAAACGGGTTTTTGCATTGTATGATGTTGAGTCTTTGTTGTGATAACAAATAATAATGCTTCTGTAAAAATAAAAAGTGGTATAATAACTTGTGTTGGTGTGTTCGTTAAACACATATATGCTTGGTATTAATATTATAAGTAATTTCGCCAAATTTCATCAAATTATATTATTACAATTTTAGTATTAATTTTTATGGGAAAAATTGGCTCAAATAATTTAATAATTAACTTTGACTGATATTATCGAATCAAATTAAAGAATTATATATATTTTTATGAAAGTTAATGTTAAATTAGGTTACTCTGTAAATATCCTTACAATGTATCTGTAAATTGGAGAAATTCTAAATTTTAACGTTGAATTGGTTGGGAAATAGGAAGCATACTCTGTACACTTCAATTCTGGATTGTCTTTGGTTGATTGTATTGTATTGTATCCAAAAAGATGGGTAACAGAAATGACGGTGGAGCTCCTACGGTGATAAAAGAAGAAGACAATCCGATTTTAAAATATCCTTCAACCTCGCTCTTCGCTCCCTTCTCACTGCCTGTTCTGAAGAGGCTAGGTCACATTTTTTTCCTTTTTTTTCTTGAGCTTTTTTTTTCTCTTAAGTTTTTCTCAAAGCTGGATCACAATGAGCATACTTTTAAATGGTTTTCTCTATTGTAATTATGAAGGAATTTAGTAAAGTATTTCCTAATTTTACAAGTACAGAGCAAGAACGTCTCTACCAGCGTTTATTCAGGTGCATTCCTTTTTCCCCCTTCAATTGCCATATCAATGCTTCACCTTCGCATGCAATTCGTATTTCAGGAATATCTTCTTAGTATTTATGTTCTCTCGATCCTTAATAGAAGTATTCCTACTTCTCAAAAATCATAAATCTAAAAGAGGAAAAAGTAATATGTATTTCAACAGTATCTGGAACGAGTTATTTTTCTTGATTTTAACAGAGGCCTCCTTTTTGTTCAAGCCTTTAACCAATGGCGCTACGGATCATAATCAGGTCATTACCACTTTGCATGGGAGTATAGAGGTATACCGTATGTATTACCCTTTGCTTTCATAACTCCTAAATTACGTTTGTTAGTGTTCTAATTATCTGTCCCCTTTATCTCTTTAAATTATTTACAACACTCGCACCTAACAAGTGTTTGTAGTTAAGTGGTTTGCTATATTATATGAAAACTTTTCTCGACTCTGTTGCTTCCTTTGAATTGATTATTACTGAGAACAGTAATTAGGTCAGTTTTCTCTACTATTCTATGGAATTACATAGCTGAATAGAATAAATCCTGATGGAAACAGAACAATCTCTAAATAAAAGTTATTGCAGCTTTCAGCGATAATTTAAGTAGCATCCGTATCACTACTTTTAGGTGCTACGCTAAGTAACAATGCAGCCAAGATGATTTCGTTATGTTCATCTGTTGTTCCACTTAGTTCTTCTAAACATTTTAGTATAAACCCTTTTATTACTGCTCTGGTTATTTCATTGATGTCTGTTTATTAAACAACTGGTCTATTTTGTTTTATCATTTGGATGTGTACACAAATCAAGGTAAATTTTGGGGGAGGGATACGACTGTTTGGATTCTGGAGGTCATATCATTCCTTGAGCTGTAATTGTCTAGAAGTTTCGTGAAGATTTTTGGCTTAATAATGTGTCCTGGAAGATCCAGGTATAAATTCTTGGCAAAAGATGAGTTTTTGAAAGCACTTATGTCAAGTCTATAACATTAACTGCCTAATTAGTTAAAGCTAGTCAGGGCATGTTTTAGCACCACTTGAGATGGGCAATTCCATTGAAAATCAATAAAATGTGTTGGAAAAGGTTACGGAAACCCCTTCCCAACTCTCCTCTGTCTTTTCCAAACTAATTAGCCTAAATGTTTTATTTGGAATCAATAAGTTTGTTCAGGCATTTCTGGGAGGTTTTGTTGAAACTTGAGTTTTTCAAAGAGGGTTAAATTAGATTCACAGGTTCATATCCTATACCATTCCATCTATCTATTTATAATAGCAGCAAACTAATTGTGTGGACTACAAAACTCCAAATGGAGATACTGATTTATAAAAGCCACAATAAATCCCCAAATAAAACCAATTGGGACAACCCCCCTTAGTATACATGATTCTCTATATTGCATTCAAGTTGCTGACCATATTATTGCATTTAATTTGTGTCCAGCATCTCTTGTATCACTTCTGTGCGGGTGACTTTGGATTTCTAAATTTCTGTGTTTTGCAGGTAGGAACTGCCCTTGATACTGTGGGGCAACTTGTCGAAGAACAATGTCTTGACCCTTTCTTTTCTGATAAGTAGGTATCTATCTGGTTTCTAACATTGTCTGAATGTTGGGAACTTAACTGATAACAGTGGATAACATTTTTGTAGTTCAATCCTATTTCAACATTTGCTGTTTCAGATTGAATTGTCAAAGAATTGTTATATTAGCTTCTTATTCTGGATGTTAGAATTTAAAATCTGGTTTTGTGCCAATCTTCCATTGTCAACTTGTGTCTCTTCTCCTTGAATCAAGCATCCCAACAATGTTCAAAGTTCAAATAAATTAATTTAGGTCTTATAAACAAGGACATTCTTTACTCTAAAAATACCTCGTACTCTAGGCTAATGAGTATAGGCTTAAGTAAAAGAGCTGACAGAATGGAAAACATTAAGAATTTTATTTATATTTGTTTGCAACCATCAAACGCCACAGATTTCTGAGAGTTGTTGCCTGTCCAAACAAGCACTTGCTTCTGCCGTGTCATGTATTTAACTCCTGTTGAGTTTTGGATCCACAGTTTGAAATGAAGATTAGGGGAGCAAGCTGGTGCTGACTGATTTCACATAAGTTGGGAAATTGTTATTGATTCTGTTGTTTGTTTTACTGGAATGAACCTTGAGATCCAGAAGTGGTCCTAAACATGTATTTTAGTTTTCTTTTTCCTGGAAAGAAATGCTAAATGGAGACAATTTAGATTTTTGTTTGCTTTTGGGCTGCCTTTATAGTTAAAAATATCCAAAAGATGCAGAGAACCACAGATTTCTGAGAGACTACGCTTTATACCAAAACAAGAATGCTTTACAGTGAACATGTTAAGTTATGCAGTGATTATTGTTCTTTCATTTGTTTAAAATGCTGAGAATAGAATGTAGGACTAATGTAATGGATGCAGTGCATAATCTGTCAACAGCAAAGAAAGCTGAGATCCAGTACTTAAGGAACCTGCTAGAAATGAACGGGTGAAGTTTCTGTTGCAAAGTTGCCCTTGTCTCTTTATGCATGATTTTAAAATCATTTTTGAGCTTTAAAGTTTGAACAGAGCTATGTAAGTGGTCAAAATAGTCTATGAAAAAACTTTGAACTGTTCATAATGAAGTAGAATTCTGTGTTCGTGGGATTTACAGACTTGATTTCCAGTTTGGCTGAAACTAGGTGTTAGGCGTCTACCCTATTGATTATGCTTTGTTCTAATTGACATACTGGGAAGTTATGGCAGTCATATTATTTCCAATTTGTTAATAGGCTGAAGAGCAAAACCGCCTCATCCAAACTCAGGTTGAGCTACATAAGAATTAAACACGGAGAAGTCACGGGCATGAAAGATGCTGAGGTGTGCATTTCTCACTGTGAATATTTCCTCTCTTTTCCCGAACAATGTGGTTCATGAAATATGAGTTTGATAGCTGTTTCAAGTTGGGAAAATCTTAATCTCATTTGACTGAAGCAACTTTTGCTGTTAATGGGTGACATTTTTAAGTTACTGGGGGCTAATATGAATGGAATGAGTATTACCTTTTGAATGTGAAGGACCGCTGTAAATCAGGCTAGTGGAGTTTGTCTGAAGCAAAAAAGAGGAGCGGTTGGTTGGAAAAATGGTCTTATTTTTCATAGGATAGTGTTGAACTGTGGCTCAACCCTTTTATCCATTGTAGGCGGGGCCAGGTGAGATTTGCAGAACCAAACTTGTTCTTCAGAGGATGTGAAGATGATAATAATAGATTAGATAATATAAGACAGAATGAAGCAGAAAAAGAAAATGTAGTATAGGTGGCAGTGGTGAGTTGGATGGATATGACATCTTCGCTTGTCTTGTCTTTGACTTTCTGTTGTTTGGATGATGTAGGCATAAATCACGATGACAATGTGGGAATAATGACGATATAAAATGAATGAATAGTTGAGATTTGGGACCTTTAACTTTAACCCATTTTGTCTTGGGTTTGAATTTAAACGACTACTTCCCTATTTTGTATTGTAACTTATTTAAGGCCGGCGTTCCTTGGGATCGGCAGCAGGGGAAGTTAAGTACCGGGGAAAATGCACCCAAGTATTTCAACTCTTTGGTTTTACTGTTTGTCAATAATAATAATAATAATAATAATAATAATAATTTAATTTCTCCAATCTACTATACAACTCATTCATCACGAGACGGCTGAAGCTCATAATAGTAACATTAGCTTACTTTCTTAACCTAATTTGTTGGATTCAAATGCAAATTAGTCAAACATTAATGGCATGAAAGAATGACACGTGGTTGAATTCTGTTACGAGAAACGGAGATCCCAAAGTCAGAAGATTTTTTCATTTTCAGGTCATGAATGATAGGGTGAGTCAAAAGGAGGAGCTAGCTGTTGCCGCTTCTTCCTACTTGTAATTATATAATTGAAGTTGACTTTTTTGAAATTGTTAAAAAAAAATTAAAAAAATAAAGAAAAGAAATTAGTGCCGTGATTATCTTAATTTCAGGATTGTTGACAACATTTTCCTTTTCTTTTTTTCTTTTTTTTTTAATCAGAAAACTTGTTCAGGTTTGAATCCGCTTTAACACCAAAAGCAAGACTTATCTCAACACAAGTTGCTAAGTTGACAAGATATTCTATTATTGTGAATGATAAATAATGAAGGAAGAAATGTAGAGTTGCACCTGCATGCAGCAGATAGAGCAAAACCCAGTAATCATTTTCTCCTCCTCTACTAACAAAGAAAACAGAGATGCTTGAATTTATCAATTAATTCATTAGTTTGAGTGGATCAATAACCAAGAAGAATCAATGGGTTTCCGTTAGTTTCATCATGACCAGTACATGCAATGCATGCACGTAGAAGCACCTAAAAGTTCTTGCTCCAAATAAACAACTAGCTCGGCAACGAATAAAAAGAAAGGAAAGAGCTGAAAATTAGGTTATATGTTTCATAGCAAGCTAGCATTGAGCAAATTAAGAGTTGATATAATATATATAGGTATTGTGAACGATAGCTAGCTAGTTAGCTGTCTTGTTGAACCCAAACATTAACAGTGATTGAAGGCACAAACTATGAAATCAATTAATAAATGGATGATTGGAAAGAGATAAGAGAAAGGTGGGGACAGGCCATTTGAAGAGGTTTCGTTGATTTGTGAGGATTTATGTGCTCACATTGAAGTTTGAAGCATTCTTAATCTCAATCAAATTCATTGCTGGAAATATTCTGTCAATAAGTAATCAGAGTCAAACAAATGAACACAATGTATAAAATTTTCAATAATTCATATAAATATGAATAACATATATATACATATATATATATATATATATTTATATATATACATATATATATATATATTTGCCTTGCGGACTTCATTTCAATTAAGAAAACTTACAAAAGACACTCCCTTTCCAATTTTTGTTATTCTTTGCTATGAGTTGGAGAAAGAATAAACAGGAAACTGTTTGCAGATTTTGCTTTTCTTTTCTGTACAGTTTGGGGACTTTTTTGTTTCTTTTTCCATTTTTGTTATTTATGATCTCAAGTTTCTTCATTTGTCCAAAAAGCTCTTTGTTGGAACTGTCTTTGCCTTTGCATTCTTTGCTTCATAACCTAAAACTAAGAATTTGAGTGCATGCCTATGATTTTCTGATTAATCTGATGGGCAAACCATTCTGGGGAAGAGCAAAAGGACCATACTGAATTCCACTGTTTGTACCCACCATAGACCACCTGCAAAAAAATCCCATATTTATATGTCTTATTTTATTTTATATTTCTATTAGTGGAAACAAGCAGAGCATAAAAATCCCACAAAGTGAGAAAAAGAAAAGAAAGAAGAGATTGAAAGACTATCGGTTACCTGTACTTTGTGGTCAGATGATGGAGAAGGACCATGATTTCCAGCTTGGCTAACTCATTCCCTGGACATGAATGTGTTCCATTGCCAAATGGCATAAATGTATTGGGTTTTGGAACAACCTGTTCAATCATTGAGCAAAAGTATGCTTTAGGTGATTGCTACTTACTCTCTCTCTCTCTCTCTCTTTTAATTTAAAAGAAAGAAAATTGAAAACAACAAAACTCTGCAGAAGTCTACCTCAAATCTTGAAGGATCAAACTTTTCAGGATCTGGGAAGATTTCTGGGCTGTGATGAATGTTTCTAAAAAGTGGTAAAACTTTCCATCCTTTTGGTATAAGATACCCTGTTTAAGATTTTCAGAACAAAAAAATAAGTTAGGCTATTTGAACCAAAAGGCAAAGGTAGTAGCATTATCTGTATTGAAATGTGGACCGATCAAGATTCCAAATCAAATGAAATCTTTTATCACTAAAGAGTGACTTAGTATGTGTGTATATATTGACAGAGGTTGTGGTGCAACTGACCTTCATATTCAACATCAGCCACTGCTTCTCTGAAGGTAAAAGATAAAATCGAAGCAACCCTTAGTGTCTCCTGAATCACCCTTGAAGTTATGGGCATCTTTTTGGTATCTGCATAGCTCAGAGTTTGCTCCTCGCCGCATTTCTCTTTACCTTTCATTATGGCCTCTTGTTCATCCTGTAAAACACCACAAGAAATAACCAAGTCACTCATTGTGTCTATGGTGGCGTTTTATTAGACTAGTCCCATAGGAGGAGCAATAAACTTACCGTGACAGCTTGAAGAACGCTGGGGTTTTCTCCAAGATACTTGATTATCCAAGTGAGTACACTAGCGGTGGTGTCACGAGCAGCAAAGATTACACCAATGATGTTATCAGCGATTTGTTCATCGGTGAGGCCTTCTTTATCACCCATGAAAGAACCCAACAAGTCATTGTACTCCTGCTTCGTTTCCCTCCTGGTTGATATGATTTTGGCCAGGATCTGAGCTAGCTCTTTCCTTGATTTCATCGATTTGTTGAAAAGTGTACCCGGAATGTTAATGGGCATCGAGTTATACCCTTTTTCTAAAATGTAATAACACCTCTTAAGATCTTCTCTGTACTTCACTTCATCCTCTCCAAATATCGATAGCAGCGCAACATTGAATGTGTACTGCAAATATAAAAAATACACTTGAGATCAACATATCATCAAACACAGGGTAAACAAAAACAGAGGAAACAACCCTGTTTTTTTCCCTCTCTGTTTTTTAGGCTTACCGTTTTCATTTCTTGGAAAGCGGTAATCAGCCTGCCTTCCAATGACTGGAGAGAATCTTTGGCAATGGATTCGATGTTGGAAACGAAGCTTTTGATGGCTTCAGGCACGAAGGCACGGAGCACAAGCTTCCTCAATTTGGCATGGTACTGTCCTTGGCTAAAGAAAATGGCTTGTTTGCCCAACATCCTCTCTTTACTGGCCGGAAACGTTGGCTTGAAGAGGTGAGACTTGGTGACAAGCACGAATTTCGCAGCTTCCGGGCTGGAAATCATCACACAGGGACACCCAAGTATATGGGTCTTGAATATGGAGCCGTACCTATATAAAAACCAAACAAGCACAAGCCACCGCCCATTGTAAGCATGCATTACATTACACTGCAAACAACATGGCACAGAGAAAAATAACACACCTTTTCTGCTTGGAAGCAAAGAAGACATTTGGGTTTTGGGAGTAGAGCTGAAAGGTTTCACCGATGTACGGCCAACCCAGGGTGCCTGGCGGGAGCGGTAAGTCCCGGGATTTTCTGGATTTGAACAAGCTAAGCAGGGAATTGAAGAGAAAAATAAAGAAAATGGAAGCAAATAAGGGAAGCATGAAATAGAATGCCATGTTTAATCAATTACAAATAGGGTGGGAATTTTGGTAGCTGAATGGTGAAGAAGTTGTGTGAGGGAAACAAGTGAAGCAGCAGGTATATATATAAGAGGGGACAGGGGATTGGGTCGGGCTAGGTCGGGTCGGGTTAGAAATATGAAAAGGAGAAAGGAAGGAAAAAGGAAGGGGGTTTGAAATACAACTTGAATCCCCCACACGCGGAATCTCCTTCCAGCTCATTGCATGTTTTCTAGTTCTACTCATCTGTTTATCCCCGCTGCTAACCTATTTTCCCTGACTCAGTTCATTGTTACGGCTTCATCGGATATAAATTGATTTCAATATTAATAACTTCACTATTTCTCCATCAATCCCTTATTTTAATTTTCCGGTCAATGAGAGTTTAATTTTACTTTGTGTTTTAAGTTTCACTTCCACTGTGCGTAGATGGATACATTAATTTTAGCTCGATTTATTATTTTGATTATTGCTTCGTTTGTGTCTTATATTAGTTCGATTTTATTTTATAATTATTCTAACGTATATTTATTTTTTTTGTCTCTATTTTAATATCGTGAGTCATTTTTTGAGTGAAAGGTATTTTTTGGAAGCACAGCCGAACGGGGCTTTAGACTCATATTTGTTATTGTATTATAATTATCGACTGTAATTTAATATGTGGATTGAATTTTAGTTCGATTGATATTAAAGTTGTTGTCAATGCAAAAAAAAAAAAAAAATGAATTCGAACATGTTGAAACGCATTATGCTTTTATCTAAAGATTGGAGAAAAGTTATGAGTAGTTCTAGATAATATATATAAAAGAAGAGATATAACAAAAATTTAATGAGATAAATATTAAAAACTATAATTTAGTATACCCAAGAGTGAAGTCATAAGATGAAAATAGTAAGCACGTGGCAAGACCGAAAGAAAAGAAGGGAGAAAGAGCGCGTGAGTGTTTGACCAGAATGAAGAGAAGGAGGGAGAGGGTCGGCTTTAACTCGCACCACAACATGACCCTTGAGCAAGACAAAAGGAGGGTTTTAAGTTAGGAGTATGAGTCGCTTTGCCTAGCTCTATCCCTACTTTGTTTTTCTTACAGATACTCACTTTTTTTTTTTCTTTCAACACCCAAATATTTAATGGTAGAATCCCATAATCTGTAGCTAAATTGATTTCTTAATTTCTCATTCAATTTGATGAACCCCCCCCATCTTTGAATGGGAGAAAGTTCAAAGCATGCCTTTTTATTTTCAAAGCAAAACCCCACTTTGAACAAGCTGCAATTAAAGCTTATACAATATTATATTTATATATATATATATATATATATATATATATAAATTGAACAGGCAGCCAAAAGAGTGAGAGTGTTTAATAAATGTGAAATTCATGTTGGGTTGGATTTGGGTGGTGTTTTGGTGAGTCAAAACCTTCGACAAGAAACGAAGTCACCGTGTACTGCTTCAATAAAAATGTGATTTCTCTGTAATCCTCCAGTTCACCATAATTGAATGATAAATTGGGTCTGTTATAGGTCTAGGAATCACCCTCCTTTAATCATACTCATTTTTTTCCCATGTTGGTTGGGGGGCTCTCTATCATCTCTTCTACCTTTTACGCTCTTCAGCATTCTATTCTTAACTATTCTTATACCTTTTAGTCATAAATGTTCAAATTTTAATTTATGATCTATGCCGATGTGGTGACAGTTAATGCGATGACAACAGCTCCCATGAAGTTATTAGAGGTCACTGTTAGTGATAAATTTAGTAGTGTTTTTGAGATTGTTAGTCCAACTTAATTTCTTATGTTTTTATTTCAGAAAAAAAATAACTATTTATTTTACATTAATTAGTAAATATAATTATATATGTAGACATTAAATTTTAAAAAATAATGTCACATATGTTGAGCTGATGATTAGGGTGTTTATTGCTTTAAGTGTGGCTTGAGTTCAAAATGTGCTGATCGCATTACTGTTAGAGCTTTATTTTCCTCTTATAATTCAAAAAGAATTATATGAATTGACGGTCAAATGTATTAAATAAAATGTTACATATAACCGTATATATTAAAAAAATTCATGCCTTTGCTTCCATCCAAAATAACTAGTAATGTACCAATGACTATGAACTTAGTAGCTTACCATTTTTTTTTTTTAACTGAGCTACCGATACTGATATATTTTCTTTTATATAGTAACAAAAGGAATAAAATGAAGGGAAACTTAAAAGAAATACAACAGGGATAGTACAATGATTATATTACAATACCAATGTTGTGTTTTATTTTGGTAATGTTATGCACGTATGGTTGAGACATAGTCATATCATACACGCACATATTATATTTAAATGAAACTGTCCAAATAAAAATTTATTAATTATTTTTTAAAAAAAATTAAATTTAAATAAATTTTATAAATAAATAATCTTTGATCACTAAACCCATCACGAAAATTCAATATTGATATGGTTAAAATAGAAGTCACGAGTAACTCAACATTTACAGTAGTTAAATAGTATCTATTGTGTGTAACTTTGTGCACTATTAGTGGACTAGATGATGATATGTTATAAAAAAGTTAAAATTATAAATTATGATTAAATTAGATATTTAAATTAAAAAGTAAAATTACTTAAATTTTAAATATAAAAACTAAATGATAAATTATATCAAATTACGAGAACTAATAACATGTTTTGACCTAAATAAAAACATGTGTACACACTAAAAAGAGAATAGATCTGAAAGATATAGTGTATTTATGTGGAACATTAAAACAATTACATTGATCTTCATGTACCGTACAATAAAAATAAAGATATTTTAATTATATAAAAATAAAATAAAATGATGACATTTGTCCTGATCCCACTAATGAGATGAACAAGAAATTCTTACCAAATGGATATAAATTCCAAGGAGATTATTACAAATTTTATGAGAATCTTTTCATATTTTTCAAAATTTGCATGATATAATGCATGTGTTGTAGCAATACATGTGGCTAAACCTAAATAGAGTTTGAGTTGTCAAAGTCAATTACCAAATGGTAGAATAAACAAACTATTTGTTTTGTTTTGTTTTTTTAATGCTTAATTATATCGAGATTAAATTAATACATTTGTTAGAGTTGTGTGATCCGAATCCTTATTTAGTAAATAAAATATATTGGTAAAACAAGA
The DNA here is from genome assembly GCA_039519145.1 of Kokia cookei. Taxonomy (NCBI): domain Eukaryota; kingdom Viridiplantae; phylum Streptophyta; class Magnoliopsida; order Malvales; family Malvaceae; genus Kokia; species Kokia cookei. The sequence goes on from CM076905.1 coordinate 33,830,665, forward strand.
GAATCTCGAACTACACTCTTTCTATTTGATATTGATTAAAATAATATTTTTTCAAGATTTAAATAGATATTATCGATACTCTAATATAGATATTTTTTTTATTTGTTTATATAAAAAATAAATTTCCCGATGGATGACTTTCTGCAGTGAAGCCACCTGTTCAAATACTCTTAATTTCTCCCATCCATTCAACATTTGAAAATTAATTATCTTAAATAATTACGTACTTATTTTAATGGCTGACTTTTCCATTTTATTATTATTATTATAGATAACCTTATGTTATATTCAAAACCCATGCTTTTCTCCATACGAAAGCTTTCCTTCTTGAAATCATACTCTTAATCCTATCCCAATCTATATGCCTATATGGTTTGTACTAAAAATATCTAGAATTTTGAGTTGATCGTATAGAAATCAATAAACATATAATACATTATCACTCGATCACAACTTGGTTGACATTTATATAAAATTAAAATTTATAAAGAGAGTTGAAACAAGTAGCTGGTGAGTTGTATAATAATTGGATTCGTTCCACTTTTCTCATAAACATGGTACGATGGCAGGTTTGCAGAGACGGCATATTTTGGGATTAGATTAATATCAAAGAAAGGTACAATGTAACAGTAGCACTTCTTGTCTGCCCATTTATATCTATCCGCACACTTCCCTGTCTCTCTCATCTTCCCAATTTCACCGAAAGAATGCTTGATTCTGACAACCCTACAACGCCATATGATCGTCACCACACTCATGCATGCATGCATGCATATGGAAGGCGGATAATGCCGATGCAATTTTCACCCTTATGCATTACTTGAGATCTAATACTTCGATTTATGTGCGTCAAAAATTATTGAGGGACTAGCCTCGAATCTTGGTTAATATTATATGTATGGGGCTATGTTATGGCTAGTGCCTTTGCATTGCGCTAGCTGTCCTTAACGAAAGCCAGCATCATTCCATTACTTAAAATTAATAATTTAAAACCACAGACGTCGAGTTTGCTTCTCTTCGGCTCTGATGACGAATGGCGATTCCTCTATGGCTGGGCGACCCACGTCCCTAATGCCTGCGTGCTCTGCTAACGTTTAAATTTGTACGTACGTGATCGTGGTATTATTAATTTAATAAAATTAAACACAACCCATTGCGAAGATAAAAAAAAAAAAAAAAAAATTCATTGCTAACAAATAAGCCTCTAACTTTGTGGTTGGTGACACAACTACTGCTGAATCAAATTTCATTTCACAAATCTGATGTAATGTATATTCTCTAGCTCCCCGCCCAACTAATCATCTCTCTAACAATGACCTCCACTTTCTATACAACTAAAATTGCAACTTTTTCTTTTAATGAGTAAGTAGAATAGATTGTTCAAAGATTGAATCTGAAATGGAAGATGTGAATTAGTGTTGGAAATATACTACTGTAAGTAAAACCATTAGTACTGACATGAAATCAAATTAAAGTAATCACTATTCTGTGAAAAAATTACTGCTTTAGAAACGATTTCGTCTTGATCGGTGTATTCGGATATCAACGTCGCTCTCAAGGTTAGCACAATACTTTTAAATTCGTATATCCGACTGAAGAAGATAAAACTCAAAAGGATTGCTCTTCTCGTAAAAATCGGAAGAAATTTGGGTAAATCACACTGTACAAGCCCAATTTTGTCTGGGCCTCGAAACCCCATTCCATTTTTCTTAATATTTTTATTTATATATTTATTTATTATTTTTATAAATATAAAATAATATTAACTTTATTTTATTATTTATTTATTTATTATTGTATGAATATAAATAAATAACAAACCAACATAACAAACCCAAAGTCAAAGTGATCAAATCCTTAAAAATTAGTCCTCACAGTCCTCTCAAATCCCATTCAAACCCCTCCACTTTTGGTGCATTTATGGATTTACCCCAAGCTAGTTTCAAGCAAACTTTGAACTGGTCAAAGTGCTCAAAAGGTGGCCGGCCATGAGATTGAGTGGCTGAAATTCATTTTCTAAAAATAGCCTCTAACTCCCACCTATAAATACCTCCTTAAGCTACTCATTCTAATCACGAATTTACCAACTCATTCTCTTGTTTATCTCATTTTCTCTCTAGCTTTTCCCTTTCATTCCTTTGTCGATTTTCCACTTTTGGGAAAGAGTGGTCTTCAGCCTTAGAAATAGTTTCATTGGGTGCTCATCAGAGACCTAGATCTGGGAAGAACGGAGCAAGAAAGACGAAAAACGTGACATCAATTCTTGAGAATTGTACTATTATTGTATTTATTACATTTTTATTCTTTTATTTATATTTGTAAGTTATTTGCATATTTATGTTTGCATAACATGGTAATTCTTTTTTTTTTAAATTGTTTTTAAAAATCAAGGCAAAGTCCTTTGTCACGAAAATTTGAAAAATCATGCCCTAACTCACTGGGTGTTGGTTTTTTTTTTGAACCGGGATAATTGAATATCCTTTTAAAATTTTAAATACAAGTTTTTTTTTGAAAATTTTGTTATTTTTGAATATTCGAATTGTTATATCCTAACTTACTGGATGTAACTTTTTCTCGATTTATTCGAAATACCGAGCTTTCTTCGAAAATATTTTTTTTCAAAATAAAATAAATATGTGCATTTAAGGATCACAATTTAATTTTTTCTCCAACTTTTAATTTTCAACAAATAAGATTTTGTATAATCGATTAGGCGCCAATTTTGGGCGTGTAAGGGTGTTAATCCTTCCTTATACGTAACCGACTCCCGAACTCGTTTTATGGTTTCAAAGACCAAAATTATTTTAATAATTTTTTTAAAATCTCAAAAGGTGAGCCAATCACACCTGCTTTAAAAATTATTGGTGGCGACTCCATTTTCATTTTCCAAAATATAAATCGAGACTTATTTTTTGTTTTTTCAAAAAATAGTTTCGACAGCTTGACGACTCCACTGGGGACAAATAAGAGAGTCAAGCCGCAAGTCGATTATTCTTTGTCTTTTTTGTTGAAAATTTCAAAGTCGATTTAATTTAATTTACGATCCTATACATTTTTTTTTGTGTTTTTTATGTTTGTTGTGATAATAGCATGTGGATATTATATGTATATATTTTTGCATACATGCATTTGTTACTACACCGTTTAAGTGGAAGTGAGAAGCTACTCCTTCATGAGATTTTCACCTCCGTGTAGGATAGTGAATCGCTTTCGAGATACATCCGTACCTATGTTTTCGTGAAGTTTTCACTTCCGTGCAAACATACAGGAAATGTGTCCCCGTAAACTGAACTCATTTGTATGAGCCTATAATGAGTGAGGATTGAGGAATCTGCTGGTTTGGGCTCCATTACTTTAGAACCAAAAACCGCATATAATGAAGCCTAAGTGCCCACCCTAGGTAGAACTATACCGAACCTTTAGAAACCACTTAATAGATGCGTAGGTTCTCTGTGGTATATTTGTTGATACATTTTATAGTTGTTGGTACTAACTTGGTTTTTTGTCTTATTTTGCCTTTGCATCCTCATATTAGGAAATGTATTGATTTGAGTTCGATTACTAAATAGAAAATTGGTCATAAGAAAATGAATTTCTTGATAAAGTAGAATACAATATAGTCGTGCGTCTATGGTCAAAAGAAGTACAGATGAGTAAGACGGAAACGAAGATCGCACAATGAGCCACTTTGACCCGAGTACGAGAAGTGACTGATCACTTAACCATTCAAGCTGACATTTTGGACCAAAAATCAGAGACGAACCAGGGTGAAATTGGATGATTTCCTATGAAGATTAAGACTTTTGAACACTAAGGCACGACCATATACGTATCTACCTTATGTAAAGAAATTTGTTTTCTATTAAAGTTATTCTAATAGAATCGAGCTATGAGTAAATACTTTTCTTATGCATACATGCACTCATAAGCATCACATTTTTTTTAACTTGCATTTAATTCCATGAGAGCCTACCTTAAGTGGAACTGTGCTAGACCTTAGTGGTTACCAAGTTAAGAAATACAATTATATTCTTTCTGCTTTGTTTTTAATTGCAAGTTATTTTCAAGTTTTATTCCTCAACCTATTTGCATTGCATTTTCATCAAAGAAAAGGTGTTGATTTAAGCCCAATTACCAAATAGAGAACTTAACATGGAAAACAGGTTTTTTGATAAAGTGGAAGACAATGTGGTCGTGTGTATATGGTCAAAGAGAAGACAATTAGAGAATGATGACATCCTGCTAGAGGTGCATATATCAAAGTCTTGGAATTTCACCTAGATAAGCATGATTCAGAAGCCAGAATAAATATGAGATCAATGGGATAATGAGACAAGGTAGACATTCTACCGAATATAATGATTTGTTTTACTTACTCGAGATTAAGAAACTGATGAGCGTAACTGGGAAGCGAGCATTAAGCTACGATCGGGATTAAGAAAAAGGGATAAAAAGTACATCGCTTGAAAGAGTTCGTGAAACTTAAATTTGGTGCACCTTGTCGCAAAGATAAGGTCGACATATTCACCTTAAGAGTTTATGGAGCAGTCATCTTCCCCAAGGCATCAGTGCATATAGAGGATGTGGTCTCGAATTAGTGACTAAGCTAAAAGGAAAGCCAAGCCAAGAATGAAGAATTCAAAGGTAGAAGAACTTGAGGTCTCATTATGAACTACGAGTTAAGCTTTTCAAAGAAACTGTAGAAGCAAACAGTGAATGTTGGAAAACAACTTCAATGCTTTCACAGGCAAGTCGAAGATAAAGATTATATTGTGAACGAAGCTTTGTTCCACATGCGAGAAGTAACTAACCAATTGTAGACCTTAGCCATTCAAGAACGACGTTTTGAGCTTGAAATCAGAGTTAAACCAGAGAAAAAATTAGCTTGGAAGATTAAGACTTTGAGCATTAAGGCCCGACCATGTATGTATCTGCCTTATGTAAAGAAATTTGTTTTCTAGTAAAGTTGTTCTAATGGAATTGAACTAGAATCAACGCCTTTTTGCATTCATTTTACCATTCATTTGCATTACACTTCATGCATTAAATTTCAATAAAATCCCCCACATTTGAAACATTTGTGTGTGTGAGAGTCATCAACCCCAAATGAAAACTAAGAGGAAACAGGATAAATCAAGATAATGAGAGAATTTGAGCAAAAGTCATGTGGGGAGTGAAACCCATCGAAAGTACATCCCTACACCCTTGGAAGTGTTTTGGACAATTAGACTATAGAGGAGCTTCCTGTAGTTTTTTAGGATTTTTCCAAAGTAATATTCAGAAGACACTTATTGCTTTAAGTCCAAGAGTAATAGAGATCTTTTTGTAAAGGGCACATGATCACTATTTGTTATTCCAAAATCGATGCATTGTTTTGTCCTATTTGTCAACCATCTTACAATTCTTCTCATTCGATCATACCATAATTAATCATTCTTTAATTCAATTATTCTTTAGATCCCATTTTATCTCTATGTTATGCATATGAGCTATGTTACTATTAACTTGGAGCCTCATTGTGAGAAGGACATGTGTCCAGAAAAACTTCAAGACTTTGGAAATGATCAAGAATGAAACTTGTCTTCCGATCTGTTACGGATGGTTGAGCAAAACAGGAAACGAATATCACCTCGAAGAGTTGTGATTTTAAGTGAGAATTGAGACACGTGTCTTTGCAGAAACAATGCAAGATACTTCGAGAATCCAAAGGTCTTTGTATGGTCCTATCAAATCATGTCGGGTTTTAAAAAATGGTGTCATGACACACAGGCTCTCATAAAGGAAGAATCCAATCCAATTCAACAAAAACTTCGAAGAATGAGACTTGACTTGTTATCAAAATGAGGTAAAAAAAAAAGGGTCGAGATCTAAAACCCGCAAAGGGCATCTTGAAACCTAAGAAAAAAAAAAGAAAAAAGAAAGAAAAAGTCAAGATGAAAACCCGCAAAAGGCATTTTGAAAATCTATATATCTCCTTTGCCTCTTCACGTCAGGGCCTTTTTCTATGTGGGGCATGGACATCACCAAACAAATTTTGCTAAAAGTTTCCAATAAGTTTCGATTCATTACTTCATTGAGTGAGTATAAGCTAATTCCTATGCCAATCGGCGGTTAAGCAAATTCTTGAAAAAAAGATATTATATGCCGATATGGAAGGCCAAAAAGGATCATATTCGATAACGATTTGAATTTGAACAACAGCACGATAGCGGAAGTCTGCAGCTAATTAAAGATCAAGTATCACGGTTCAACACCACATCGCCAAAAGGCAGATAGGGCAGTGGAGGCAACTAATAAAGACAACAAAAGATTGATTGGAAAATAACAGAGACTTACAAAGGCTCAACATGAGAAATCACCATTTGCCCTCGATGCTTATCAGACTTCTGTCAGAACATCCACCGGGGCAACACCTTTCTCACTAGAATGAAAGTAGTCTTACCCATTGGAGTCGAGTTTCCTTCCCTCAAGATTTTGTTAGAAATGATGAAATAAAATGGATCCAATCTAGATGCAATCAGCTAAAGTTGATTGAAGAAAAAAATACTAAAAGTCATCCATCATGAGTAGGTGACAAGGGCTTACAACAAAGAAGGATCCACTCTAGAGAATTCTATGAGAGAGCTCTGGTTTTGAAAATGATCTTTCTTACAAAAGACTTCCAAAGAAAATGGATGTCGAATTGGGAAAGGCCCCATGAGGTAAAGAAAACCTTTTCTGGAGGAGCTTTGATTTTGTTCGAGATAGAGGCAAAGACTTGCTCAACCCTGTGAACTCGGATTCGGTGATGAAGAAATTTCAAAAAAAAGGAAAAAAAGGAAAAAAGAGAAAAAGGGAAAAAAAAAAAAGGAAAAAGAAGAAAAGAAAAAGAAAAAGGGAAGGTCGAGGTGAAAACCCGTAAAGGGCATCTCAAAACCTAAGGAGATTTGAGTTGAAAACTTGAAAAGGCGGCTTAAATTTGAATAAAAGAGAGATGTATGAAACGGTCTTCTCTCTCAAAAGAAACAAGGTGGAGAAACTTTACACCTTGAAGCATCGACGAAGTACTCGAAGTTTCATGGACACATGTCAAGCTCAAAATGGTTCTCATCAAGTTTGCTTAGCGAAGCTCATACTTTGATATTTGGGGCACCTAACTTCATTCTTTGCTCACTTTTTTTGGCAACTTTTGATCAATGTTTGCCATTGTTAATCTGTTCACCTCACAATCATGTTCAAGCATTTTTGCATTGAAATAACAGTTAGTAGACTAGTGATTTTTAATCTTTTCATTCATGCGAGCTTTGCCTCCAATAAAATTCAATTTCATCCACTTTACAACCTGATTCATGTATTTTTTGCATTTGAAATAATGATTAGTGGTTTAACGATATAATGAATAAAATGATTTCTGCATATTGCTCTGGAAAATTCCTAAATAGTACAGGGACCTAAAATTGTACCACTAGTTGGAAATAACCAAACCCGAGGGTTAAAAGGATCTTGAAACAAATAGTTCAAATTATGACTACCTCTTTTGGTTTCATGTCAAAAATACCATACCAAAAGAAGAACATGATAACACATCTGCTACAGGACTTAGACAAATGACAAACAATGTCGACCTAAGGACTAAAAATAAAATCGTTATTAAAGATGACATTTTTGCATTCTTCATTCATGCGCATTTAGATAGGAGCATTTGATTAATTCAAATCATGACATCCTAGTTACATGGCCTAGATAGAGGCCCATAAAACAAGTTCTACAGGTCATATCATCAGATAGTGGCGATAAAACAACAAATCTTTTACCCCTAAAGCTGTGAAGGTGTAGATGAAACTGCAATGGAAAATCTCATACACTTAAAGCTGTGGAGGTGCAGATTGAAACCGCAATGGCAAATCTCATACACCTAAAGCCATAAAGGGGCAGAATGAAGTTGTAATGGCAAATCTCATTCACTTAAAGCTGTAGAGGAGAAGATTGAAGTCACAATGATGAATCTTATACTCTTAAAGCTGAAATGAAGCGAAGTTACAACCTCCAATCTTTTACCCTAACTAGAGGGCAAGATTGAAGACCATCCGATCTTTTACCCCGATCATGTGGCAGATTGAAGAAATCTAATCTTTTACCCTAACTAAAGGGCAAGATGAAGACCATCCGATCTTTTACCCGGATCATGGGGTAAATTAAAGAAATCCAATCTTTTACCCTAACAAGAGGGCAAGATTGAAGACCATCTAATCGTTTACCTCGATTATGGGGCAGATTGAAGAAATATAATCTTTTACCCTAACCAGAGGGTAAGATTGAAGAAATCCAATCTTTTACCCTAACCAAAGGGCAAGATTGAAGACCATCCGATCTTTTACCCAAGTCATGGGGCGGATTGAAGAAATATTATCTTTTACCCTAACTAGAGGGCAAGATTGAAGACCATCTGATCTTTTACCCCGATCATGGGGCAGATTGAAGAAATCCAATCTTTTACCCTAACCAGAGGGCAAGATTGAAGACCATCCGATCTTTTACCTCGATATGGGGCAAATTGAAGAAATCTAATCTTTTACCCTAACTAGAGGGCAAGATTAAAGATCATCTGATCTTTTATCCCGGTCATAGCGCAGATTGAAGAAATCCAATCTTTTATCCTAACCAGAGGGAAAGATTAAAGACCATCCGATCTTTTACCCCGATCATGGGGCAGATTGAAGAAATCCAATCTTTTACCCTAACCAGAGTGCAAGATTGAAGACCATCCGATCTTTTACCCCGATCATGGGACAGATTGAAGAAATGCAATCTTTTACCTTAACTAAAGGGCAAGATTGAAGACCATCCGATCTTTTACCCCGATCATAGGTCAGATTGAAGAAATTCAATCTTTTACCCGACTATGGGGTAGATTGAAGCAATTCAATCTTTTACCCTAACCAGAGGGCAGATTGAAGATCATCCGGCAAATTGAAGCAATCCAATCTTTTACCCTAACTATAGGGTAGATTGAAGACCATAAGATCTCTTACCCCAACCATGGGGCAGATTGAAATAATCTAATATTTTACCCCTAAAACTATAGAGGGGCAAATTGAAACTACGGAAGAAAATCTTATACCCCTAAAGTTTATAGGGGCGGATTAAAACTCACAGTAGTAGACCTCGATCTTCACTGAAGTTGCAGAGAAATAGAGTGAAGCTACGAAGGCGAATCCTTATCTCTATGAAGTTGCAGTAGAGCAAGATGAAACTACAAGAACAAATCCTATACCCTTAAAGTTGAAATGGGTCAAATTAAAGTCATTAGCAAATCTTATCTCCCTAAAGATGGAGTGGAGTAGGATAAGACTATAACATTAAATCCTATCTTCTTGAGGTTGCAGTGAAGCAAATATCATAAAATAGAGCAGCTAATAAAGTGAAAAGACAGATGGCTGAAAATAAAAAACATCAAAAGTTGAAATTCAGTAGGATCAGACGAAATTGGTCTTCTTTTTCTTTGCTCTATTCTCGTTACACATTAACGAGCAAAAAGGGATAGCTGTACAAGTCCAATTTTGTTCGGGCCTCGAAACCCCTTTTTATATTTCTTAATATTTTTATTTATTTATTTATTATTTTTATAAATATAAATAAATATAAAATAATATTAATTTTATTTTATTATTTATTTATTTATTATTGTATGAATATAAATAAATAAATGTAAAATAGTATTAATTTTGTTTTATTATTTATTTATTATTTTATGAATATAAATAAATAAATAACAAACCAAAATAATTAACCCAAAGTCAAAGTGATCAAATCCTTGAAAATTAGTCCTCAAAGTCCTCTCAAATCCAATTCAAACCCCTCCACTTTTGGTGCCTTTATGAATTTACCCCAAGCTAGTTTCAAGCAAACTTTGAACTAGTCAAAGTGCTCAAAAGATGGCCGGCCATGGGATTGAGTGGCTGAAATTCATTTTCTAAAAATAGCCTCTAACTCTCACCTATAAATACCTCCCTAAGTTACTCATTCTAATCACGAATTCACCAACACATTATCTTCTTTATCTCATTTTCTCTCTAGCTTTTCCCTTTCATTCCTTTGTCGATTTTTCACTCTTGGGAAAGAGTGGTCTTCAGCCTTGAAAATAGTTTCATTGGGTGTTCATCAGAGACCTCGATCTGGGAAGAATCGAGCAAGAAAGACGAAGAACGTGACATCAATTCTTGAGAATTGTACTATTAATTGTATTTATTACATTTTTATTCTTTTATTCATATTTTGTAAGTTATGTGCATATTTATGTTTGCATAACATGGTAATTCATTTTTTTTAAAAAATTGTTTTTAAAAATCAAGGCAATGTTCTTTGTCACGAAAATTTGAAAAATCTTGCCCTAACTCACTGGGTGTTGGTTTTTTTGAACCGGGATAATTGAATATCCTTTTAAAAATTTAAATACAAGATTTTTTTTGAAAAGTTCGTTATTTTTGAATATTCGAATTGTTATATCCTAACTTACTGGATGTAACTTTTTCTCGATTTATTCGAAATACTGAGCTTTCTTCGAAAATAATTTTTTTCAAAATAAAATAAATATGACATTCATACATTTAAGGATCACAATTTAAATTTTTCTCCAACTTTTAATTTTCAACAAATAAGATTTTGAATAATCGATTAGGTACCAATTTTGGGCGTGTAAGGGTGCTAATCCTTCCTTATGCGTAATCGACTCCCGAACTCGTTTTATGATTTTAAAGACCAAAATTATTTTAATGATTTTTTTAAAATCTCAAAAGGTGAACCAATCACACCTGCTTTAAAAATTATTGGTGACGACTCCATTTTCATTTTCCAAAATATAAATCGAGACTTATTTTTATTTTTTTTTTAAAAATAATTTCGACACACACTAAATTCAATTCTCAAAAAAGATTAGATGGATCACAAAAGATGCCGCTTAAAATCTAATCTCTTGAATAAAATATTGCACTAATATAATTTAGTAAAACACCGAAAAATTCCTACTGCCTAATTCACTAATGTATGCATAGAGCGCCAGCCAGTGGGTTGTGAACAGACACTTCTACCTTCTCTTAAAGCACTATGGATTTATTTCACTAAAAACAATTTTAGTTAAATGATTTTTTTTTCACAAAACTAAACCAAGTCTTAAACTCAATGCATTATTAACAAAAACAAAATCCATGTAATAATTACAGCGAGTTTAAAACATTAACTGTAAGGTACATTAGTATAAGTGTTCATCTTTATATATAGAGATTAGATAACGTTATACTTACACTTAACGAGTTTATTTCATCTTTTATCAATTTTGTTGATTAAAAATATAAACTAAAACTACTTTACGAGTTAAGAATAATTGCAAGTCTTAGACCCTACGAGCCTCAACAAACCCATAATCTCTCAAACTCGCATTGTTGGAATCACATCTCTAACATGAACAAAACACTTTCTAATTATATATCACATATATCTATCAATTTGATATGAAAATTCATGCTTACAAAGAAAGGGCATTCCATAAATCAATGACCTCCACCCAACTAATCATCTCTCTAACGATGACCTCCACTTTCGGTACAACTAAAATAGCAACTTTTTCTTTTAATGAGTAAGTAGAATAGATTGTTGAAAGATTGAATCTGAAATGGAAGATGTCAATTAAAGTTGGAAATATACACATTGATAGGAAATCAATCTAAGTGTAAATAAATAAAGTAATCATTTTGTTATGAAAGAATCATTGTTTTAAAAGCGATTTCGCCTTGATCGGTGTAATCGGTAATGAACGTCGCTCCTCAAGGTTAACATAGTATTTTCAAATTCGTACATTCGAATGAGGAAGATGAAACTCAAAAGGATTGCTCCTCTTGTAAAATTCGGGAAATAAATCGAAAGAAACTTGGGTAAATTACACTAGGTTCAATTTCCATGAAAGATTGGAGAGGACACAAAAAATTCCGCTTAAAACCCAATCTTTTAAACAAAATACCGCACTAATATAATTTAGTAAAAAACCGAAATTTTTAGAGAGTAAGATCGGAAGAGAAAAAAGAGAACTGAGTTTTCTTGTTTTTATATGTTGTGAAAAATGAATAGAATAATTCTACTTATATTATTTTTAGAATGGGCAAAATTGTAAAATAAGAGTCTCGGTTTCCTACTGCCTAATTCACTAATGTAAGTATATAGCGCCAACCAATGGGTTGTGAGCAGACACTTCTACTTTCCCTTAAAGCAATATGGATTTATTTCACTAAAAACAATTTTAGTTAAATGATTTTTTTTTTTCACAAAACTAAACCAAGTCTTAAACTCAATGCATTCTTAACAAAAACAGAATCCATGTAATAATTACAATAAGTTTAAAACATTAACTATAAGGTACATTAGCATAAGTGTTCATCTGCTTAGATAGTGTTATACTTATACCTAACAAATTTGTCTTGTCTCTTATTGATTTTACTGATTAAAAACATGAACTAAAATCACTTTACGAGTTAAGAATAATTGCAAGCTTAGACCTCACGAGCCTAAGGCTCACAAGCCCATAATCTCTTAAACTCAATCGTTGGAATCACATCTCTAACATTAACGAAACACCTTCCAATTATATGTAGTATATATCTATTAATTTGACATGATAATTTATGCCCACAAAGAAAGGACATCCATAAATCAGTGAGGCTTCAGAAAGTATTAGATCCAGTATGAGAATTACACATGATATATCGAGAAGAACAAAACGTGCCCCTTTAAAACTCTCAAGATTCAAGGAATAGGGATTTCTCTCTCTTTTCTCTCCACAGTCAAACTCCCACCTTCCGTCTTCCTCTCATGCTCCAACCTTCTAAAGGACTTAAATTTCAATTACTCGAGTGAACTACCATCAACTATCATCATCTCAATTGTATTTCAACAAATAAATTTAAATTAATTAAATTACGTTACTTGATTATCTTTTTTTAAAAATAAAACAAAAAATTTTAGATTTTTATAAAATGAATTCATCTATAACGTGAGTGCATAAAATATGTAAAATACTAGTGTAATGTATACAAGAAATTCAACGTATAAGTCTCCTTCAATTTTATGACCAACACAAGTGTATGGAGGGGGGGGTACAATGATGGTCAAAGAAACCAGTTGGATTTCTCCGATTAGATTGACATTGAATTAAATGGGGGACCCTTGTTTCAGTTGGAAAAATAGACCCAAATCTTATTGACCAAAACCCCTATGGTACCGCATTAGGTGTTAGCGAGAATTTGTTACCAACAACTTAGCAATTGCATGTCATAAAATTTGTCAATTTTGCATTATTCATTGTCTGAATTTGAAAACGGTATCATTACACGACAAAAAGTATTTAGAAAGTACAACAGGGAAATTAGTACTACAATTAGGGCAGTCAGCTGCCTCTTAATTTTTCATTTATAATAAAATAACTTCTTTTAAGAAATTTATTAGTGTAATTATGGGTATAAGTACGTATCACAACTTATATATATTCAATTACAAAAACTATAATCAATTCAATTTCACTATATTCTTTAAATAGTGAAATAAAATACAAAATTAAATCGAGCTTATCTGAAATGGAGCTCACCTAAAGAAATTTCTTTACATTTTAATCAGAAGAATGTCTATGAAAACCTCTAATTTCGGTCTCTCATTGTCTCCAATTTTAACTTCACCCTTGAATATTATTTTTTTATTAATAAAATTTGAACTTGAGATTTTGTTTAAGGAACATCGAATCCTCTACTTTTAGATCTTATTGTTTTATGGATGAAAAAAAAATATGTAAAATAATATATTTATTAAAAGCTTATGTTAAAATCAAATGAAATTTTATTGAAATGATGAAATATAAAAATATTTTTAATTATTTTCCATAAAAAATGCTTTTGCTTTTTAATGCAAATAAATCCGACCTCTCTTGCCTTCAATGCCTTTCAACCGTACTTTATAGTCCCCGACCATCTTTTTCGCGCGTCACTACCACGCGCCTGTTATTGTTTTCCCTTAATATTATCCTTCATGTTTTTTAGTTCTATATAGCAGACATAAAAACAATTATATTTTTATTATTTATCTATATATTTTTATTTAATTTATTAATTTCTCTATTTTTAATTGCACGTAATAAAAAAACTTAATTACAAAATTAAATATACTTTTCGTAAAAAAATATATTTGATTTCATTAAAATTAAATATTTTAAATTTATGTTTTATTCATTAAATATGTTTCAAACAAGTGAATATTTTTATCAAAGTAAGGTTACATAGTTTTCAAAACAAGATAATGCTTCTAGGGGCGAAATTAGAAAATTTTTTAGGGGTAAAATTTAATTTTAATTTTATCAATAAAAAATATAATTTTATCATTAATAGATTATATATTTATAATTTTTAAAAGATTAAATCAAATTTTTATATTTTTAGAATGAGTTAAAGTGTAATTTTATTTTTACTAATTTAAAATTTTAATAATTTTAAAGAAATCATATGAAAAGAATTTCATTTAAGGGATCAAGACCCCTATTAATCCCCTAATTTTGCCATTGAATGCTTCATTACAAAAAAGAACTAGCTTTTATGAATACAATTTTTTATATTTTTTATTTATTTTATAAATTATAATTATTTCTTTAAATAATATTATCGATTTCAAAATTCGAATAATACCAGTACACACAATACTAATAGGGCGGAATCTGTATCATATATAAAGAGGTTCACACACGCGCGCAGTCCTCTGCGTGTAGAAATGAAATTGATTGAGTTGTTCCAATAATTCTGCCTGGGGTGTCGGGACTAGGAATCTATTGTAGATGATGACGTGGATGCAGGTGGACAAGGATAAAAAAGTCCATACAGTCCAAATACAGTGAATCGTCATTCTGCGTTAAAATCAAAGCCGTTTTGGTTTGTGATTTTTACGACACCAGTACGACTATGACATATCTGCCCAACAACTTGTATTACACATTTTCCTATTTATTTTTCCTTTTTTTTAATGTAGTTTTTTCATTTTTAGTGGTGATTTTTTTATAATAATATAAAAATTAAAAATCATCAACCTATAAGTTTTTTTACAATGTTATTAGTTATTTTTTATTATTTTAATATATGTTTTTGAAAGTTTTTTTTGGAATATCTTTAAATAAGGATGTCTCGATATTTACAAGTATCAAGTTTGATGTGTATGATAACACTGACAATGCATCCGCGTCACATTAGAATCAAAGTAATTAATTTGATATGATTACAAAAACTTAACACTCATAAGTGTCAAGTTCATGGTGTAATTTAATGAGATCTAAAGGAGCACATTTTTCCAAGGATACAATGTCATTGCAACACTCTCTTATGGCTCACCTTCACGACAATATAAGTGTAGGTGCACTCAAACGAGAGAATCATCCCCAGGGGCGAAATCAGAAAAAAAATTTAGGAAAATGAAATTAAATTGTCTATTATCTTTATAATTTTTAAAGGATTAAATCAAAATTTATTATTTTTAAGGGGGTCAAAGTATAATTTTATCTTTATTAATTTAAAAAAATTTAAAATTTAAAAAGCCAAAAAAAAAAAAAATCCATTTTAGGAGAGTCGGGGGCCCTGCCAACCCCCCTTAAATCCGCCCTTGATCATCCCCCAATTATAAGATGTCGATTTCTATCACACTAGTCATATTGTGAAAGTTACTTATGTTTCAACATTACCATCTGCTCTAATTGAACACTAAAAACTAGAGACCCATACGTTTCATCCATGGTAAAGCATGCAGAGATAAAAAAGCACAAGGCTTGCTTTGCCCCTTCCATATCTCATCTTTCAAATTTCCCTCGAGCAAAAGTCATATATTATTGAAAAGGATGAGGTTTGTGAAACTAAGTTAGTTAAGTTGAAGTATTTCTCAAAGTGAAAAAAGGGAAAGTATGTTGTTGCAGATATTGAGGTGGATACATAAAAGTGTTTGTAGTATTAAATGATCTTTGATTATAAGTCAATGCTCACCTTGTTGGTGTTTTGGTTGCTATGTCTAGCCAAAGTTATGCCAAGTTAAGGTAACTTAAAATGTTTAAATAAAAATCTATGGCGCATTTAAAAGAATTGAAACTTGATCATTTTTCAAGGGTAATATATGACTCTGGAGGAAATTATCATAGTTCCATATAGTTGGGCGAAACATTTTCTCTCCATCAACAATGAAGAGTTGGAGCCTAGTTTAAAGCATATTTTCGTTCGCCTGAACCCAGGTATGTGTATTTATCTTAATACTGATGGTGCCATTCACTTTGTATCTAGTTTCTTTGCTGCAAGTGGAGTAATTCGAGATGGGAAAGGGAATTGGATCTTGGGTTACAATTGCTTCTTGGGGAGGTGTTTAGTCGTAGTTGCTGAGATTTAGGGCATATTGGATGGCTTACTTCTTCTTTAGAAACAAGGTTATGACGAGGTCATTATCCAGTTAGATAATCTTGAGAATGTTATATCTATTTGTGAGAGAAAGCTTGAAGGTACAAAAAGCACTCTAATTAGAAGGATTCAACAAATTCTAGCCTTTGAAGAGAAGTGGTCCTTGCGACAAGTTCCTAGAGAGTCTAATTGGGTAGCAGATGCTTTAGCAAAAATGGCTCTTTCAAGCAACGAAGCTTCACACATGTTCGAGGATCCCTCGTTGGAGATTAAAGAGATCTTGGAAAAAGGAAGCATTTCGGATAACTTATCTATGATCACCTTTATGTAATCTTTTGTTTATTTTACCAAAAAAAATGTTTAAGTAAAAATAAGGTAAGTCTTGTATAATAGATATGATATTACTAAGCATTCTATATGCTTACCTTTGTTGTTTTATTTCCCTTGTAGATCGTCACCTTACGAAACTCATCAAGTCGGATCATCTCGAAGCTTACACTATCACTGAATCGATAGTTATGAGATCATTTTGAGTCTAAGGTTGTGGTGTGTATATAAATGTCTTAGAGTGTTCCTTAGTGTTTGAAAATGCTTACTACATGACAAGTATGACATAACCATTTTGTATAATGTGTTGCCTTTTGATTTGGTACATATATGGTATTGGCTATATTTTATGCAAAAGTAAGTGATGATCTATAATCATTTGTTTGGCATGTGGAATGGCATAGATTGAGGTAGAAATGGTAACCTGGCTAATGAATGATTGAGATGGATATATATTGTTGGAAATCAACACTATTAAGCAACGAACAAGTTAAAAATAGTGGAAGAAATTGAGAAATTAAACACACAAATTTAACGTGGAAAAACCCCTTCGAAGAGGATAAAAAACCACGGGCAAAGATAATTTTATTATAATGGTAAAGAACGAAGAGTACAAAAGATGGAGATAAAAGCTAAACCCCAAAACCCGAAAATAAAGAACCCTCAAAACGTAAACACCAAATTCTCCAAAAGTGTTAGGAGTTCTAAACTATGATGGGTAAGTCTAAATGGGTGTATTTTCTAAGATTGTAAAGATCCTATTTATAGGCTAAATTCTCAAGTCAAATAATAATAAAATAATCTAGACTAATAAGAATTTGACTTAAACAACTAAACAAAGCTTAATTGAAACAAATAAACAGAGTTTAACTGAAAGATTATTTCTCAAATTTGACTTGAAATAGGAGTCATAATCCAACATATATATTTGGAATTGATAAGTAGACGTATGCTTGTAATGTGTGATTGATACTTGATTGTTGATGTTCATGCTAAAGGCCTATAAGGCATGGATGTTTATAATGTGTAAAAATGTATGTGATAAAGTTGAATGGCATGACTTAATATGTTTTTGCATAGGTAAATTCAGTATTTGAATGCATGTAATGTTATGAATTGATTTTAAATAGGTTGAAATCATGTTTGAGTTGGTTGTTAATTGGAATTGGTTAGGTGATTTGTTTGGCTTGAAATTGTATGAATGTGATTTGGTTTTAATGGTATAAGATGGTATGAATCAATTAGGTAGTACTATATATGATGAATTGGAGCCAAAATGATGTTTTTACCAAAAATAGAGACCTCGTCACGATCACAAACATGTTCGGAATCACGACATGACTTACTAAGTTGGCAACATCACAACATGGAGATTATGAGGTCGCGACGTCGACCTTGAAATTTCAAAACTTTATAATTTGATCCTAATTCGAGTTTGGGTTAACAAAAGGGCTTTCATAAGCTTGTGTAGGATCCAAAAACAATTGTGTAATACTCTATGGACATGAATGCTATTTAATTATGTATTTAAGTGATTAATTGTTGCAAAAATGTTCTAAATTTACTAAACTGATAGAATCTCGTAGCTCAGACCTGTCGATCATGCCGGGTGTGGAGAGTTACATTCACAAGCTTAACACGTATTTTAAACATGTAGGTAAATATCGAGGGAAGTATTATTTGAAGTGGTCAACCTCAACCTCATCCTCATCACATCACCGAAGGAGTTTTTGAATAGTATGGAACTTAGATTTTGGTTATATAGTAGAATATACATAGGGTTAGAATTATATAAATTTTTGTTGTAAATTGTCATGTGGTTCTAAAACTGTGCCATGCGTGTTAAATATCATTTTGGACATTGGAATGAACTTCTTTATATGGGTATACTTATGAGTTATATGGAATTTTTTTAATATTAAATTGATATATTTCAAGTCTTAAAAGTGTTTATAAATTATATAAGATGTTTAAAAATGGTTTTGACTTAGTTTTAAGTGTTTTGAGTAA
This sequence comes from Kokia cookei, assembly GCA_039519145.1. Lineage (NCBI taxonomy): Eukaryota > Viridiplantae > Streptophyta > Magnoliopsida > Malvales > Malvaceae > Kokia > Kokia cookei. The sequence goes on from CM076905.1 coordinate 33,849,432, forward strand.
TCTGCCCTTGATATCGCGACAATGTCATGACATTGAACATGAAGTAAAGTAATCTATCTGTAGTGTCACGACATCCGAGTTTAGTGTTGTGATATTGAGCTTACTGTTTTCAGTGTCGCAACACCCATTTTTTAGTGTCGTGACATTGATCCTGTTTATCTTTTTTTGTTCCAATTAAGTCTGGAACGACCCCCGTTTGTAACCAAACTTTAAATTAAGCCTAAATGTGACTTAATTAGCTATAAAAGAGTCTATTTATGTTAAAATAAAGTCTTGAAACTAATGCTTGAGTTTAGTGAGCTTTAGGGTCCAAATGTGATATCTCTTGATCAGGAAGTATCAACTCATTCCGGGTAAAGGAGTGTTACACAATCGAGTCAAAGTTCCTCTTTAGATCAATACCCCAATTGATTTTCGGTCCGACCGATCAATCCTATCCCATTCAAACAAAATTCAAAATTTTTAAAACATGACAAAAACTATCCTACTCACTTTTTTTTTCACTTCCCTTTAAAACATAACATGTGAACATTTTTTTACATTCAACCTCATTGTCATTTATAATTGTACACTAATTTGATCTTACACCTATAATGTAAAGATTAACTTTGTTTATGGCAAAACCTATAGGTTTCCACTAGGGTAAATACCGGTTTAGGAGGATCAAACGAATCACAATTGAGCTCACTTTTATCACTAGAATATTTATATAGAAAATTTGGTTGCTTTTACAGATTTGTTGTTTAGTGTTTATATACAAATACAATGAAAAGTGGTTGTTGGTTGGTTATAGGCTGATAAGCGCCCTATCCTTAACTTCAGTTGCCATATAAATTAACCAGCACTATGCAGGATGAGGTAATTTTGAAGTGAAAAAGTTTGGAGTCGAAGGCTTGTTTGTGAATGATTTTTGGCATCAGATTGTCTTTTCTTTGAATGGTACTTGGTTCCAGCTATCATTTGTCTTCTTTTTAGGGGAGGGAGAAGATAGTGAGAGATTTCCCACTATTAAAAAGTGTGCGACTGCTGAAGATGACAGTCACTTGGTTGTTTGGGTCTCATGAAAAGAAAAACCTTTTGCCATAATGGGTAGCCATCATAACACAACTAAACCTTATACACGAAAAGAAAGAGGTTAAAAGATTATGATCAAAGTAGGATCCTCCTATCTTTAGCAAGGGTTGTGGATCCATCACAGCCCCACTTAAAAGGACCCCATTAGGATAGGAGTTTGACATCAGCTTACCTTTTTCAATCTCACAATTTCTGTTCTTTCCCTTTGTGTCTTTTGGCTACATGCCATCCATCCATATATTTCACTAATATGGATAAGTTTAAATGGTTGAATACTCTATGTTATTTCGAATAAATATTAAAATTTGCTTTTTATGACAGAAAGGAGATTTATCCATATGCTCTTTGCCTTTAGACGTAAGACTGGTTAAGCATGGCCATCCATTCGAAATCCGCTCCCAACAAAACCAAATACCACAACATATGGCCTCTGATTTAAACGTTAAATCAGCTTCAGACATGATTAGCTGTTATCAATTCCGCAACCAAAAATATCACTTCATCAAAGTGTGGTTTTTTTGACCACATTCAAAGTTAGTACAGCAAGTACCTTTTTTGACATTGAGTTTTTCTTTTGGGGTTTTTTTTTTTTTTAGTGGTTTCATCTAATTAATTTTTATGTGTTTTCATTTTCGGTTCTAATATATCATAAATAACTCTGTGTTGATTTGAATATCTGGGTTTAAGTCATATTAATCGTGTAATTTATAATTAGAGGGATAATTGAGTGAGTGAAAATCTCTTTTTAAGTCTTAGCAAGTTAGGTGATAGTTGAATATAATAAACTCTGACCAGGAAGTTTCTCACACATTTTCTTCCCAATTGATTAAACAAGACAAGTTTGCATGACTCTGGTAAACGTGCATGAAGCAAGTTGGGATGATTAAAATAATAGCTAGTGTTGAAAGGAGTATAGTTTTTTAATATCCGTACAGTGAAGGAGCAAAAATAAATAAATGATCAAAGGCCGGGGGGGTTGAGAATATTAAATGCAAGCCAGCCCATGCGTACATAGCTGAATAGGTATGGGGGCGTATGGCACTGCCAAGAATACCGGTTTTCCTATGGGCCAAAACAAAACACAATACCATTTAGAAACACAAAACCAGGACAGCCTCGGTTTGCAACATTAATTGTATTATGTGCTGGCTTTCTTTGTTTTTTGTAATGAAGATTAAGTTCAAACTTTTTGAGGACTATTTTAGTGTTGTTGGGGGTACTCATACACATAATATTCTCTCTCTCTGCTACTGCTGAGTTTTGTGTGTGTGTGTGTGCGCGCGCGCGGTGTGGCAATAGCAACAGCAAAGACTACAGTATATGATTCTTGTTCTGTCTTTACAGATTTGTTAATTATATGTGTTCAAAAATTTGTATGAATGAGACAATATGGGATGGGAAAAACAGCCGGAAAAAAAAGAAGGAAATAAAATCAAATCATGCTCTTCTAACCCACTTTGATATTATATATGATTAGATTGTTTTGATATTAGGGGCGACTTCCGGGGTGGATACCACTCTTGGCTAAAAGAAATCCACCTTCTCACGATGATATCAAGCCTCAGAGAGGGACCCCAGCTGCTTGTAAAGCCAAAAGACAAATAAAAAAGGGGTCGATGATCTAGAATGTGTATTAAACAATAGTTACTGCTAAGTCATAAACTTCATTTCATGCTAATCACTTTCTTTACAAGTCAAATTTCTGACTTTACAGATAAGAGCATGGCTGTTTTGGAAGTGTTGCCACACCATTCTTATTTTATATTTACTCATCAAAACAGTGTGTTTTTGCAGAATGACCCAGTTCTTGGTATTTTATTTCATTCAACATGACTTTGACCTGAAATTTAGTTTTGAATTGGCGTGGGATCCCATGCACAGGGAGACACGTGCTTCTGTTTCATTTAAAAACACACCACGTACGTACCTACCTGTTACGTATAATTGTAGAATACCCTAAACTTCATCATCTCGTTCTAAGTAAACCCTAAAGTTTAGACCCAGATGGAATGACCAAATTTATGAAAACTGAATCCTTCTAACCAGCTGACATACTAGGAATCTAAATGAGTGTGGTTCCATCTCTTTTGTCTTGTTTTTTTGTTTAATTAGCGGACAAAAAAAAAAAGGGGTCCCTGCCAACATATCCTTACAAAAAGTGTTATATTAATACAAATTCAATAACACTGATCAACACCAATGTAGAAGAGGAAGAAGTGAAACACATTATGAGCAAGAAAACTAAAAAATGTGATATGTTGGTCCAATTAATTCAGAAACCTACATTTAAACAAATCAAGGATATATAACATGTATGACATGTCCCCATCCATTTATATTTGTTAACTAATAATTAGAAAGCAAATATATACAAAAATAATAATTTCGTTTATTTATTTATTTAGGCATAAAAATTTGTTTGGTCATCAAACTTTACAAACAAAAAAGAATTATTTTTACCTTCCATTTAAATTTTCATCTGTTTCAGTCCTTGAATTTGCAATTCTTCGTCAGATCACCTCAAAATGGATGGACTTTGTTGATGTCACATACATGTGGATTGTTATATAGATGACATGTAAGTATTTAATTAATTTTTTAATTTTTAAAAATATATTTTATAATAATTTTTTGTTTTTAAAAAATTAATTAAATGTTGACGTGTCATCCACGTGACAATGTACAAGTATCCAATGTCAACAAAATTAAAAAAAAAAAAACATTAATTTTTCCATTCATTTTAAGATGATTTGACAAAAAATACAAGTTTAAATATAAAAAAATAAATAACAAATCAATTTTTTTTTTTTTTGTAAAATTGAAGAACTAAAAAAATTATTATGTTAGATCGAGAAAGAGAGATCTAATCATTATTTAATAAAATTATATATTAAAACGAAATGACTTTATTAATTTCAAAAATTTTAAAGTGTATACGCATTTAACTTTTGTAGTTTTGAAGTTTACACTTTTATACAAGATATATTATTACGTTTTGGCTAAATTGGTTTGTAAAAAAAAAATTTAAGTCATTCTTTTTAATAAGCAACAAATCGTAGGGTTTTGAAGGAATAAGATGTTGGTAAAGAAGAGGGGATATCGTAACACTGAAGCATTGCTCACTTCAGTTTTTTATTGACTTCAATTTCTATCGTACGGCACGTATTATTAATACAGCTTGTGCCCCCAATTTATGGAGGTGGCTTTCCAAAGTCAATAGGAAAATAAGGAACATTGAGTTTTCTTTTTTATGTTATAAAAGTTGCTAATTTTAGAATGTGATGATTGGATCATGTGCAATCTTGTGCATTTTAATTTCTTATATTAGGATTATGTCACATATATAATAAAAGTAAATTGTATATTATTATTTAATTATCATAAAAGATTAGTCTAATCTGATTAAAGTTTATTGGGTTTTAGTATAGATCAAATATGTGTACAGTAACTAATTTTTAATGGATGATGGGTTGATTAGAAATTAAAATTGATGTGCAAAAGTTATATATATTCCCAAATTATACTTGGGTAAATTTTCTAGTAGATGAAAAAAGAGTCATCTTCTCTAGTTTATTTGTGTGCTAATTTGGAAGATCAAAACCATAAGATGGTTCAATATTTTTTTTTGTGAATTATAAGAACAGGATAAAACCCGAACAACAAACGCGACTCGAACTCAAATCACACCTGATGCGATGAACACACTTAACCATCATGTTATCACATAGGATTTTTTACTGGTTCAATATTAAACTACCACTGTGAAGTGTAGTTAATGCCTGCCATGCATGTCCTCCCGTTGACACTAACAGTTTTTTTTTCTTTGACAATAAGGATATTTCATAGACGTGAACAGCAGTACAACCAGACTCGTACCGTTTGACTTAATTATTGCTGCTCAAATGAATTAGCTATATAAATTTAGACTGATATAAAAAAGACAATGTTTTAGTGTAAAAAAAATTGTAATTGTGTGATGAGATCTGTCTAATTCCTCCATTCTTGAATTAAAGGCAAGCCATAGCCCATAACTGGAGCAACATAGTGATTCTCACGTATAAGGTATGTCCAATATCATTTAAATAGGCTGACTTGGATTGGACTTGCTAGGGCTGTGCAGCCCATAATTACATCATGGATTTAAATTTAATGACTTTTAAATAACAATAACTTTATTCTTTTAATTATTTTATTTATTTATTTTTTATATTCAATATTTTTAATTAAAAATAATAATAACTAATTAATTATAAGTATTAATAAATTGTGTTATGTTCTAATATAATTATATGTTAAACATATTTTTTTTTAATTAGAAGTAGGATTACAACTCAAAATACAACAAATATATTAAGCCATTTTCGCATCAAGGCGCTGCTTCTACCTTGATTTCTACCTGCCAAAGTTATGGGCCAGTACTTGTGGCTTTGGACCTTGGCCCAATTTAGGACTTGTCCTTCAAGTTTTGGAAGAGAAAGAAGCTACCTAGTGATATATATTAGAAATTTTATCATACATATTTATATGGGAATGTTGAATTAGATTTTCAAAAAAAAAAAAACAAAATAAATAACTATGTGTATGACTTAAAATTAATTAATAATAAAATATCATGTAATATGTTGTTAGAAATGCAAAGAAATAAATAGTGGGGGAATCCTACATGGGAAAGGTATATGGATTAGTGATGGTATATGGTGAGTCATTATTTCCCTTTTTTGTTGAGCATTGGTGGATACATCCCTTGCATGCGCGTGCCGTTGTTGTCGCCCATTCGGTATGTGGTACATGATAATTAAGTGTGTGTATGCTTTTTTTGGGAAAATTCAGATATTTTTTCTGAAGTTTTTCAAACGAAAAAACATTCCAGTTGTCGATCCCTCAAATATAGTTGATTGATTTTAAATTGAATAAATTATTCTGTTTGAATTTAAATTGAATAAATTGTTCTTAAAGATTGATTGGAGACAATGAATTTAATGTCATAAATTCGATTGTTTTCTGGACAGGTTTATCCTCAGCCTCAAACCTATAAATAGGAAGAGATTTCTCGTTTGCAAAATACACCGAAAGCAATTAGTTTTTCTCCCTAGCTTTTCTCTCCTCCCTATTTCCAAAGCTTGTTCCGTTCAACGGAAAATACTTTCCCCTTCCAAATTTGTTATGAGAAGAGTAATATCGTCGGTATCCACTTCAGATTTTTGGGTGTACAAAATTTTAAAAAATTGTGTTAATCTCAAGGAGCAACGTCTAATTTCGAGGATTACACCAATCAGGACGATTTCACTTCTAAGGCAGTGGTTCTTTAACGGCACGGTCAATTTTTGTTATGCTTATTTTATTATTTTTTAACGGTCAGTACTAACGGATCCATTTTGCAGTAGTAATTATTTCTTAGTATAATTTTTTTTCATTTTATGTTTCACGTGATTGGGTAAAAGATTCACCAAGTTGAAGGCAGAGGCGCACAAAGTATGAAGCTCCAATAAATGAAGTTATGCAAATCACTGAAGCTCCAATAAATGAAGCTGTTGGTGTGGTAGGGGTATAAATTATGATATGGTGCAGTAGGAGCATGGTTATGTTCAGGTTCTAGAGGCATACACCACAAATGAAGGCCTTAATGAAGCTGCGGATGAAAGTAATTTTGAAGATCGCATAATGGAGACGAGCATCATGCAGACATGGATGAGCAAGATCTTGAACACAAGCTACTAAACTATGATGTGAGGTTTAAGGGCTTTGTTGAGTTGTCATGTGAGGGAAAGGGAGGTGGGGTTTCTATTATGCGGGATGAATAATCTTTTTCATCACCTCTATCTATTAGTAAACGTCTGAGCTCTTTTGTGGTGTATGGCTAAAACAAATGAACGAAACTTTACTACCCTTGTTCTGAAAAAATCAGGTACATATTTGGTTATTGATTTTAGACCTGGTGAGCTGACTAAAACTAGTTGTGGGAGGATTAATCACACCATTTCAAAATGCTCTTGCCAAGAATAGATAAATTATGGATAATGTGATCATGGGGCGAGGGGGAGGTGGGTAGAGATTTTACGTACTATTCCAAAAAAAATGGAATATGAAAGCAATATTGGAAGCTCTAAAGCTCATGATAGATTAAGTTTGCAAAGGAGTATTAGTATGAAAGACCTATAATTCAGGGGATTGGAAAGGAATCATTCATGGAAGAGATTTATGTCATAAAGGATTAGGTTACAAAGTTTGGAGTGGTGAGAGTATGAACCAAAGAAACCGGACGGGCGATGATGCTCAGGGATTTTCTAGTGATAAGATGGTGTAGAAACAGATGCCAAAGGGCAGATACTCGGTGAAATCAGGCTATGAAGTTGCAAGCGAAACTTCCATTTTGGAAACTCAAAGTTCTTTTTAAGATCACTGTGCTCCTATGGAAAATTATTTCTGACAGCTTACCATGCAAACATGAGATTGAGAAAGAGGGTGGGTGCAATCCATGGTGTATCTTTTGGCAAAAGGAAAGAGGGACTGTGAATCATCTGTTCTTACAATGTGACTTGGCTGGTGCAGTCTGGTTTGGTTCAAAGTTCGAACTTAACTTTGCATACAGATAAACTTGCTCACAGGATGTGAAGCATTTCGTTTGGAATCATGGGCAAAAGGTGGAAAATAACTCAAGTCGTTGGTATTCTGTGGCGCATCTGGTTACAAAGAAACATTGAAAAAGTGCAGTTGCTTAACACCATAAAACAATAAAATAACATGGTCTTGCATTGGTTTGAAGGATTAAAAATTATGAAGGGTGGAAAATCTGAAAGAATTAACACAAGTAAGGTTGATGATAAGATGATCGCAAAGCTGTATCTAGTGTGGGAAGTTTTTTGTTTTCAGCACAGCAGCCAAATTTTTGAACCCAGTCCTCCAGGGAAGGGTTTCTTTGAGGTGGGAATATGACCCAAATTCATTACAACATTATAATAAATAATAAAATAATATTTAAGAACAATTCATTAAAATAAAATGTAATAATTACTTTTAAAGATAACATGATAAAAATCTTTATTGTAATTTTTAAATTTTAAAAAAAAAAGTAATAAAATGTAAAATTTTATAATTAAAGTTATCCACACTCTCACTCTTTATTAAAAAAGGGCGCGGAAAAATATATTATTATATAGATATATAAATAAATAAAAATCATATCCATTATTTTATTGTGATAAATAACAATTAAACTGTTTAAATATTGAGAAAAATAAAAGAATAAATATTAGAAAACGTTAGAAAAAGGGATAAATACCAAAACTTTATATCAACTATAGTTTAACGTGCAATTGTATACATGAACTTTGATTTTGTACAATTGTATACATGAAATTTTGATTTGATCCAATTCTTGTAAATTATTAACACAATTATTGATACAACATCATTTTATGTTTATATATTACATACATAAATAATTATATTTATCTAATATAAAAATAAATTGATGCATTTATTTCTTTAAATATATATGATTAAATCAAAATCAAAGTTTCAAGTATACATTTAAATCACAATCAGAGTTTCATGTGTATAATTGCACCAAATTAAAATTTACAATTGCACATTAAATCAAAGTTCATGTATAATTTTAAGATTTATCTATTTGAAAAATGAAAAAAAAATTCAATTAAAAGACTTAATAAATGTCTAATTTACCGCTATTTACCCTATAAACTTCATTAAAAGCTAAAAACATAAGTTTTTTCAAAAATATCTAAAATTATTAGTTATTTACGAAAATAATTCACTTTAAAAATGAACGTAAATGACATATTTTCCACAGTAGAAACCAGTAGTATTATAGGTATTGACAGTAACACTCGTCATAATCACCCAATGATTGACTCATTTGAAAAGAAAATGATTTTTTTGGATGGTGCCATAAAAATTGATGACATCAGTAAAAATATATATTCTCGAGTTAAAAATACCTATATTCTGAGAGGGAAATAGAAAAAATGTTTTTTTTAATAGATGGTGCTATAGCCATTGTCCCCATTATTAAGAAGAGGGTGAGAATAGCTTTTTTTGGTTTGTGCAATAGGGATTGGTATAATTGGGTGTCAAGAGGGTTTAAAACTTTTAAATTTTTTGGATGGTGTTATAGGGATTGGGGTCACCACTTGAGGCAAAAAAAAAAAAATTTTGACCCAATTCAAGTTAACTTAAATATTATTTTGTAAATTATTTTATTTGAATTGTGAAAAATAATAACTATTTGAATATTTTATATATAAATTAATTTCTATTTAAAAATATTCTGCACTGTTAATTAATTGTTTAATTGGACACAATATATTCAATATTATAAAAAAAAATGCATGGTACAATTGACAAACATAACCACTGAAATATTTTTAAAAAAAGTGGAATAAAGAAGGAAAATGGAAAGAAGAAGAAAAAAAATTGAGGTTGAAGGGAAAAAAAAGGGATAAATAATAAAAAAAGAAAAAAATAAGAGAGAAGAAAAATTAATGAAAGGTAAAAGAAAGAAAGAATAGGGAGAAAATTTAAAAAAGGGAAAATTGAGGGGAATTAAAAAACAAGTATGGGGGCGGAACACTAAAAAAAGAAAGATAAAAGAGTGGAATTATAATTAATGGAACCCTAACCCCAAATTAAATAATTTACAAAATAATATTTAACTTAGCTTGAATTGGGTCCAAAAAATTAAATTTGCCTCAAGTGGTGACGCCAATGTTTATGGCTACATTCCTATGGCTCTTGTGGCAGGAAAAGATCTTGACCAATGGGGAACGGGTGAGGTGTCATATGACAAATGACGGACATTGTCCTCGGTGTGGACATTCGTTGGAAACCAATTCACACGCTATTCGAGATTACTGGCTTTCGAAAGCAATTTGGAGGTCAGTGATTCATGCTTCGATATGTAATTCTTTTTTCTCTTCTACTTTGCATGAGTTGGCTAGCTAAAAATTTGAAATCTGGCTTATTAATTGGCAAGAATGGAGGGCATTAGGCTACTCAATTTGCGATAGTCTACTGGTTGCTATGGAAATATCGAAATGAATCCATCTTTAATAATAATCATAGCAATGTCGATTCCATTGTTGCTACTAGCTTAATTTGGACTGATAGTCTTGCATCCTCAATTACAAGAGATATTCATCGTGTCCAAATGGGTTCGGATGATCATTAGAAAAGGCTTGAAAGAGGATGGGTCAAGTTGAATACTGATGGGGCTTTCTCGGAGGCCTTTAACTCAGCATCTATAGGAGGTTTATTTAGAGACCACAATGGTGCTTGGTTGAGTGATTTTTCGATGCGAGTAGGGAAAGATTCGATTTTTAGAACAGAGATACGAGCGATCCTTAAAGGATTAAAACTCGCATGGTCCTTAGATTATAAACATTTGCTTTTGGAATGCGATAATGCTTTAGCGATCGAAACCCTTCTGGCTGGAGGGACAAATCCTACTATGTTGGTTGAGCTTTGCTTGATTAAGCAGTTCTTGCTTCGGGATTGGTTTATTCGTCTATGCTACATTCCTAGAGCGCATAATAAAGTAGCTGACTGGATGATTAAGCTTAGACAAAGTGATTATGAGGATTTACACATTTTCAAGGATTGCCCACAGTGTATGCAAGACATTATCATGAAGGACATACAACTTTTAGCTTCCCTTACTACTTAATTTATTCATGTTATCGCTATTTTAACTGTTTTTTATTACCAAAAAAAATGTTTAAGGCAACAACTAAAAAAATTAAAAATTTTAAACCCTCTATCATCTATTATGCCAATCCTTATGGCACAACCCAAAAAAAGTTATTTTCTCATCCCCTAATAATGGTGATGCCAATAGTTATGGTACCACAAAAAAAAATCAAATTTTCTCTAACACGGGTGATGCCAATGACTATGGCACCACCTATTAAATTTTTTTTTTCTATTTTTCTATTAGAATATAGGTATTTTTAACCAAAAGAACATGTATTTCTACTTATGTCGCCAATCCCTATGATAACACCCAAAAAATCATTTTTTTTCAAACGAGTCAATCATTAGGTGATTATGACGGGTGGTGCCGCCAATACCTATGGCACTAGCGAGTTTTATTGTGGAGAATATGTCAGTTTTATACATATCAAGTGAGTCGTTTTTATAAATAACTAATAATTTTGGGTTACTTCTAAAAAAATACGAAAATTTATAATATATAGATTAAGTAATAAAATAAAAGTTCTCTAAACTAAATTTCTTTATTTTAACTAGAAATTTTATCACATGCGTATGCGTATAGAAATCATGTAACACAAATTTGTGTTTGAAAATAACACTCAATAAAAAATGAAAAAAAATTAAAGTGCCCTCGAATAATATAATATGAAAGTGTATTTTTGTAATTTCTCTACCTGAGTTGGTGGCGGGTTAACTCGTAATACTAACTCAATTAGATATTTAAAAAATAGTATAGATATTCAATTGATAGAGAAAAATTCGCATAATAAAATTAAAATGTAAGTTTTTTTACTTGAATAATACAAAAATAATAAAAAATTATCAAAATGCTATTCCACTCCCATTATTTACGAAAACGGTATGGTGTGGGTGGTAGAAGATGGTGGAGAGACGACATCACCTTTGATTTTTATCCCAATCATTAGTTTGTTATGCAAAATAATAATAATAATAATAATAATTTTTTAAAGGCGGAGGGGACTTGATAGGTGACAACAGTGGAGGCACCTTGACAGGCGACACCGCTTTGCACCGGAGACGCGATCTGTTGTCTATTGCTGCCTCTTCCCCTTCTTTTACTTTAAAACCCAACCTAACCAAAATTAAATTATAAAAATAACAGTTAGACCTTTTAAAACCCTTATTCTCTTCTCTTCTCTGCTGCCTTTTTCCCTTCTTCTCCTTAGTTGCTACCTTTTTTTTTTTCAATGCAGACCATCAGATCGTGTCTCTGCCGCAAAGCAATGCCGTTTGTCAAGGTGCCTCCACCGGTGTCGCCAATCAAGTCCCCTCCTCTCTTAAAAAATTATTATTATTTCTTTTACATAACAAACTAATGATTGAGATAAAAAAAACAAGGGTGATGTCACCTTTCCACCACCCACACCATATCATTTTCATAAATAGTGGGAGTGAGATACCATTTTAGTAATTTTTTGTTATTTTTGTATTATACAAATAAAAAAACCTAAAATGTACAAAAAAAACTATAAAATGTTGTTTTTGGTTGAATAGTAAATTTAATATTTTATACATCGGTGTGAATTCAAATCTCACCATAAATTTTTATTTTTTGTTATTTTAAAAGTAAAAAAGTTAAAATGCCCTTAAATAATATAATATAAAAAAATATTTTTATAATTTTTCTAATCGAGTTGGTAACTAATTGACACAGAACACCAATTCAATTAAAAGCTTAAAAATAATATAAATATTTTAAGTACACAAAATATGCTTCAAAAAATTATACAAAATCAAAACTACACAATTCAAAAATGTCAAAACATGCATACAACTTAACATGATATTTTTATTTAAATATGCATAGTTACATCTCTCATTTCTCACCTCCTATCACTCAAATTTAGAATGATTTTTTTTTGGTGTAGTAAAATATTTAGAATGGTTTGTTTTATATGCTAAGATGAACTTTCCTTCTATTTTTCTAATCTACCAATTACACTCAAAATGTATCCTCTTTCCTATTTTTTATTCTCCTTATTATTATAAATAAAATTTAATTTTACATAGATTAATTAAAAAATTATTGAAAATCCCCTAGTTTATAGAATGAAGAGATTAGTTAAGGGATTGTAAAAATGTTTTTCTTTCTTTTTCCCAAGCAATAATCCCACAAAATTCGGACAAGAAGAATCTGATATGGTGTCCATCACCAAGCTCTGCTCTGATCTTAAAACCACTTATTGCTTGCCATTTTGTGTAGAAATCTATCGTCTTCTATGTTATTGTAAATTTTATATAGTCCCAATGCCAGCTTGCCACATGGTAAATTCTAAAATAATGGTTTATGATGTACATAAAAGACAAGGGGCTGGGAAAGTTGACCAAGCTATAGCCTACAGCACTTACATAACAAGTTGCAACAGCTATTGAATTTGATCTGAAAACTCCTAAATTAAACATGGAGGCCGGACTATTATAATCAAAACCCCCTTTCCTTTGTTTCGCATTTCCATCCTGAAATAATTCAACGCCACAAGAGATCGAGTTGGAACCCACAGCAAAAATGGGGGGATGGAGAAACGCAGTTCAAGAAGCTGCTGCTTCCAAACCGCTGTTTCTGACGATATACACCACCATTATCGTGGGGATAGTGGCGACTTCCTTTTATGTGTTCTCCGCCATTTACTCTCCATCCGCTTCCACCAGCACCCAGTCTATCTCGACTTCTTGGCTTTCCTCCCCTCCTCTCTCCCAAAGTACGCTCCTTTTTCTTTTCTTAATTTAAGCTTCTATTTCTGTGCAAATGGCTGATCAAATGTTATTAGAACAACTGAGTAAACATTGGTTTCGTTATTGGATCGTAATCAAAATGGAATATTGCTAATGGGTTTTTGTTAGTTTGACTTTTTGTTTGTATGTTAGACCCTTTCTTCCCCTAGTTTCTTTTATGGAATTATGTTGCAATTTTGATGACTTTCTTTGATTCCTTTTATTATGATGTTCTGTTCAGTACATCAACTTCACTCTTTTAGCATTTGCTTTACCATTAGTCAATTACATGATTTTATTAACTGATGTCCTCAAATGGTAGATCGTGGTTCTAATTTCAGTAACAACATTTCTCAACCATCACACGAAGCATCACAACCTGGTAGCAAGCAGTTGAAAACTATATGGGAGGCTCCGCCTAGTAATTCGAAAATGCCACCTTTGGAGTCCTTTAGGTTAACAAAAGAACTGGTTGGAGAAAGGGCGAAAGACAATGTCATTATAGTCACCTTTGGCAACTTTGCGTTTATGGATTTCATCTTGACTTGGGTTAAACACTTGACGGATCTTGATGTTTCTAATATTCTTGTTGGTAAGTTGTTAAAATCTTCCTGCAGTTATCTGTGCTTAAAAGTGGACAATGAATTGGAATCGTTGTGATTTAGGTGCTATGGACACCAAACTGTTGGAGGCTTTGTATTGGAAAGGTGTTCCAGTCTTTGATATGGGCAGCCATATGAGCACAATAGATGTTGGATGGGGCTCTCCTACATTTCATAAAATGGGGAGAGAGAAAGTATTACTTATAAATGTTATACTTCCTTTTGGTTATGAGCTATTGATGTGTGATACAGACATGGTGTGGCTCAAGGTACTCCCTTTCCTATCCAGATCAAGTTTTTCTTTGTTGGTTACATGACAGTAAGCTATAGTTTGATTGTTTCACTTTTTCTCCCCTTAAATTGGATAAGTTTGATTTTATTACAATGCTATCATACTGTGGAAGAATATGGATTTCTCTGTTTCTATAAGAAATAAAATTTCAGTAAGAAATACTAGTTTTTCCTGGCGGTTGCATTTGCTAAGATATACGTTAAAGTCATACTTGATGTGGCTTGCCCCTTTCCACAGGATCCGCTTCCATATCTTGCTCAGTACCCTGATGCTGATATCTTAACTTCAAGTGACCAAGTTGTGCCAACAGTTGTTGATGACAGATTGGCTGATTGGAAACAAGGTAAAAAATGTTTAAAGTTGTGGCCCAGAGTAGTATTGTTACTGGAGACCTGCTCTCTTCCTTTCTAGGAGAAGAGAAAGGTTGTGGATCAATGTGGCGTTTTAATTTAGTATATCCTATGCTGCCTTTAGATTGTTTTCACCTTCTATGTTAAGTGTTAAACTCTTCATTTATGAAGCAGGGACTGCTCAGTTTGCACTGCAGCCTTAAGGCCTCTTTTTCCATTTGTTGTTAACACTCAGTGCACTGAATTAGAGAATGTCTAATTTATAAATTTATCATTTTCTTCTTTTTACTCTTATTACCAGTCTTTTGACTCCTTTGGTCAACTGATTCTATCTTTTCCTTGAACAGTTGGAGCTGCCTACAATATAGGAATTTTTCACTGGCGGCCGACAGAGCCTGCCATAAAACTGGCAAAAGAATGGAAAGATATGCTTTTAGCTGATGACAAGATATGGGATCAGAATGGATTTAATGAACTTGCACACAAGCAGACAGGGCCAGCCGTTGATGATGATAGTGGACTTTTTTATGCGTTTGATGGAACTCTCAAGCTGGGAATTCTACCAGAAAGTATATTTTGTAGTGGACACACTTATTTTGTTCAGGTAGGATCTGTATGCTTGTTCACGGTGAATTTGATAGTCTTATGTTTTTATTTTACTGATGGTTGTAGAAATTCCAGTTTTACAAACATATATGCCTTTTTGTGTTTATACCCTTGAGCTTTAATTTATCTTGCTTGTACCTGTTAGTATATAGCAGCATATGTTGTACATTAAACTTATCCTAAGCCCTAATGCTATCGGCAGGCCATGTATGAACAACTTAGGCTGGAGCCATATGCATTGCACACCACGTTCCAGTATGGTGGTACTGAAGGGAAGCGTCATCGGCTGAGGGAGGCCATGGTTTTCTATGATCCACCAGAGTACTATGATGCACCAGGTAATTTTGTGCCAGTTATTTTACAGATGTGATGTTAGGACTTAAATTATGATTACAAATGTTCTGTACCAACTATAAAGTAACGGGTATTTTTGTGCCAGCTGTTCTGATATTTGGTTAGTACCAATATTATCTCACCAAAGCAGTTTAAGACAGTTTCTGCATCCTGCAGAGATTCAGTTATATTTATCGATCTGACATGGACATGCTAAAATTTTTTGCAATTTTTTTCTTTCATGTAGAGATGAATGGGTCATATCTTAAATGGATTATGGCATCAGACTTATGTTATGCGACTTGGGTGTTTTAGGATGAAGGAAATAGTATATGTAACATGCAGTTTGGTTACATTATTATCTTCCATAATAATTTATTTCTTTTCCCTAGGATATATCATTGGTTAAAACTTTGCGGAACAGATGAGTTAGATATGATGTTTGTCCTCCATGGTTTAAGTGTATAATTCCACATTTGTACTTGCAATGAAACATCAACTGTTTTCACATTTTTTTTATCTATCCTATCATGTTTTATGCCTGTGCTGGTATGATGGGATGCAGGACAGTCTGAAATCTACTATCCTGAGAGTTTTATCAGGGAAACTTAAAGAGTTTTAAACAAAGTGGCTATCAATTTATCTAGCAAGAAAGATCAAAGTCAATTGAATTTCAGATATCGAAACTTGCTTTGATGTTCAAAGCATGTTTTATGCTGCCAGTTAACTTATTGAAGGAATTGTGCAGGAGGATTCTTGTCATTTAAACCTTCTATTCCGAAGAGCTTGTTATTGGATGGGGAGCATAATCTAGAATCACACTTCTCTCTTATTAATTTCCAAGTATGAGTGTATTATTTTAGAAGTATAAGCTTCTTCTATTTGAATCCTCTGTATTTATTCTCATAATTTCTGTTGTTGATGATTTTATTCAGATGAAACAAATAAGGTCGGCACTTGCTATCGCTTCATTGTTGAACCGTACACTGGTGAGAACACTATGATCATTCAAAATGATTGTCTTAAGAGTTTTTTGTTTACTGTTCTAATGAGTGTCGTGAATATAAGTTTTCTCTGTGATGGAAATTGAACCAAGATATTTAAAGTAGTTCTTATGAGAATCTTGCCTTACACCCTTAGAGCATGAGTTTTTAACATGAATCACTTGTGCCTAGTGGTAGCAAAAGTAATCAAGGTAAAACATCTATAAATTGAAATTTTCATCTTATTAAAGAGCCATTGAAATATGTGGTGCAACGGTGCAAGTGGTATCACATTGTGTGGGGATAGTTATCTAATCCATTCCATCTGTAGATTTGGGTATTGAATTTGGATAAGGTTATGTAATCATCTTTTTAGCTTTTCTGTGTCAATTTCAGGTTATGCCTCCATTATGGTGCCGGTTGGATAGACTATGGTTTTCACATCCTGGAGTTCTGGAGGGGTCAATGACTAGGCAACCTTTTCTCTGCCCTTTAGACCATGTTTTTGAGGTAAATTTTAGATGATTGTAAAACCATTAGACCGTTATGCGTACAACCATGAAACCAATAATCTCTATATCAGAGCACTTCATTTAGCCTCTTTTAAAGATAACTTAGTGCAAGGATTTTGTGGATTCTTTTATTTTGAGCATGAGACGTTCTAATTCTAAGGAATATGCTATGCACTGTTGTAGGTAAATGTCATGTTGAAAGACCTTCCAGAAGAGGAATTCGGCCCTGCAATCAACATCAGAGAGTACTCATTTCTCAACAATCCATTATTACCCCAACAAGTAAATGAAAATATTAGTGATAAGAGATTAGTTTGTTTTTTTTCTTTGATCTCCTTCAGGGAACTTTAATTTTCAATGGTGTTTCAGGTAAAAGAGTCATGGCTTGATGTTCAGCTTTGTCAAGAAGGAACTGAAGATTGCCATGTATCAAGTAACACAAGTCGACCAGGTCTTTTAAGATTCCCGAAAAACAGTACTGAAGAAATGGTATGGCTGATTCTTCACTTGCTTATGTAAAATATTTTTTTGAAAGTAGTGCAATCACTCCCAATGTTCTTGATGCAATGGATCCTATGTCCTATTTCCTATGTAGTGATTTGTTCCATGTTGAGATATATTTTTCATTCAGTTAGACGCTAGCCTAAGTTTAGGTTGGTCAAGTATCAAAGGCCGCTAGATGTAGGCTACGTTAAGTTCATAACCGAGTTGTCTTATTTCTGCTTGTATTTTCATTGAACTGGTATTATTACTCGTCATGCTATTACCAATGGCTTGGTAGTGACCTTGTTGAATTCTAATTCTGAATTATACAGTTCAAAACAGTATTCTCTTCATTCAAGGATGTCAAAGTCATCCAATTCTCTTCAATGCAAGGTGCTTTTTACAGTTTCACTGATAAGGCAAGTCTTTTCATCAAGCTGCAGCTTCCCGTCTTCCATTATTTTTTTACTTTGTTTTTACACATTGGGGTTGCCATTTACTAATATGCTGAATTTTTTATGTAAACTCAGACAAGAGAGGAGAAATTCAGGAACCGTATGAAGAGGTATGCAGGTATATGGTGCTGTGTAGAAAACCACACTCCTGGACATATATATTACGACATGTTTTGGGATGAGAAACCAGGTTGGAAACCTGCCCCACCCCAAACCCCAGAGGAGGATCATCCACCTTTCTAAGGCGCTCCCCCAACCAAGCATTTGGAGTATCATCATTTTTTTAGTCTAAATATTGCCAAGTTTTGGGAGACAGAAAAAGAGATGCAGAAACAGAGAAATGTGTTGAATGTTAGTCCGGTCTCATTCCTAACACATAGTCAGAAACCTGAAATGAAGTGTATTCATATTTGGAAATGGGATGAGGTTGTATCGGACACTAACTATTCAGAAGAAAAATGTCTGAAATCTAACATAAACCCTTACTTGTGTACCTATAGATCCAAAAATTTTGACTGTGTTTTGCCTTTTACAAATAAGGGGGGAAAAGGAGAAATGAAGCTAATAATCTGAAGAAAGTTATGGTGCATACCTAAGGACCTTTCATGTCTGGCTTACAACTTGTTTTATAAGATGATTTTTTTTAAATATTACATATATTTCTTTTATTGTAAAAGTCTTGGCCTTGATACTTTATTATTGCTATTTACTTAAAGCTGATTCAGTGTTCAATATCTTTGGAATGGTAATGAATGAATGAATACCTGAAAGTAGGGTCTGGAAAGACCGAGTATTCCAGCAGGAGTGTCTGAGTTTATGAAGTACATACCAGCAGAGCGTCTCTAAATCTGTTTTTGCCTAACAGGGAACTGGATATGGAGAAAAATTCGATAAAACGTTCAACCAATACGAATTGATTGAAGAATAATTTTTTGATAAAACTGATGCACTTTAGAACAACTTTTTTAAAACCCAAAAATATAGGTCAACACCAACTCATGTGTTAGGAGAATTAGAGTCGGTTCAGGTAGTTTCGGTTATTTTCAATTTGAAACGGTTTTAGCTATTTTTAATCAGTTATATTCTTTTTTAACATAATATCTAAAATTATTCATAATTTCTCTCCAACTCATTAATAGAAAAATAATATGCTTCAATACATTTGAACTCACATACTTCTGCATTGACAACAATACTTATATCAATTGAGTTAAAACTCAATCCGTAAATTTTAATGTATGTCACTGCAGGTTCAGAATGAGGCAAAAAGAAAATAATTGATTTGGAGCAGGCTGATTGTCGGCCTATGTAATTGGATGAAGCACAAAAAGCGAAACCTACTATTCAAAAGGATAAATATAATTTTTACCCTTCAATATTTAAATAGTTATTTATGTTTTTTTTAGATTGTTACATTTTAATATTTTTTTTAATTTGTTAAAATTTGACTACGTGGGCATCAGATTACGTGGCATATAATCAGCTTGTTTAAATTTGATTGATCCACATCATCTAAGAGTTACAAAAATAGATTAAAATGTGTGACGAGAGTTAAATTTTGATACTAATCTGAACAAAAAAAATATAAATATAATTTTGAATATTAAAATTAAACTCAAGTATTAATAAATATATTTATCCTATTCAAAATAATAAACACAAAAAAATCAAATTTTGTTTTGGTCAATTATAATTTGTACTTTTTGAACTATGAAATTTTAATATTGGTCCAAAAAGTAAGTATTAAATATGTTAGGTCAAATTTTGTTTTAGTGTCGTGTTATGTATGAGTTATGAATTTAATATTTATTCTCCAATTTGAACATTTTTAGTTTGTTATACTTTTTAAATTTTGAAATATAAGTTGTCCAAAATTGTAGTCATTTTTTTAAATATATTGGATGTGATTATATGGTAATATTTGTTCATACTTTCTTAACTCTTTGACAAAGGACACACGCCTTACACACACAGATGCTCGATCCCGGATCTCCTAAGATGAACATATCTTTTTTACCACTGAAGTTACTCGTTGAGTTCCAAATTGTAACCATTAAATCTATTAAAGTATAATAATATGGTTATTTTTAATGTCATGGGATAATAGCAAGCTAACATCGAATTTGTACATGTAATATATTGTGACACCTTATACTCGACCCAATTATTGAATCCGAATATAAAATGTCACATTTCGTTGCCGAAGTAACTTACTTTTCTATTTTTTTTAAAGCGTAGTGAAAAAAATATTTTATAAAATTTTCGACAGCGTTTCTGTTTATTTACGTAAAATCCTCTGTAAAATTTTGCATTTCACAATATATTCGCATTCAAATAATCTCCCAAATCAATTCCTAACACTTTAATTTCTCAAAGCATTTCAATAAACTTGACATCTACGTTTAACCATTTCATCAAAACATTGATTATAAAGTATTAACAAAAGAAACATAATAAACATATTTAAATTTAATTTATGAGACAATATTATATCTATATAAACCTATGTACATGCCATAAATATTAACCAAAAAGTAAACTTTTCACCAATTTTGTTTGAGCTGAATTCTGATTATTCGGATGCTGTTCGTATGATCTACTGAATATAACTACCTGCGCACAGAAAAATAGACAAACCGTATGCTGAGCAATTTTTATGCTTAGTGGTGTTAATATCATATAAATCATTACATAAGTATTAAATATAGATTAGTTAATAAAAGTAAATAAATAACAATAAGCTTTTTATTCAAATTCAAAATCATATAATCAATTTAATTCACACAATAAAAAAATTCAAATATATTCAACTTTTGTTTTTGCTTTTGTTTCAATCTAAACCCGTACTAAAGTTTAGACTCATAACCAGATACACGAATCCACCACCCTGAGTTGTTAGGCAACGATGGCTATCAGAGTAGTCCACGACCCTCGGGGAATTGGGATTGCCCACAACCCTCTGGGAATTGGTGTTAACAATAAAAAAACCCGACCAATTTGACCTTTTCTCCCTCGACCCTCTGGGAATTGAGGAGATCTAAAACCTCTGATATAAAGACTCTATGGCATGCCAACTATATCTGATCTAGTCTAACTTAGTGTACCGGGATAAAAGTTAAGTTTAAATTTCAATTATATTTTTCACATCATTCTCATTTTTTTGTCTCATATCATGATCAAATCATATATTTTGCCTAATGTAAAATTAGGCTTCCAATTCAAAAACATATAAAATATTTTCTTGATCAAACATATATAATCATAATACTCAAGTTCAAATCATAACCATGAATTTATTAATTTAATCATTTGAAAAAAAAATAAACATATTCCATCTCAAATCATAATTTTATAAATATTAACTAAATAATTCAAACTCATTCAAAACTCATAAAAATAATATAAAAATAAAATTAATATAATTAATCATAATAGTCAAATTATTCTAAAGCTTTATATAATGAAAATAAGATATTAGCACAAACCGAAATTTTAATCGCTTTACTTCTTCTCTTCGTCTTTCTCCTTCAAGGTGCTCGTTTCGCTTTTAGCTACAATATGAGCAATTCAATACAAAATAATATCATTTACCCATTTTAATACTAAAACTAATAAAAACAACATAAAAATGCATCATTAATCAAGTTAATATACTAAGCTTCCAAATCCAAAATTCTCATATCTTTCAACACGATTATCCGTTTTCAATTCCGTCTTCACCGGAGTACTCACTAATTCATAAGCTATCATTTAGCACCAATATTACTCAAAATAATCAAGTTTCTCTACTATTCCTTCACCATAGTCAAATAAATCAAATAAACTTCTCATCCAATTTCATTTCTTTTTCTCACTTCTAACAAGCTAGAATTTATCTTCTAATAATTTTCTATCAAGAAAATATACTTATTTCACTTAAATTTCCTAAGCTTCCATCAATGTTCTTTAATGACAAATTTCAAAATATTTGATGAAATAAAAAATTATTGGTATATATATGTAGAACAAGCTTTAAATATTCAAAATCTTTAAAAAATTTGAAGAAAAACCAAATATTTTTTTCCCCCTTTCGTGAGAAACAGAGCATGAAACAGAACAAAAATAAAGAAAGATGAGAACATAATGTTCTCTTTCTTTCTTTTCTTTATATTTTATAATATAAATAATAAATTATTATTATTTATTATAACATTATTATTAATTAATATATTATTTGAAAACATAAAAAAAATCATCAATTTTTTTAAAGTAATGGTAAAATTATAATTAGGTCTTTTCCATCAAAATAAAAATAGGATATCTACACTTTAGTTCCTATACTTTTTCAACTTATTCAATTTAATCTTTGAACTCAATAACGAATTTTTTTACTAACCACATCCTCTTAATAATAATTCTCTATTTTTCCATGCCTAATAGTTTTCTCTAAAAACGATCATTACTTATTATACTACTATTTGTTTATAAAATATTTATTCAAGGACTTCTACCATAAATTCATATTTTTAAAGTGGGAATGTTACATATATTATATTGGTCATATAAGATTTTGGAAATAAGAGAATTTAACTTAACTAATTTAATGGTTACCGTTCAGTTAAGAACTAAAATTTCAAAATCTGAAAAATATAAGAACTAAAATACCAAATTAGAATCTATAAACTAAATCTGCAACTTATTCATAGTATAGGGAGTAATAGCAGAATTTAACAAAAAAAAAAATCAATAGTAAATCACACAAGAAACTTAAAGTCATATTAAGAAAAGTTTAAACTCTGTTATTATTCTCTGTACTTAGTAAAAATTGTGGATTTAATTCTTATACTTTTATTTGCTCATTTTTAGTTTTTGTACTTTTAAAATTTTAAAATTTCAATCCTCACCCAATAATAATTATTGAATTCATTAAGTAAAGTTTTGCTACTTCTAAAATTTAATGTGTTAAACATATTATCATATGTGTAATGTCATGTCAGCTTATTATTAAAAATCCAATTAATGGATTACTGATTGTCATTTGAGTTAATATTGTAATTTTTAAAATTTGAAAAGTATAGAGACTTAGTAGGGACGAAACTAAAATTTTTTTTAGGGGGGCTGAAATTAAATTATAATTTTTATGATAGTAAAAATGCAATTTTTAAAGGATTAAATTAAAATTTTATCATTTTTAGGGGGCCAAAATACAATTTTACATTACTAATTTAAAACTTTAAAAATTTTAAATGGTCTAAAAGAATTTTTTTTTTCATTTTAGGGGGTCAAGGCCCTGCTAGTTCCCTGAGTTCGCTTTTGAAACTTAAAATGATTTAATTCGAGAAAATGAATTAGATCTAAAATTGTACATTTATAGTACTAGTAATTAAGTTTAATCAAACAAATTTAATGTTTGGTCCAAGACTAAAATTTTAAATTTTTAAAAGTAAAAGTACTAAAATTTATCAATTCGAAAATTACAGGACTAAAGTTGATCAAATAAAGTATAGGGATTAAGTACATAAATTTTGTAAAATACAGGGACTTCTATCAGAATTTAACCTAAAAAGGAGAAAGAAACATATAAAGTTCATAAATGTAAACAATAAAAACACTAAAACAGAAGAGAAAACCCTAAAAGTCCGTCCACGTGCGTTGCGTGTGCTCTACGCTCATCTCATCACCGTCCCGATCGAAGCACACGCCTCCTTCCTCTTTTTCTCCTCCTTTTTCCATCAGCTAAACAAACGCAGCCCGATATTTAAATCCCTACACCTAATTCATCGGTTTCCGTTTGTAAATCCGACGGAGAGATGGCGGATCGCTTGACGCGTATCGCAATTGTCAGCTCCGACCGCTGCAAGCCCAAGAAGTGCCGTCAGGAATGCAAGAAGAGCTGTCCTGTTGTTAAAACTGGTAACATAAACTTTATTCTTCCCGTTATTGATTATCTTTTTCATGTTTTTTAGTATTGGATTGTTTTCCAGTTTTTGAAGATTTAGAATTAGGGGTTAATCTAATTTCATCTTAATCGAATTACCTTAAATGTATTGTTTCATTATTTTTTCCCGAACGATGTTGATTATTGGAGAATCAGTGAAAGTAACAAGGAAACTTACTGTGCTTGTGTTGCAAGCCGGATTAATATCAGCCGGTAACCTGAAAGAAATAGGGATGAATATAGAAGAATAGTGAAGTATAAGATAACAGATTGTTAGGAGGAAACTATATTGCTTGGATTCGGAATTCTTGTAACAATAATGTTTCTGACAGCATGTATATAGAATTATTATTCTGTACACTTCCAGTGGAGTTTTATTTAACTCCACAAGTGGTCTTATAGTTGTAAACTAATTAATCATCATTCTAGACTTGCATTTTGGATATTGTTAATGCTTGTAACTTATTTGTCTTGTTTGACACTTGATATTATAGTCAGCTGCTAGCCTGCTACTGGGGTCTAGTTTATCTATTCTCTCCTGCTTCAGATAGTCTATCTCACTTTGCTTCTCCTTCTGCAGGGAAACTTTGCATTGAGGTTACCCCTGCCTCAAAGATTGCTTTCATCTCTGAGGAGTTGTGCATTGGTTGTGGTATCTGTGTCAAGGTATGTAACTTCACTTTGATATCAAATTGGTGTTGGTTTCTATGTTCGCAGATGACAAATAGTATGTTTCTAAAGCTGAACCACTTATCTTCTGATACAGAAATGCCCATTTGAAGCAATTCAAATTATCAACTTACCAAGGGATTTGGATAAAGATACAACCCATAGATATGGCCCCAATACTTTCAAACTACACAGGTTGGTTCATTCATATTGTTCTTGAAAATTTTTGTAATTTTCGTGTGGTTTCTTTTTTTCTTTCTCCCACCACCTCTATTTTGAGATGGTTTTGATTTGCAATTTCAGGTTACCAGTTCCGAGGCCTGGGCAAGTTCTTGGTCTGGTTGGAACCAATGGCATTGGAAAATCAACTGCTCTTAAAGTTTTGGCCGGGAAGCTAAAGCCAAACTTGGGTCGTTTCAATGTATTTCTTTGAAGTTTTGTTTCTTTAATTGCTTCTTTAGCTGTGTGATTTCTTTACCTATTTGGATAATCTATTTGCAGAACCCTCCAGATTGGCAGGAAATCTTGACATACTTTCGAGGATCTGAGTTGCAGAATTATTTTACCCGCATCTTGGAGGATAATCTCAAGGTGCTGCTTTACATAATATTTTGATTCTGCATCTTCTACTTTCTTGTTTCTTTATATTTGTTCATAAGTTCTAATGCAGAAAATGATGAGAGTTCCAGATAATCTAGTTGCATACTATATCAAGGCCTTCGCTAATGATCTTGCTAGTTTGTTCCAAGATTTTTCCGACTCTTAGGTTGTTAGATTCAATGAGTGGGATTGCGTCAACATCAAGTTCTGACTTTCGTAGATTTTAATATTCTTCCATAAAACAGATTCTGTGATACACTATATGTAAATTTACAGAAATAGTTTAACCACATCCTTTTTGTTTCTTCCACTTTCATTATATTTCCAGCATTGGTATTGATTTTCTATGAAGTCTCAATCTTGGACCCTTGAGAAGCCTTGTTGGAGAACTTATGTGAAACTAAACCAGTTTAGTTTTGCAGTTGAGATAGTGTAGTTTACTGATCATGTTGAATCCTACTTTTTACCTGTTATGTAAAGCTACATGACTATGGAGCTTGCAGAAGAAAATGCAATGATTGATAATAATTGTCAAGTCTCTTGTCAACGTTTATATATTTTGTATCATTGCTTCTCTAATCATATCAACTTAATAAGTGTCCTGCAATTCCCTGTTTTGCCTTGATATTTGCTGATTATTTTTATATTAATCAGGCCATCATCAAGCCACAGTATGTTGATCATATTCCAAAGGCAGTTCAAGGCAATGTGGGACAGGTGCTTGACCAAAAAGATGAGAGAGAGATGAAGGCCGAACTCTGTGCTGATCTTGAACTAAACCAGGTCATAGATCGTAATGTTGGGGATTTATCAGGTGGGGAGCTCCAGAGATTTGCTATTGCTGTTGTCGCCATACAGAATGCTGAGATATATATGTTTGATGAGCCTTCAAGTTACCTTGATGTCAAACAGAGACTGAAAGCAGCACAGGTCATTCGATCTCTGCTCAGGCCTAATAGGTAAATCTCCTTTGCCCTTTGTCCCGAATGCTTCTTATAGTTTGAAAGGTTCTAATTAGGGTAACCATGCTTTTATATTTTGCATTTCAGCTATGTTATTGTGGTTGAGCATGATCTTAGTGTCCTGGATTACTTGTCGGATTTCATTTGCTGCTTGTATGGAAAACCGGGTGCATATGGCGTCGTAACCCTTCCCTTCTCTGTAAGAGAGGGAATCAATATCTTCTTGGCTGGATTTGTACCTACAGAAAATCTTAGGTTTCGAGATGAATCTTTGACCTTCAAGGTAAACCTGTTTCTATGGTCGTTTGTGCACACATCATTCATCTTTAAATTATTGTCTTGACCTGTCTGTTTCCCCTTTATTTTAGGTAGCTGAGACCCCACAGGAAAGTGCTGAAGAAATTGAAACCTATGCACGATACAAATACCCAACCATGACTAAAACTCAGGGCAATTTTAAACTTAAAGTTATGGAGGGTGAATTTACTGATTCTCAGATTATTGTAATGCTGGGTGAGAATGGTACTGGGAAGACCACATTTATTCGTATGCTGGTATTTTGCTCTTTCATCATTTGTGCATTCGTTATATTACCTTTTTAATTCATTGTTGATCTCATCTCTTGCATAAGTTGATCAATATTATTGGATAACCTGCAGGCTGGTTTGTTGAAACCTGATAACGTAGAAGGTTCAGATGTGGAGATACCCGAGTTTAATGTTTCATACAAACCTCAAAAGATCAGTCCCAAATTTCAATCTACTGTCAGGCACTTGCTGCATCAAAAGATACGTGATTCATACATGCACCCCCAGTTTGTTTCAGATGTGATGAAGCCTCTTCTCATTGAGCAATTAATGGATCAGGAAGTGGTCAATCTTTCTGGAGGAGAGTTGCAAAGAGTTGCATTATGCTTATGTCTTGGAAAGGTAAACTTTCCCTAATTACCCAAAAGATATTGATATATTTCGAAGTTAAATATTCCAAGTTTTTCTATACCTCCTGACAAGCTAGAATTGTGATTGTTTTGACCCTTAATTGTTGGGGGTGCTGGTTAGTGTGCTTACTTCATTCTAACCTAAGTGTTATGGAATAACATCTTTTAACACTAAGCATTACTTTTCATTCACATACGTCTTCTTACGGGTTTGCATGTGCTTGTGTGGTGTGCCTGCAGATCCACACTAGCATTCACTTGTTTGGATTTGTGTTCCATTATATCCCTTTTAGGCTACTTGAGTGTGCTGAAGAGCTGATATAGACTTTTCAAGTCTGTGGTGTTCATAATAACTTATATCCAAGTTGTGGTATTCCTAAGTAAAGGTGCGGAAAACATACCGGACTGAGTAGTCAAACACTTTATTGTCTCCATTTTGTATTTGCTAAACTTGTTTCTTTAACATTATATGAAATATGTGGTTCTTTGTCTAATACTAGGAATATATTAGCTGTTATATTATAGTTTCTCTGGATCAGAGTTATAGCTAATACGAAGTCAAGTGATGAGATAGATCAAGTTCTATTTTGTTTTAGATGTTCCTAATCTGGAGTTGCATTGTTATGTTCCTAACTCTTTATTCAGTTTTCCATTTCTTTTTCAGGGAAATGTTGGTATGCCATTTTCTTTGTTACGTATTCGCTTTTCAAATTTCAAGTCTTATGGGTTGTCAAAATTTTTATCCTTCCTGATGCACATGTATGTTTTTTTCCATGCAGCCAGCAGATATTTATCTGATAGATGAACCAAGTGCTTATCTTGACTCCGAGCAGCGTATTGTTGCTTCTAAAGTCATAAAGAGGTTTATCCTCCATGCAAAGAAAACTGCGTTTGTGGTCGAGCATGATTTTATAATGGCGACTTACCTCGCAGATAGAGTTATTGTGTATGAGGGGAAGCCTTCAGTGGATTGTATTGCAAACTCTCCCCAGTCCTTGTTAACTGGCATGAATCTGTTCTTATCTGTGAGTTTCGCAGCTGTTGCCCCTTCGGTTCTGTACTTCTTTTGTATTTTGTTTGTGCTATTCGTTTGAAGTTTCTGGTGGTGCTCACTGTTATTCATTGTTGGGTTCTACAGCATCTGGACATCACTTTTAGGAGGGACCCAACCAATTACCGACCAAGAATCAACAAACTGGACTCAACCAAGGATAGAGAGCAAAAGTCTGCTGGGTCATATTATTACCTAGATGATTGATCGACACATTTACTGACAGGTGAGAAATCATTGTTTTCTGTCATATAGTTTATGGATTGCAGTATGTTGATGTGGGGGTCCATTGCAGTTGCCAATTGTGATGAGATGAAAAACAAGAGGTGAATGTTGGGTATTCCCGGGATCTCAGAGTGGAGTTGTTGATAAGCTGAGAAGAGGTCCGTTGATGGTATCCATGAGGTGGGATGCCATGTGTTTTAGAAAAATATTTCAATTACCTACAGTGTGCTTTTCTTTATGTTTTAGCAATTTTGGTTGATATTTGATGAGTCAGAGGAATACTGATACTCCTGTTTTATTTACTTTTAAGAGCAAGGTATGCTGTTGACATGAGAGAGCTTTGAATTATCCATGTAGCTAGCGAATTATTGTTAGTATTATCATCATCACCCGTTTACTTCAACAAGGCCAAATGCTTAGTTTAGGTCTAAAGCTTGGATTCGCGGAGTGAGGATCGACTGAGTATTAAAGTTCGATGGATGCTGCTCAATAAAGACGTGGTGTGCATGAGGTAGTATTAGGGTCAAAATTTTCAAATTGATCGGCCGCTCATTCACGGACACGTATTTTGAATATCATATTTGTGTTTGCATAAAACAAACTCACATATTAAACCACTAAAAAATATTTGTAATTTAAATTTCTTCTTTTCAACAAGTCCCAAGAATCCCGCTCAGGGTTTCACTTGTTATTCGAAAATTGAAAAATATTTGACTTTGGAATGGAAAGTAGCAGAGAAAATATGTTTGGTTAAAAATTTTGAAAAATGGAAATATGCGAAAATTAGAAAAAAAAAATATTTATTTATTTTCATTAAAAATGTTTTATAAACTTAAAACAGTTAGAAGAGAGTTTTAAATTTTAAAGAATTGGTCATGATTTAAACGTAAAAATATTCTCTATTAAAAAAAATTAATATTAAAACCTCTTACACTAGTTAAAATTGATATAAACAGTAGTAGTTTTATTTTGTTTTATTTATCATTTTTTTAAAATTAAACAATGTACTATACATGTTATTGCATTTTTATTATTGAAAATAATTTTTATTTACTGCTTTTCAACTTTTAAATAATAGAAAATAAAAACAATTTTTTTTTCAAAAAAAAAATGGATTGTTAGTGTTTGTTAAGATAATTAATAATTAAATTTGTTTAATTATTTATGTAATTAGTCTAATTAATGAGGTTCATTATGTGTAATTGGAACACTTCAATCACACTTGGTAGGAGTATGTTTTAATATATGAGTTAATAATATACTAACTCAATTAATAATATTTAGTTTCAAGACCTATTTTTAGGAAAGAGGAAGAAAATTTTTTTATTATTTTGAAAGTTACTTTTTATTAGAGCATTTATTTATCTTTTTAATTTCAAGTTCAAATTTGTACTAATTATTCATATTTTATATCTAATTATTATAATATATATATATATGTAATAAATAATTTTTTTTCTTATGTTATTGCACTAGCAATCAACGAGACATTCAATTCTTACGAGAAATTGAGAATTAAGATCATTACGTAGGTACTTAGGATCAACTGCTCTAATTCAATTGCTTTCCAAATCACTCAAATAAGAATGGATAAGAGACCTGTGAGACTAACGTGAAGGGATAGAGATGACTATATTTTTGGTTTAGGATGAACACTGACGGCATGCTCAACACATGCAAATCGGACGGGAAGTGATATTTTCAGTGACGGACGGACGAGTAACACGTTACTAAATACTATTTAAATTTTATTCTCATATATTTTTACCTACACATGTTTAATTAAATAATATAGTATTTAGTATTAATTATTGATAGTAATTTAAGTTTGATTGAAATTTGAGAAGTACGAAAGAATAAAGTTACAAGAGGTGGAGGAGAAAGAATAATAAGTTCAGTACAATTTTTAGTTTACAAATATTTGACAGGGATCACTTCCAAATATTTGACGCAAATTTTTAGTTTCCCCTGCATCAATCAATACCGATGCATATGTATACCTATAGCAGATCATTGGATCAAAAGTGTCGTTAAAAACCAGCCAATGATAAATACTATGTTGTTATTGTAATATGTCAATAATTAAAAAGAAAACAAGTCTCTGATTATTCAACACAAAGCAGTTGAAATCAAATTATTTCATTCGACTGTATATCAGTTTGACTCCCAATAGTCCACGCTTTTGAGGGCAGTAAATCACTTCCACTTCCTGAATTTGCCTCCTCCATGCTTTCCGTGCTTAAATTTCCCATGCTTCCCGTGCTTGAATTTCCCCCCATGATGCTTAAACTTCCCACCACCATGATGTTTCAACTTCCCATGGTGACCAAATCCATGAGCACCATAAGCACCATGACCACCATAAGCACCATGAGCACCATAAGCACCATGAGCACCGTGGGAACCATGAGACAAATGGTGAGCCCCGACAGCAGCCGCGGCAGCTGCTGCACCACCTGCAAGCAGCGCTCCCATGCCACCGTGCCCTGCACACACACACACGAAAAAAGGGTAATTCATTATTGGCATCTCACATATAACATGACAACATACTTGGACCACATTATCATTATGTAGGAAGTTTTACCTGAATGGGATGCACCAGGATAGCCAGATGGTGGATAGCCGTGAGGGGGGTATCCTCCTTGAGGAGGGTAGCCAGCTGGAGGATAGCCTTGAGGGGGGTACGCTCCAGCCGGTGGATATCCGCCTGGAGGTGGAGGGTATGCACCAGGAGGATGTCCATGACCACCATGACCAACACCGTGAGCAAGATGTGAAAACAGACCCTTATCTTCAGGGTTATGCTTATCCTTCCCCATGTTTTCTCAACCAATAATCACTTCTGTGGAACAAACAGAAAAATATACATAAATGAATTGATCACATATAAACTTGATCAAAATAATAATAATGATAAAAAAGGCACACCATGATAACAACCATCTGTAAATGATTCCATCAAGGATACAAATCACAAACACTGAATAAAGTATGAAATTTACCAAAAACAAAAATTCAACAAAATTCCCATAACAATGAATCATCAACTAGAACAGCAAGCGTGCCAATACGAAGCCGATAACACAAAGTCCCCCAAAGGGCTAATGCAAAAACTTGAGAAAATTAAAAAAAAAAAAAAAAAAACTTTGAGATCTTAAAAAACAGTCAAAGTTTTTTCTTTTCTTTTTTATGTTTAGGGAAGTCTTCGAATTTGGGCAAGATGAAGGAGCAACTATCGAAGACTAGAACACAAAGGATCATAGAACAGATTAACTATTACTAAGAGAGAAAATTTCGAAAAAAGAAAAAGATAAAATAAACCTAAATTAAGCAGAGAAAAGAAGAAGGGGAAGAGAGATGCATACCTACGGTTACAGAGCAAGTCAGATTGATATTGGAATGGAAGTTTTGGGACGAGATATTTTTAGCACATTTATATAGTCACATTTAAATTGAGAAAGGAGAGATTCCATGCGTCCCTCTAACGCGTAAACGACGCGGCCAGCTAATGTTAAATGACAACTACACGTGGACTACAACCTCCGTTTTACCTTAGCCCCTAAGTCACGGAACTCTTTTCTTCTTTGCGTGCATTTCATTGGTAAATTTCCTATACAGCTCCTTATTCTATAGCTCCCTTTAGATTTTGATCCTTGTATTTTTTTTAATAATCTGATCATATTTACTCTTTTTGACACAATGCTTTGAACTACATATAACCTCTCTTCAACCCATAAATAGGAATATAATACGTTTTTACGCTCAAACTCGTATCTTATTGTATTGACAACAAGCTCAGACCAATTGAACTAAAACTCAATCGATAAATACTTTTTGAATAAAAAAAAATCCTTTACATTTGGAAAATAAGTAAAATGCTATACATATATATATCTTAATTTTATGAGGTGGACGAATATCAAGGAAAAAAAAATTATGAGGTGAATTTAATTGAGTAATGCGATAATAAATATAATATAATATGTTCTTTCTATTGATTTTAACTTAAAAACCTGAATCATTTTATTTGAATAGATATTTGGTTGCTGATCGAGATTTATTTTAATTGAGATTAAATTTTAGGTATTATATAAAAAATTATGAATTTTTATTTAATTTTATTTAAGCTATAATAAATGACATGAAGATGGTTAAAAATGTTATGTTTTATTTTATTCGAATAACCATTTTATTCGTTTTTGACATACAAAAACTTTTTTTAATTTTAAAACTATGAAAGATTTTCCAAGTTTTAAATAGAAAAAACATTTTTTAATAATCTCATTTCATATCATCTATGTAATTTAAGGATATCTCTTTAAAGTTGTATAATAATTAGGATACGTTTGGATGAACGGTCCGGTGTAATGCGATGTAATTTATTTTTTATCTCACGTTATAATATTTAATTTTATTATTATTGTTATTTTTATATTAATTACAGATAAACAGATCACCCATCTAAATGCAATTGTAAGGATAAATCATTTTGGTTGCTTTTCAATTCAATTTAAACAATGCACCATGTCCCTAGTGGTTGGTTATCCACCACCTATCTAATTAAAGGCTAAATCAGTAGGGTGTTTTTATTTTCCATCACTTCAAATGATTTTTTTTTTTTTTTTACAATTTTATTATTCAACTTTTAAGATGTTTTCATTTTTAATCACTTAAATATTAAAGTTCTAGTGACGATTGATTGTACACGTTTTATCATGTTTATACTTTTATTTTGATCGCCTGAAAAAAAATCCTTTTTAAATGATTGATCAGAGTAAAAAATTAAAGATTAAAGTAAGAAAGCAGTAGAAACTAAAATAATGCACTAAAGAATTGCCAAATTGTATTTGTTTATCTCCTTACTAAAAGTTCTAATTGTTTTTTTCAATATTGAAAATTTAAATTTCAAAACATCAAAATCAATTAAATAAATTGTTGAAATTTTTGTATCCCTTGATAATACTAGTCAATTTGGTACTATAATATTGAATTAATTAATTAATTATTTTAATCTCCTTATAAAATTTAAAAAATTATTTTATGTTTTCAAATTATCTTTAATGAAATCAACTCATATTCAATAATTGTCTACGAAACTTAAATTTATTTTGATTGTATGATCTCAAATCTTCCCTGCTAAGTTAAAAGTAAAGAAAAAACTTGTTGCAATTAATTAAATTAATTGCTTGTTCTTCTTTGTGTAAATTTCTAGGATTTTTATTTTGCTTTTTAGCTTAACATTGAAGATTTAATATCATATAATTAAAAGAAATTTGAGTTTCATAACCAATTATTAAAAATAAATTATTTGGGTTGATTTTAGTATGAAAACATAAAATAAAATTTTAAAATTTAGAAGAAAATTAAATTTCAGTATTATTTCTAGTATGGAATGAATCAATCATTCACTTTAGTATCTTAGTGACCAAAAATGGTGATATTATTTCTCCATTGATCAATAATTTTGGTTTTTGAGAAGTATTATGATTATCCAATAAGAAAAGTTCTAATCTTTTAAATGAATGATTTGAAGATCTATTGATTTTAACAACTTATTGCAAAGTTGATCATTCAGACCTTTCAATTCATAGATGTGGATCTCATACCTATGAATGGGAATATTCCAAAGACTCACGAAGAAGAAAGGAAGTGAGTTAGATAAAAAGAGAAGCAACTTGGATAAAAAGAAACGATCTGAGTTAGACAAATTTTTTTTTTTTTTTTCCAAAAACCTCAAATCAATCAACCAAATATTTAAAATTAATAAAATAGAAAATTAAAAATTATAAGGCTATACGAGCTTGAACTGTAGAACTTTTCGGTAAAGTAGATCGAACTGATTATTTTCGAAATGATTCGGCCTATTTCAAAGACCCGACATGTATTTTTCTTTTTGTATTGGACTCTTTCATTAACTGATGTAAATATCAGTTAAGTATCAAAATAGTTGAAATTATAAAGGGATAAAAAATTTTCAACCATTTATTTAATTGATTTTAATGTTCTAAAATTTAAAATCTTTGAAAAAATAAAAGAAAATTTAAAATTTTTAACAATGGGATAAACAAATGCAATTTGATAAATTTTTAATATTTTATTTTTATTTTTATTTTTACCGCCTTTTCACGTTTTTTATTGTTTTTTTACTCAAAAGAAGAAGAACTTTTGATGATGAAAATGAAAGTGACCTAAACTTGGATGATTGAAATGAAAGAGATTTTGATGATTAAAATGAAAGTGATCTAATACTTGAATAACTGAAATAAGAATGTAAACATGATATATCGTGTATAGTTAACTGAAATGAAAGTAATTTAAAATTTGAATGATCAAAATAAAAGTGTAACGAGTACAATTAATTGCTCTTAAAAATATAACACTTGAATAACTAAAATGAAAACGACTTAAAAGTTGAGTGATAAATTGGGACAGTTTACCCCTCATTAAATGACTTCCGCAAATATCAAACTTGGAACCAGCCTTGAAGCGTCGTTGAGGTACACAACGTGGCTCGTTGAACAAAAATGAACATTGCCTCCACATCTTCCGCAGATTTACGTCTTCATAATATTCTCTTACATTATTGTTTTGCATTTATGTTCAAAGGAGTACAACTATCAAACATGAAAAATGGGGTAAATGCAACCAATCCCTTTGGGGTAATAAAAATAAATAATATTAGTCAGACGACATGGCATCATCATCATCATCATCATCCACTCAAACTAAGTGGATGCTTAGCAGCCATGGTACAAAATACAAATACAAGAATAATAAAAAGCTAGAAACAATAACAATTCAAAACTCTTTGCTTTGCTCCTTCCCCTTATAATCATCACTTAAGGAGAGATCTTGCTAAATGCTCCCGAGCAGTAGCCAATGCTTGACTTATTGTCTGCAAAACATAAAATTAACCAAAAAAAGAAAATCAAACATGGTTCAATGTCTGCCAGCTGATGGAGACATGTTGGAAGAATTATTCAAAAAAAGTAACAATACCTGCTCAGATAAAGGAGCAGCCGCATCTATACTATGACTAGCAACCTTCCCCGCAATGACGTTTGCATCGGTTTCTAGGATGATGCTGCAAAGTAGAAACAAAGAAAAGAATTCAGGATAACAAATCAATCTAATGGCTTTAAGTGGATTGAGATAGCTCAGAACCCGTAAGATGACCATTTGAGTTCCTGCCAGTAACTCACAAAACTTTTGTTTAGATACTGTAGGTAAAAGGGTTCTCACAGCATTGCTAGAAGGGCAAGTACACACCAAGAAGTATATTATCTTACAATACTAATGATTGTTAGAAGGATAAACTATAGAAGCTACTGTTTTCTATTTACTTGTATAATTGGTTCAACCCAATTTACCATCCATGTTATTTGATGGCATTGTAGACACTTTGCTGACATAAAAAATGTCTTTTTATCTAAGTATTAGCAAAATATCAGGAACAACAATTAACACTTGCAACGACAGGCCAAGGATCATTGAAGAGAAACTAGTCTATGGCATGTTCTCCCCTGCCCCCTTTTATTCCTTATAGTCTCATTTATACTTTTGGTATTTTGCAGCAAGTAAAAAGGAAACCACAATAAATCATGTTGCATACCCGCCATCGACAATCTCATCAAGGCATAACAAAATGAGATCTAAGTTCTCCAGTGCCTCTTTCTTGTCCACAGTCCCTCTGGAACAAATGGTAGTTAACAAAAGGAGTCACAGTAAGTTGGTAGCAATGCATGCGTTAAGATATGGTAAACAGGGTAATAAGCAATTATGAAAACCTTAGAAGAAGGCCAACTGCATCAAAAAACCCTTGAAGAACAGTCACTAGAATGAGCTCATTTTCATTTTCATCCCCGGTAACAAAAAAGTGAAGGTCTTGAACAAACTTGTACACAATTATATGACTCGAAAACATTGCTATCTCCGCTGTAAACAGGGAAACAACCGTCACAATCAAGAAGAAAAGGTATGAATACATTATGAAAGGTCAATGAATGATACTTCTTGTCCTCCCAAGCAAAACCAATAAAACAAAATGCATAAGCAATATCTTCAATATCTTTCAAAGCCAGAGAAGACTTCATTTATCTTCAAATTTCTTTGTTCCCCGTAGATTAAGAATGTACGATCACAAATCAAAATTAAAAGTGAAACAACAGATAGGTGTGCATTATAGTTGTTAGATTGTTATACTTGAACAACATGATTATTTCTATAGGTGGAGTGGCAAAGTACTTCATTTGACACCCGTCCCGGTTTGGTCAAGTGTATAACCCAACCCTCAACCTCATTAAACACATAATCTATACACAAAAGAAACAGGGCAAAAGAGAAAGAGCGGTGTGAATGGACAAAAAGGAATACAAACTGTTTACCTTCGGTCCGAGCATTGGTCTTTTGAGTCTTTGTAAATAAAGACTTCTCAAAGGCTTCCTTAGCACTGTTATTGGGCCACTCATCGGAATAATATTTAACAGCAACACGGTTCCCCTCGGAATCCAGGAGGAGGATATTTTTTATAGAAGGACAAAACTCCTAGCATCACCATCATAAAACAAAATCAAGGATTGTAAAATGTCCCCAAATCAGTATCACTGTTATAGGATTGTAACTTAAGATTGCTTATAAGAAACTACGACAATGGGATCTTAGACTTACATACAGCGTTCCCGAATTTAGTTTCAATCAACAAGTTCCTACAAATATATCTAATAAAAAAACATGGGATGGGATCCCAATACATTGTTCGAGAACTGTAAATAAAAAATAAATAAGTCGAGATCGATCTTAACTCAAACAAGTGTAGATCTGCAGTTAAAAATGTAAGTTCATACCGGAATACAAAATGGTGATTATAGAGAAAGGGAGCTGACCATTTTTTTGGTTTTGTTTTGTATTCTTTTAGGATGGAAGGCAATGATTGGATTGATGGCAGGGAAAAGAGGTGATCGGCGCTTGGCTCAGGCACTGAAAGATATTATGGATATTGATGTTAACGCAAAGAATGAGATTAGAGAAAGCAACGTACTGCCACCCTCACAGTGCAATGCAGCAGACGAGACGCAGTGCATCAGTATTTATTTCCCATGTTTTCTAATTTTCTACTACTGTTGGTAGCCTCTTGGGCCTGCCACTAGGCTTGCCCTTTTTCCTTAACTTTCTATCCTATTATTTTTTGAACTTTTTAAAACTACCACCGACAGATTTTTATATTGAAAATAAAATTTTATATTGAAAACAAATAAATATAAATTATTTTTAATAGAATATTATATAAGAATTATTGATTATATTATTATTTAAAAGATATTTTCTTAAATTTTTTTATGAAAATTTACCTGAAGACAAGAATACCAAATTTATTTTATCAAAATAAATAAAAAAACTCTTATTTTCCGGTACAATGATTACTTAATAAATTGCTTCACATAAGTTCATAATTCAAAATATCGTGTGTTAACTTAATGATTAAAATATTTTTTTTCAGATGTAATGTTTTTTATCCTATATATGATTTAAATTCAAATCGCGTTAATTATATTATTTTTAAGGGTTTACCTTTCTCTTATAACTAAAAAAAAAAAAAACAGCACAAATCTTGCACCGATTTCACAGTTATTTGATCCTTATTTACTCCAAATAGTTGATACCAACAATTATTTTAATTAAAATGTTGATGTAAATCTTTTCTAAAGTACTCTTTCCAAGTCATCAACCTATCAATTTTTTCAACCAAAAACCTAGATCACCATTCTAACATGAATAGTTAATTACGTTAAGGGACCAAATTATGAACCAAAACCATCATTTGACACACTTCCGTGTGAGTTTCATGTGATGTTCATGTTTTAGCAGCTCAGCTAAACTCTTTCAGACCAAACAAAAGATGTTGGGAATTAATTGATCAACAATAAAGCAGAGATTTGTAAGCACCCTTGTGTCAAAAATAGTTACAATCACAATTTTTTGTGTTACGCAGAACGATTCACAAGGCAACTCAATTATCCATGAAAAACCAATCACCAGAACTATAAAAGAAGTACAAAAATTGAGCAGCATCATGAATCGTGATAAGCATGTTCAACATCATTTTTATCAATAGGTGGATGAATGCAGGGTTTTCTAAACAAGCATCCATGTTCAACCTTTGAGGGGAAAAAAGGGGTCTTACGCTTTTCTACTGAAAAAGATTAATGACAAAAGCACTTTTGCAGATTCATCACAATGCAACTTAAGGTCATAAAGTTCCAACAAATGGCTGAGGCAAAGACAAAGATTATTTGGATTTCGGAAAATGTGGGGAGAGCAATTTGCTGATCTCTAACATTCCGACAGTCTCCTTCCCGGCAAATATCGACTTCAACTTCTCATCGCAAATAATCTCCTTCTTGTTTGCAGGGTTCTGAACAACATCACAGCAAGCAAATTACAGGGTCAAGCAAAGAAAAGACAGACAATATCGATAGGATTATACAAGCTTCCTTGCATAACAACAATCTTAAAAACATAAATGCTAATGGACTAAAAAATGTGAATTCTGATAGACTTAAACATCAAAGGATCTTTTGGATTTATATTTTTACTGAAAAGTTGTAGAACAAAATGCAAAATGCTGCTCCTTTTATAACTTTGTTTTCCCTCTTCACAACCGATACATGACAAATGGTATCAAGCATATTTTCAGTTTGACTAACAGGCGTGACTAGCAGATGTTCTTTATTCTTGTTTATAAATACAGAAAAAAAAAGCCATCCTTTACTTTTTGGGGGATTATAACAAAGTGAATGAGAATATGGATTGAAACTACCACGAAAAACAAACATGATTAACATTCTCTCTAATTGTTCCACCAATAACAAGAGAGCAGGCTAAAGTAACAATAATAATGGAAGACAAAAAAGAAAGGGTTTTGGACCTGGAGATTGTGGAGCTTGATGTAGTCCCAAATCTTTTTAATGGCGTCGGTGCGAGAAGCTTCGGATGCTCCAAGGAACTTGCCCAGCTGTGGAGAGACAGGTATCACCCGCATAAGCCCCCTTCCATTTCCACTGGAAGAAGAAGAAGACGAAGAAGCGAAGGAAGCAGAGAAAGTCTTCGCCGCTTCTAACAATCCCCCGCACCTTCCAAACAGTCTTGATGTAGCCATCATCGCTGTCTCTTCCTCGGTTTTCAGCTTCAAAAACCCTAAGTTCTTTTCTTTTTGGCCGGTAAACCCTAACTCTGTTGGACAGGAAACTTTAAATATTTTGAAGGAAAATGAGAAAAAAGTAGAGTGCTTGTTGTTACCCTAATTGGGCTTATAATCGAATAGAAAAGAATAATTGGGCTGAAGCATTACGGAAAGCCTTCCAATGTTTGTACCCTACACTCTTAAGGAAATTTTAGATTTTGACTTTCACATCCAAATCCTAATGTTCTTTTTGTTTGTGATATAGATTCGGCCATTTGCGACACTATACTAAAAAGGCCACATTGTATTTTAGTTTTTAAATTTAAAAAATTATTCATAAAAAAATAAATTATTCTTTTCTGTAAAAAAAAAAAAAAAAAATCATTTTCACCCTTAAAAACTAACATGATTAACATAATAACCAAACAGTTATAAAAATAAATGAAATTTTTAACAAGACGACTAATTTAAAATGACTAATTTATTTATTTTTTAAATGAAAGAGACAAAAACCAAACATACTCCTAATATAATACTTTTATCACTATTTGTTACCCTTGACACATCTAGGGTCTCAAGATCTATTTTTCATTCATAGCTTAAGCATGATGGTAGCAAATTCAAGCATGGATTGATACGCAACCTGATCGATTCCATTCAGGACTTTGAATAATGCAAATAGGTAGGGCAAAAATACTGATAGAACAAATAGTTTTTACCCTTCCTCTGCTCACTGTATTACATTAGATATATTTGGTGTATGAAAGCTTCGTTGAGAGGAGACTTGTATTCAAGTAAGCGTTCAAAGTTAGAACATGCTTCTAATCTCATAAAAGATCGGATTTGATACTTATAAATTACTCACAAAATGATATTACTAATAATGTTAATAAGACTCAAACTGAAC
Source organism: Kokia cookei (assembly GCA_039519145.1). Lineage (NCBI taxonomy): Eukaryota > Viridiplantae > Streptophyta > Magnoliopsida > Malvales > Malvaceae > Kokia > Kokia cookei. The sequence goes on from CM076905.1 coordinate 33,890,034, forward strand.
CAAGGTACCAAAATGCTATCTTATACCGATCCCATGATGCTAATCAAGTTAGAACTCATTCAACTGCAAAAAGTTAATATGTTACTAGGATGAGCAAGCAACTAAAGATCCCCTCCCTTCATCCCTTGCAGTGACTGATATTACATACTGAACTTAAGCATGTTCAATTCCAAGTTCTTGCAAGGACAATAATACCAACTGACCTAAAATTCAAAGAATGTTAATATGTTAGTGGGATGAGAAAGCAACTAAAGATCCCTTCCCTTCAAGAGAAATTACTAACAATTCGATCTCCTTCCTACATTGAGGGATCGCAACGCAGATCATACCTATATAACGTTCTTGCTCCACCAAAAGGCTACGCGGAACAAATGCCCCCAGGCTTTGTATAAATCTGTTTTACAAAGAGAAACCCAATGGTTCATCAATCTCTAAACACCCGAAGAGATGGTCAGCGTCCATTTAACTTCATCAGGTTCAAGGCTGACTCGAAATCTAAGCCATAAAACCAGCAACAATTGAAGTTTAGCAGACAAAACTGCCTTTGATAGCAACAACTGAAATTATGAACGTGTACATATGATTTTGACAAGGATACTCCATTTCTTATGCTTCTAAGCTATCAAAATAGTATACTTCCCCTGCACTTCATCATCGCCATATTCTGGTATATGCTAAAAATGAATCAAACTTTGTAGTGCAAATTATGGGAACTTTATGGCTGTTTCAGTGATGATGATGATGTTTACTTCTGTGCTCTGAATCTGAGTTAGAATAATCTTCATATCTGCATGATGATGAATGCTTATGCGGACTCTTTTCACTTTTCAGATGTCTATAAGCATCATCTTCAGATGAATAATGATGCTTAAGTCGGTACTTTTCGCTCCTACTATTATGCATAACAATATCTGAATCTTCTGAGTTATTAGACTTTTGCATGGTCTTTTTCCTAGGCCAGTGCCTACGACAGTCTGAGTCTTCAGAAGAATAGGAATGCTTGTTTTTGCTTTTCCTATCATGCCTATCATTCTCATCGGATGAATTAGAATGCCTTTGTCTGCTCTTTTGACTCTTCCTGTGTCTATCAGCATCTGTTTCATCCAAAGTACAAGGCTTTCGGGTACTCTTTTTCTTCCTATCATGCCTGCAAGAGTCAGAATCTTTGGATGTGTAAGACCGCTTATGTTTGCCCTTCCTATAATGCCTATCAAAGTCCTCTGCAGATGAATAAGAATGCTTTGACCTGCACTTTTTACCACAGCGTTCTGGATTAGATCCGGAATCTTCAGATGTATATGAATGCTTTTCTCGGCTTTCTTTAGTCCTGTATTGCCTGCCAGAGTCAGAGTCTTCTGATGAATAAGAATGCTTGTTTATTCTCTGCCTCTTATGCTTATCAAACTCTGCACCATCAGAAGAACTTGACCCAGAATAATTCCGCCTTTTCTTCTTCTTGGTTTTCTTCTTCTTTGACTTCTTCTCATCATCATCAGAACTTAAGGATAAGCCATCTTGATTAGGACCATCCAAGTCCCAACTACTTGGAGATGAATTCCTCTTGTGTTTACTCTTTTTTGAGGACTTACTTTTCTTGGGTTTGCACGAGATGTTAGTCAACAAATCAGGAATATTACCCCCACTAAGGAATCCTGTTTTTTTTTTTTAAAAAAAGGGTAAGGAATTAGTATGTAGCTGCTTATTCTTATGAGCTGGAATTGTCAGTAAATGATCCTTCAATAGGAAAAAGTATTCACCTCCATACTCATCAAATATATCCTCAGCAACAATTTGTTGATTGGGATCATCTGGTTGAAATCCACCACGAGGAGGACTCATACCTGGTTTTTGCTTTAGCTCCCACTTCAGAGGCTGCAAAAAACGGGATACATGTCATGGTGATAACCAAATGAACAACAAAGAAACATATGAGACAACAAATCTTGTTGCTTTCTTAGTGCAAATAAACTTCTTTCGAAAACTTCTAACATTGTCAAAGTAGTATTTTAGTTATTGATCCTGTTTAAGTTACAGCTCTTCACAATAAAACAGACATTTCAAAATCTTATGGCCTCCTCCTTGTGGCTTTAGCCTTGACTTAAAACACAACTACTACTCTATACCAATAAAAATAGTGACAGGATGACAGAGAAAGCTCCCATATTTTCAAAAGATGTATTATTTGGAGCAATAAAGCTTTAATACCTTTCAATAATTTCAACAGAACCAATAAAGAAGTAATACAAACCTCAGTAGGATCCATTTGAGCCATGATAGCAGTCAATGGGTCATCTCTTTTTAAGCGATTCTCTTCATTAGGCATTATAGCATCCTTCAATGGACAATCACGATCACCACTCTGGTGACCATAATTTCCGCATCTAAGACATTTTACATTGCGGACTTCAACAGCAAATGGTTTAACCCTACCAGGAACACCAGTCTCCAGCCTGAAAGTTCCATCATGTGTCCAATAGAAGTTATAAAACGCACTTTCATGCTATAATAATGTAACCATGAGACGAATATATTTTGCCCTTGTTATAAGATGGTCAGTTTTAACATTCCTTAAAAAGATGTAGCTTGAGCAGCCTCATGTGTGTAAGCCAGTTTCATTGCTCAGTACAATAATTAAATTCATTAGCACAGCTTGACCATGGAAATAAACAATCAAATAGCTTATTGCAACAATAAAAATCAAATCAAATTGTCTGCTTTTTTCCATAATAGATCATATATTCTTTGGTTTACTTGCCAAGATTATGCGGTAGTGCATGCAGGTATATTCAATTTACCATTGGTTAATATTGCAGAAGCTACTAACGATACATACCGTGGAGCGTTTTTAAGAACTTCAAACTCTTCCTCTGTCGGTAAAGAACGCCCAAAAACATCTTTAGGTCTTGATTTCTGTTTCTCTTTAGTATTAGCACCTCCACGGGGCAAAGATTCCGGCGGCCTGCAAGATGAAGCTAATAAATTGAGAATGCCATTTCATAAGTATGAAAATAAGCTTAAAATAAAACAAGGAAAACACATGAAAAGTTTTATATTCAAATCAAAATTACATTGCTGTGGAAGGTACATCGGTAGAATAATCATCGGATACGTTGTTATGATCAGTTTTTTTCCTCTCATCAGCAATCTCGGCTGCTTTGGCACTTTCAGCATTATAACCAGGTGGACGAACATACATAAAGCTAACAGCTTTCATCATCTCCACCTAGGAATTCAATAAGGGTTTTCGGGTAATTTAGTCCCCAAAAGAACGAAGATAGAAAAAAGGGGAACCACTTAGAAAGAATCATATTCAAAACCTTTTCCTTCTCTTTTTTGGAAATTAGAGCCGTCTGGCGAAAGAATTCTTGCTCTTGGGCATACTGCATCAAAGCATAAGATAGATTGCTTAGTGTTAGGGCAAGTGAAAGAGAGAGAGAGAGAGAGAGAGAGATAGAGTAGTAGAATAATAAATAAAAAGAAAGACCAACCTCGCGAGAGACTTCGTCGGCACGGCGCAAGCGCTGGGCATGGGTCTGCTCAGCGATCCATTTGCGTCGTTGGTTAGGGTAGGAGAGGGGATGCCATGGTTTCTGGTTGAGATAGGAATGGCTCCAAGCGGTGCCGGCTTTTGTCTTGTAGTCAACTTCGGCGGAAGAGCCAGGCTTGTTGTCATCGGGGAACTTCTTTCTCAGCCTTATTCCTCCCCCATCCTCTCCGATTCCGTCCATCCTATCACTCGCTATTTTCTTCTTCCAATAAATTTGTTGTATTACCAAAATAGGAGTATCAGATTTCGTCGTCCTCTTCCCAAATTTTCTAATATCTCGTACCAGATTCGGGACTTGGGATTGCCGGATCGGGCTGGCCCACCCACTCTTTATGGGCCTATCGATTTTATGATTTTCCACTCTCCCCTTCTAATTATCAAATCAAGCCTGCTGTAGTTTTTCAAGCGTTCAATATTTTTAGGTTAATGGTATTTTTGGCCACCAAATTTTTTCAAAAAAAAAAAATTAATTAAGGACTTGTTTGTATCTAATTGAGTCCTGAATTGATAAAATTGGCTGAATAAGCCCTTTGATTAATGTTAATAGTTGGTAGTTAATAGCAACGATAACATGATCATTAATATATGTCTACGTCATCACCATTTATCGACATGGTAGTTACACATTATCAATAGTTGCTAACATGTCAATTCCACATCATCATTAAAGACTGAGATGGCAATGTAAAAATAAAAATTGTCCAAAACTATAAAAAAAATACTTAAAAAATTATTTTTTAAAATAAGTTCACAATCAATCTGGACAATTTGTCCAAATTCATTCTGGAATTATAAAAAAATAAAAAATTATAAAATTATAAAAAAATCATGAAATTTTATAATAATTATTATAAATTAATTAAAAACCATAAAATTTTATAAAAATTATGTCTGGTACAAAGGTGTCGGCCATCATTACCTCGGCACACGAAATTTGTTTTTAATTTTAAAAGGAGTGTCGATCATTGATACACCAACACCCAAAAATTAATAATTTTTGAGTGTTGAAATATTGATTGTCGACATCCCAATACCAGATTTAAAATTAAAATTAAATAGGATTGTAAAATTAAATAAATTAAAATGAAATTAATTTTAAAAATCAAAATTAATTAAAGAAATAAATGAATTACAGTTTAAAATAAAATTAATTTTAAAAATCAAAATTAAATTTAAAAATTAAGAAATAAGTTAATTAAAGTTTAAAATAAATTTATATAAAAAAATAAATTAAAATTAAAAAAACTTGACATTGGGCTTGTAAGGCCAGCACCTACAGTAGCAAGTAAAGCGGTCAAAGATGCAAAAAATAATTTTTTAATTTGATAAAGGGGGTGTCGGTCATTAGTGTGTTATCACCCTCAAAATTTTTTCAAGTATTAGTATAAACGTATATCAATATGATACGAGTTGAAAAAAATACAAGGGTGCCGACTATTTAGTCCCCAGCACCCAAAAAATTATTTTTTTAAAGGGGTGTTGGCCATCAGTGTGCCATCACCTTCAAATTTTTTTTCAAGTACTGATATAAACGTATATTAATATGATACGAGTTGAAAAAAAAATACAAGGATGTCGACTATTTAGTTCCCAGCACCCAAAAAATTATTTTTTTACCTAATGAATGATTGTGTCAAAAAATTAGTTGATGCCAGCCATTTACTAACCCCAACCTAATTTTATTGTTCATTTTAAGTCATTTGAATAATTGTTTTTGAACCAAAGTTATTTACGTAAATTATTATTATTTTTGAGTCATTTGGATAAAATAACCTATGATTTTTATTAAATTTATATTAGAAGTTATGAAAATTACGTATGTAAAATTATTTCTAGATACATAATAATGCTAAATATAATTTATTACATTAATGCTAGGTTTAGTAAAAGTATTATATTTATTCACCATGTTTTAGTATATGCGTTAACCATTAATTGATAATTTTTAACCATTCAGATGATTTGTTATAGAAAAGGAGGAAACTTTTTTTTTTTTGGCTTATTTTAAAGTGGTCTCATTTTTTTTGAAAAAATTTTTTACTTATCTTTTAGTTTCAAGTTTAAATTTGTACTAACTATTTTTTATTTTAGGTCTAACTATTGTAATACATATACAATAAATAATTTTTCTCATATTATTACACTAGTAACCAAACGAAGCATAAATTTTATGTTTTATTAGAAACTTTGGTTTATATATATATAAGTTGAAATAATTTTAACGCGACTACATAGTTTGGAGAAATCGTCACGACGTCCCGTGCATGTTCGTCACGACGTCTCCACCACGTTCGTTTGAGGTTTCATCACGTCATCATTACGTCGCTATATAGCCTCTATTTTACCTCTTTTTCATTAAATCTTCTAACGTCTTCCTAAATACTAATAAACTTTTTAATAGATATGAGAAACACACCCACAACTTTTAAACCCCAAACTGTCTTCCATTTCCAGCATTTTCATTATGGACTTGATCTACTTTTATCTGTCAAGGTGTGAACTCTACATATTATATATGTACGGTTGGCAGGCGCAGCATGAGAATGGTAGAGAGGTACATGGTCGGATGTATGGATGGTAAGCCACTTTGAGGCATCTTCCTTTAACCTTACTACTACTCATAAACATCATCTTTTATTGAGTGTCATCTGATTAAATTTAAAATCCAAAGTGTTTTGGTTTTATTGGAGTTATCCCTGATGAGGTTAGCACTTGCAAAAAAGAAAGCTGAAAATGAAAGCCACATCATCCATTTCTTATTATAAAAGAATAGAAGGGCAGGACAGGGTGGAGATTTCACAATTTGTCCTTTTCTTGGCATGGTTAAAGGGTGACGAATTTTTAGCGTGGAATTCACGATCCATCTTCTAGTAGGAAATGACATGGATATGTGATATGTGTATATATATATATAAACTCGCATGCCCATGCCTACCTCTGCTGTCATTTCTTGTTTGCATGATTCTCCACTCATCTCTTTTGCCCTACCACCACGTGGATGTACATGTGGTCCTCACCCCCTTATCTCTCCCAACTTTTCCTTTCTAATATTTTTCATTTTTTTACCATTCATGTTTAAAATTTACGATTATTCGCTTAAATATTATTATCACCTGTTAACTATATATCATACCCATGCAACTACTTATTTAAGATGAAACAAATGCATGTTTGGGGTTTTTATATTGACCATGTAAGCATAAGGAATGATGATATAAAATTATGATTCCACGTTATCATATTTATTTTCAATAAAAAAATGATAAATCAAACTTTTTTTTTTATTGATTTTCAGCTTTTTACTCCTACAAAAATTAAATTAAAAAAAATCTATTTTATCAGTTTTTTATTGAAAAGAGACGTGAAATTATAATTTTATAGAATACATCCTCTCTGATGATATGATAACAGTATATGGGATTTGATGAAATCATTATCATAGTAACGGAAAACCAAGTGTAATTAATTTCTGGAACAAATAGCCAATAACCATCCTGTTATGCTTTTCAATTCTATAAAGAAAGAAGAAAGGATATTGGTAAAGAAATTCCGGTGAATAATGGTGGACATTGGGATTCTCATTTTTGTCTCACTCGAGTTTAACTGAATCTTGATCTCTCTCTCCCTCTCTCATTTTTTACTAATTTAAAAGCTAATTTTAATACACAAATTAAAAGGGGAGAAAAAAAAAAGAAAGCTTTGGTGGTATGCTCTGATTAACTCCTGTCTTGTCCATCAGTCATCACCATGATCAGGTGTTACATAAATTATTCAATTTCTTTTTCTCTTTTCTGTTGGGAGCACTAGGCTTAGCCCTGTTGGAGGATGCTGTTGAAGTCCAGCTAAAGTGGGTTTGTAGATTCAGAACCCCACCAAAATCTGGACCTCACCACCACTGCATAATCTTAGTGGGACTCTTGGTGTCTGGTTTTTATATATGTATGTATATTTCATGTGTTTATTTAAGATTCATCAAAACTCAAATTAGGACAAGAACTTCTGAGTTAGTAGTATATTATCTAAGAACTATGACAAACAAAAAAGGTGATACATAATTTCCTTCAAAATTAATCTAAAAATGATTCACCTTTGCTGCTACACGTAAATTAATTTTTTTTACCTCAACCGCACTCGGTGGAGAGCCATGTAAGCGAGAAGCCGGTAGCCTAGCAGCATGAGTGCCATAATGGCCACATCAATCCACAAATGGTTCAACCCCATAGATTTGATGGCAGGTAAATCCCCAACCCTACACAATCCTCCCGTCCCACACTCGTAAACATCATCCTCATTGTATTGAACCCCTAGCAGAAGCTTGTAACAGTAGTAGCTGTAGCTCAGGTATTTAAGCCACACTATGAAGGAAGGGATTTGTTGAACGTAGTATCCCCCGGCTATGAGGAAAACAAGTGTGGTGACGGAAGCTAAGGTGGTGGCTTGTTTGATGTCCATGAGAATGGCCCCAATGGCTAGGCCCAGACTTTGAGAGACGAGGACACTGTAAAGTACGATTAGCAGAGAGAGGATGAAGGTGAGAGGGTCTGGTTTTAGGCCACCCATCCAATAGATTATAAAGACGAATGCTGTGGGGAGGGCAAGCTCAAGTGGAAGGTCACCGAAGGTTCTGGCGAGGAAGTAGGATGAAAGGCGATACATTCCGGAAGAGCGTTCCTTGATTAGCATCGTTCGTTCTTGAGGGAATGTGAATACCGCATTGTAGAGTGGATAGAATCCCCAGAAGACAGAGAAGAAAAACAGCAGTGCAATCTGTTTTTAAGATACCAAAAGCCTGCTTAGCTCGTCGAAGTTGGCAATAGTTATTTACTTTTATAAAAAAAAAAAAAAAAAACATATAAAACCAGTAATTTTAACATTAAAAAAAACTATCAACGTTTGTTTTCAAACGGGTTAACAGAGAAGAACTGTCAGTCTTACGCGGTCGGAGATGTGAGAAGCTGGGGTGTGCCACCATAGTAGTCCACCAAGTACTGCCACACTGATCACTTGGAAAATTCTTAGCCTGTTGAAGGCTTCATATCTCCTTTCTCTAACCCCCCTTTGAAGCAGCACCTTGAACTGATCCCACCAACTTGTGCACCACTGTTCTGACTTCTCATATCCTGCGTTAATATAATGCATCATAAATTACTACCCGAGTTCACCCTCAAAACCACAGTAAGAAAAAACGAAAAAAAGAATATTTACTTGATGCTTCTTTTGTATTGACGAAGTTATTGACATCCGAATTGCAAAGCTCAGCTTTCAGCTTTGTGGAAATGTTTTTTTCGTAAGCAGAGAGAAGAGCATCCTTTACGGATTTCTGTTCTTCTTCCGTACTCTCAACTTGCTCCACTGAGTGCTTGAAATCAGTACCGATTCCTGCATTGAAATTTGATACATATGTTTTGATGATAGTAGATTAGAAGCTTAGTACAGTGACAGTATTTGTTGAAAATGACCACAGAATCAGATCATCAAATGGTAAAGCAAATTGACAAGAGGAAGAGAAGTATGAAAGGGTGGGGTCTGATAATACGCCATAGTCCATAAGGGATATAAAGGTGGAAGCACCATATATTTTTTGGTAGGCCAGCCGATCATATTCATACCCCATCTATTGTTGGAAAAGAACATTCAACAACAACAAAAAAAAATAAAAGTTTCCCCACATCTCAATTTCTCATCAATCTCTAAATATGTCATAAAGGGCAGTAAATACATGAAAGTTGAAAAAAAAAAAGATTTACCGTTTGCAAGATCAAGCAAGAGATCAGCTGGGTTGACAGTGATGGATGTGGAGAAGCCAATGGAGGAAAAATATTCCAAGGCTGAAGCAGCTGAACCGTAGTAGATTGGGCAACCCTCTGAGAGCAAAACCACCTTGTCAAACATGTGATACAGTCGACTAGAGGGTTGATGAATGGTGGTGACAACCGTTCGGCCTCCACTAGCAAGGCCTTTGATTGTGGTGAGGATCCGTTGTGCTGTGGTTGAGTCCAAACCCGAGGTGGGCTCATCTAGTAAAAGTAAGCTAGGGTTTATTAACATTTCCTGGCCAATGCTAACCCTCTTCTTTTCCCCACCCGATATTCCTCTGAAAAGCGGCCCTCCAATCATGCTGTTTCGACACCTGGTCAGTCCTAGCTCAGCGATAACTCTCTCCACATGTTGGGCTTTCTCGTCTCGGGTCAAGCTGTTGGGTAGCCTCAGCAGTGCTGTGAATAAAAGTGTCTCGGTCACCGTGAGGTGGGGGTATAAAACATCGTCCTGAGCCACGAATCCAGTTCTTCGTTTTAGGGCACCAGAAAAAGGTTGCCCATTGTATGTGATCTTTCCTGATAGTTTGCCAGTCAGACGGCCCCCAAGAGCGGTGAGGAGGGTGGTTTTACCACTTCCTGATGGACCTAACATTGCTAGTATTTCTCCAGGGCAAACCACTCCTGTTATACCATTGAGTATGGTCTTTTCTCGGGTGATCCATGAACCCCAGCATGATCCTTTCTGCTCCAACTTCACCTTGTACACTACCTCCTCAAACTGTGTAAAGAATCACAGAAATGTAAATGAAGTAATATGAGAAAAAAGATTAAGACAGTAAATAATGGTAACTATACCTTCAAAGTTATAGGAAACAAGGTGAGTCTGGGTGGAGGCTGGGAATTGTGTTGTATTGGGAACGCAAGGGCAGCCTTTTTCTGGGATTTAGACGTCTCTGACAGAGCTTCCACTCGTCCATTGCAGGCCAGTTCGGGTTTTGGTGCTACGCAGTTGAGAGGCATGGCTAAAATGAAGTGGTGCTATATGTTTGGTATTGGTGGATAGTGCTGGTGCTGGTGTGGTTGGGGTCTTGGGGGAATGGAGAGAAGCTAGCTAACAAGTTCCTTCTAACTGAGCTTCCCAAAGTGTGCACTAGAGAGCATATAAATATATAGTAGGGGAGAGAGAGAGGAAGAAGAATTTGTACCGTGTGTTAAAGCTATTTGATGTAGGGATAGTCTTCTTTATGGTGGGAGCTCACCTCCTTTCCCGTAAAAATCATTGTAATACCAACTCCAAACCATTAAATATAATAGTGTTCTAATCTCTTCCTAAGTTCCCTTTTTATATCATCATCTACTTAGTAGGGTTAATCTTGGATGTGGTGTGCTTAGATCAAATTATGACAAGTGGTGCATGAGTCTGGAACATGCCTCAGACCTGCAAAGGAGTTGCATCTCAGTGATTACATAATGATTTTTGCTCTTGTTTTGACATGCACATGTTTGATGCATGTAGAACCTGTTAAACAGAGTTTTTGGACAACTGGCAGGTGGAAAATTATGACGCACCATTTTACATGAAAAAGTTGCCATATAGTGAAGCAAGTGGAAGATCCAAACATTGCCAAATTTAGTAGCACAACTAAGGTCTAAAGAGTACTTCAAACACAGAAAACGCCATTTTTGTTGGGATCTGAATTTCATCTTAAAATTCTGTGATGCAGTGTACACTAAAAGTCAATGAAATTGATGGTGGTGCTTCCCCCACCATTTCTCGCTGTCTTACATTCAACTCTTTCGGGTTTATGTTCTTTGTCTTGTCGAGAATGTCACCCTGTGTGTCAGTCATATAACCTGGGAATTTTGGCATTTCACTTTGTATAGATTTATCAACATTGATATTCTATGAATGCAGCTAATTGGAGCTTTCCATTCTCGTATTAGATTTGAAATCTTTCATCCGAGTTTGGTTTTGAACTTAATCAACGAAACCTTTATTCTTGAACATCTCTTGTGAATGGTGGTGTCAGAACTGATAGATAAGAGTGCTGAAAACTGTTTTATTCAACACAACTTTACCAATGAGAAGATCATAATGCTGGTCTGACCCAAACCCAATTCCATTTCCTGTAAGTTTGTTTCCGTTTTCCTCTTTCGGCAAATGAACCACAGACGAAGTCAAAACTTTGGCAGATGCTGCGTTACCTTCACGGCCACAGCGTAGGGTATATCCATACGTCTATCAGGGCCGGGGAATCATTTTTACTTTTTCTTAGTATAATTCGTAAATAGACAGGCTATGGCCGGGGAATTGTGCTATATTCTTACCTTTCTTTTTAAAGAAGAAATCAAATCAAAAACAGATTTATTACTTCTATAACTGCTATTTATCTTGATTTTTATACATTCGTATCGCCGAATAAATTCGATATCACCATTGCATGTTTTAATACTATATAACCAGTTGGATGTTTAGCAAAGTCTTTGTCTAATATTCTTACCTTTCTTTTTCTTTATTATAAAAGAGAAATATTAAAGTAGGAGTTAGCAAAACTCGATTCAAATCTAAAAATTCGAAAAAAAATTCGAGTTAAACGAATCAAGTTGAATTTTTTTTCGAATTTCGAGTTCGAATCGAGTTTAATTTTCAAATTCAAATTATTCGAATAAACCGAATAAAACTATATTATTTTTAATTTTAAATTTATATTACCCAAACCCAATGCCCAATGCCCAATGCCCATGCCCTATTTATTATATTCATTTTCTCCCAAAATCCAAACCTTTTATCTTATCCAATTTTTTCTCCTAATATTTAAAACTCATCAACAGACTAAATCCAAATATTTTTAAAACCAAATATAATTTTATTCTTAAAAAACACTTATAAACTAAACCTGAATATTTTTAAACCAAAATATAACTTTATTCTTAAATAGCACTCATAAACAACTCATTTTCGTGTCTAAATTTTTTGTTCCTTTTTGTTTATTATATTATTATGGTTAGGTGTACTTATTTAGTTTTTATTTGGAAAAGAAATTGAAGATATTAATTTTGTAAACCCAAAATCTATTTTTTCTTCCTAAAAAAAAAAGTAAATTAAACTCCATTTTTTTCTTCTTCTTCTTCTTTGTTGTGGCTGCTCTCGCACTGAATTGTTGTGACTGCTCTTGCACTGAACCAGCAAGCAGCAACTCCTTTGCTTTTCATGCCCAAAAGTAAGATTTTTTTCAATGAGTATTTTTTATTAATCTAAGGCATGTTTGGTCGCGTACTTCATTCAAAGTTTCAAATTAAGATTTTTTTCTTTCTTTTTATGCTGCAATTTATTATTCATAAAACATGTTTATTTATATTTATTATAAATTTTTTTGAAGGAATTTTCACATTCTTAAAAAATATGTATTAAAACATAATAGCTGTATTTTGGATTTTTATTTATGTTTTCTTTTATAATCTTGTCGTGTTATTGTTGTTACTTGAGCTTATGTTGTTTACTTGAACTTTTAATTTTTTTTTTATTCTAATCTTGTTGTGTTGTCTTACTTGGATTTTTTTATTTATTTATTTCAATTTTTCATTGTATAGTCATGTTTAAAAACTTTAAATAAAAATATTTTTTTTAAAATTACATAAAATTAAACAACACCAAATTAAATTTTTTAATTTAACTCGAACAAATATATTCTATTCGAATTTTATCTCACTCGACTCTATTCGTAAAAATTTCAAATCGAATTAGGATGATGAAATAAAATTCGAAAACTCGATTAACTCGAAAAATTTTCATTCGATTCAATCGAATATTTACCCCTAAATTAAAAAAGAAAAACAGCCCCCCATCAAACGGCTTCCAATTACCATCCCATATTTCATATAAATAAATAATTAAATTTGTTAAGTTGCAGAGAGCACTGAGCTAGGGCATGGGCATGGGTGTGGAGCCAAGAGGGCCAGGGGGCGAGTTTCCTCGGCTACTCGACTTTGTCCTGGTGGGCATCATTTCGAGGATTGAGTGCACCCCCTTTCTGCCTCCCAACTTGCATATTTCTTATATCAGCACGAAAATATGTCACAGTTGTTCCGTCAATTATGTACGGTTTCTTTTTTATTTAATATACAAATGTTATTTTTACCCTTTTTTTTGTGTGTGTGTGTTTGCTATAAAATATTCTTTTAATTAATCTATAGCTAATTCTTCTAGTAAGTGCCCCTTTCTCTCTCTCCTTTAATTCATTTCATTCCCTCTTATTTTTTGAGGTAAATTATAAAAATAGTCATTTTTGTTTGTTTTGGGTTACATTTTAGTCACTTATGTTTGAAAATTATATTTTAGTTACTTATGTTAGCATTTTGTTACGAAGTGATCAAATTTTAAGTGCCAATTTAGATTTTCAAATGGAATGAGAATAAATTTTTAATTAAATAAATTTAATTAATTAAAATTTTTAAACCCCAAACCTTAATTAAAAAATCCTAAACCCATTTTCACACACCTCTCTTCTCCATCTTCATCTTCTTTCATTTTGATTCCAATATCTTTTGTTACAAATTTATCTCAAAGCTTGAATATTTGAAACTCATTAACCTAAAAAAACTTAACAGGAAGAAGATATTGGAATCAAAGATATTGGATCTTTGGGTTAATGGGTTTTAAAGATTCAAGCTTTTAAGACAGATTTGTAATTAAAGATATTGGAATCAAAATGGAAGAAGATGAAGATGAAGATGAAGATGAAGATGAAGAAGAGAGGTGTGTAGAAATGGGTTTAAGGTTTAAAATTTTTAATTAAAGATTTATTCGCATCCCATTTGGAAATCCAAGTTGGCACTTAAAATCTAGTTAGATTGTCACGTGGGATTACCGTTAGGGAGATAACGGGATTTAACGGCACAATGATCACTTTGTAATAAAATACTAACATAAATGACTAAAACGTAACATTTCAAATATAAATGACTAAAATATAATCTGAGACAAATAAAAGTGACTATTTTTATAGTTTACCTTATTTTTTTAAAAGTTGCATCTTGGACATTGACTCTCTCTGCATGCTAAATTTCTATTTCAATCAGTAAAATTACTACCACAAATAAAAAATTTCAAATCGTAATAATATTCTATGAAACCTACTACTTTTTGTGATGGGAGTGTTCTTCCGTTGCCCCAGAGAGATAACCTAAGATAATAAAAATAAATAAAATAATTATGATTTGTCAAATTATATTATCTAATACATAGTCAGTCCATCAATAATCGCATCAAAATAATAGGATCTTCATCAGTTATTATATGCTCGACTTTTTTGACAAGACAATCCATCCAAATCGCATTCCATGGCATTGCACCTCCTACTATTAATTTGTGTCCATTTTTGGACATGTGATAATTTATTTAATTTTCTTCTTATATATCACTTACTTTAATATTAAATTATTTAACCTAATTAAAGCTGTAATTTTTATTTAGAAAAAATATACATGATGAGTAGGATGCACACATAACATGGGTGTGATCATGATCAACATTTATTTAATAAGAGTGCGTTTGGGTGTTTTTATTTTGGTGGAGGAGCTCTTGTTTTCGTGAGGACATTTGCACTTAGGACGTGAAAATTAAATTTACATATATTATATTTTAAAAATTCAGCAAACACTCCCTCAATGCCAATAAAAGAATTGGTGCTTGATTATGGTGATCATTAATTGAAGCAAACTCAGAATGCAATCAACACCATAATTACCAGAATATTTATTACGGAAAAATATTTCAGTTTATGCGAATTTGGTAGTAACTAATTACATGTTATAAGTTTTTATATTTTTTAAAATTTAAAATTTAATTTTTACATTTTTATTTTTAAAAATGTAGTCTCTTTACTTTTTAAATTTCAAGATTCAAGTTCAATTGTTAACATTGTTAAGATTACTTTATTAAATTCAAGTTCATTACAGTATCATTTTTAATTATATTACTATTAAGTGAGTATTTTTTTTACTTGAAAATATCACACTGATAAATTTAACAAAAATAATTAATTGTGTTAACAATTAGATTTAAAATTTGAAATCGAAAAAAGTAGAGGGACTGAATTCTTAGAAATAAAAATATAAGGACCAAGGGTTTTTTTATTTAAATACAAAGTTATTTATGAATTTGGGGTGGGAAAATTTTTTTATGAAAATGGATTGAAATGAATAATAAAAGACGGTGTCTCCTGTCACAACGATACCACCTATAAAAATAATACTTTAATTTAAATAAATTTAAAATTTTAATTTAATTAAAAGAGATGTCACTAAAGGTAGCAAAAAATGGGCTCAAGCCAAAGAACTTAACTCGAAAACCCGCACTTGAACTCATTTTAAACCCAATTTGATCAAAAAGTCAAAATTTCGAACTTAAAAAATTCAAACCTAAAAAAATTCAAACTCGAGATTGACCCTAAACCAAACCCGAATTTAGTAATAAAATTAAAATAATTAAACTATAATTAAATATTTTTATAAAAGCTTTAATTATTAGTTTTGCTCAAATATTTTTACTTTATAAATAAATTATTTATTTTATATATAATGAAATAGTAATTTGTTTTGAGAAAGATTGACATTATACAAACATCAAAAACTCTATCATCTAATTTTGTAGTTCTTTTCTTTAATTATTTGTCATTGTATTTGGCTTCTATTTTTTGAAATATAAATTTATATTGAATAATTTAATTCCTAATTTAGATTATTTAGATCTAAGAAATATTTATATATTTTGTTTCAACTATCGATAAAACAATTAGAGAAAATACAAAAAAAAAAAAAAAGCTAGATTAAAGTTTAAACTTTTGATTTAGTGTTATTTTAAATTAGGGTTTAAACTATTAATTACCAGTCCAAACAAATTATTTTGTATAGTTAACAAAATTTTAATTTTAAATATTTATACTTAAAACATATAATTTATGTGATGAAATATTAATATATGCATGGAAGTATCATATATTTTAGAATTTAAAATAATATTTTATATTTTAAAATAATTATTAGATTTTTATTTATGTATTATATTTTTAAATAATATTATATTTTAATTAAAATATTTATTCATTTCAACGTACTTTCGTAAATAATTGTTTTCCACTTCAATTTCTTAAATAATTTTTCATATTACTTAAATAAAAATTTTAAAATTTTAAATTTTAAATTTATGAAAAGTAGATATAATTATCAAATATTTTATCTTTAATTAAATGTAACAAAATGAGGGTTTTTTACCCAAATATTATAAAAAATAATAATAATAAATAATAACAAAAATGGTACCACCAGTTTATTATTTATCAAAATGGCATGTTTAGTTAAGTGGAGGGACTTTAAGTGGCGGCACTAGGGGGTTTTTTTACACGAATTTTTTATTTTTTTATTATTTTTATATATTAAAAAATAAAAAAATACAATTTTATTGGTGGAGAGACTTGAAGTGGCGGTACTATGGAGATTTTTTGTACACGAGAAAAATACGAAAAAAATACCTGACACCCTAATGGAGGGACACAAAGTGGCGGCACTAAAGGGTGCTTTGTCACTTGGCAGCACCCCATTGTGCCGTGTGTATGTGTTTATTTTATTTTGATTGTAAAAGTAAATAAGGATGGTTGGAGGATTAGGGTTAGATTTATAATTTGTTATAAAATAGGAAGGAGAAGCAAATAAACGGGAAAGAAAGAAAGAAAGAAAGAAAGAAAGAAAGAAAGAAAGAAGGAGAGGAAAGAAAGAAGGAGTAAAAAAAGGTAATGTGTTTATTTTTAAATTTATTTCAGTATGATATCTTTTTAAAATCATATTTTATTTATTTAAATTTTATTTAATTTTTAACAGATTTATTAAAGATGGATAATCAATTTTTTGTATGCATTTATTTTGATGGAGTAATTTTGAGAACATCGGTTGGATGTATATTTAATTATCGGGAACAAATAGAAATGAGATTTCGTCGAAATATCTCGATTGATGATATGAAAGCAATGATTAGTGCAAAAAATTTAAAACGTTGAGGGAGAAGGATCTCAAAACTTTTTTATAAGTTTCTAATTTTGACAGATCCCATCAAATTCACCGAGATGGAACTTGTAGATGATGAAGACGTGGAGACAATGATCGCTCTTTAATGTTTGAATCAAGGTGACCCAAATGCACTAGTTCAATTGTTTGCCGAGTTAGTTGATGTGGAACTTGTACAAAATGAAGATCCAACTCCATTAGAACATGAAGATTCAACTCCGTGTATGGTGGTTCCAGTATCATACATTGAAAGTCAATCAATCGTAGGTGGGCTAAACATCGATCTTAATGCTACTGCGTCCGAGAATGATGCAAATGAAGATGGTGGATATGATAGTAGTATTCCTTCTGATAATGAAGTCGATATTGACAGTGATTCGGATGTGGATGAAGTCCCAGATGATATTGACGAAGAAGGGGCGAATGACGTCGAAAATCCAGTCGAAAATCCAGTTATACATATTGTGATGCACAATAATCCTCCTAGGGCACACATGTCGCTTATAGACCCCGATGCGACACATGCCGAGTTTGCGGAATACCCTGAAATAGTACCTGCTCATCGATTGGCCATAGCAGCAGATTGTGAAGATTTGTTTGTGGACAAAAAAATTTGAATCCAAGGAAGAGTGCATATTTGCTATTAAGCGATATAGCATGAATGTGCCGATAGACTACAAAGTCGTAGTGTCTAAACCGACATTGTATATTGGGGAGTGCTGAAAGTTGACGGAAGGTTGCAAGTGGCGAGTGCGAGCTGCATTTATCCAAAAGTCGTAGATGTGAGATATAAGAAAAATTGATGGGCCTCACACATGCAGTTCAACACGTTTGTCAGAAGATACCGGAAACTTGATTCCAGAATCATCTGCACACATATTATGCCAGTGGTTAAGGACGATTCGACTATCAAGGTTTCTATACTGATTGTAGACATGCAATCACGATTCCATTATCGGGTTTCATATCAAAAAGCGTGGATTGTGAAACAGATGGCAATGGAACAATTGTTCAGTGATTAGGATGCATCATACAATGAGCTGCAATGATGGATAGCCGCAATGCAACAGTGCGCGCCGGGGACTACGATTGAGTTGGTGACACGACCTTATTATGGCTCAGATAACAACATATAACCGGGAAGAAAAATTTTTCAGTATATATTTTGGACGTTTGATCCCTACGTTCGAGCTTTTCCTCACTGCAAGCCATTTGTCCAGGTAGATGGGACGTGGTTATACGGGAAATATACGTAGATCCTACTAATTACGGTGGCTCAAGAATGGAATCAAAACGTGCTCCCGATAGCATTCACTATTATCTTCTTGAGAAATCTGCATAGGTATGTGATTTATAACGATAATATTTGCATCATCTCTGACAGAGGAAAGAGTATTATTGCAGCCATTAGGCGTACTGGCGTACAATGGAAATTGGTTTACTGCAGTTAACACATTGCGGCTAACTTCCAACGAGAATATAAGAATGCAGACTGGCGGAGACGACTTGTGAAAATGGGTAAAAAAATTAAGTTTCAAATTATATTTTTAATGTTTTAATTTTAGACTGTAACTTATGTTTTCTTATTATTCCTATAGCGTACAAGCTAGAACTACACCGATTTCGGCAAAGAATGACCAGACTTGAGCGTGACATGGAAGGTCAAACGAACAAGCCTTTACGCGAGTGGTTGGGTACCATGGAGCCGTGGTAATGGTCTCAAAGTTTTGATGAGGGGTATTGATATAGTCAAATGACGACCAACCTGACAGAGTCGATAAACGGCGTGTTCAAGAGAATACGATATCTTTCGATTTCATCCATGTTCTTCGCTACGTTCTATAGGTTGGCTACCTTGTTGCCAGTAATGGGGCTACAACAAATCGGTTAGATGAACGTCGAACACATGTTTGTCGAAGTTGTTAGGAATGCAATGGATGCAAACCGTTAGAGTGCGAGGACGATGAATGTTGAAATATATTCATGACAGTTTCAACGATTTCAAGTTACTGAGAGCATTGGGCGTCGACCTGGTATCCGACCTAGGTCATACGGGGTTGATCTCCAAAATAGACACGATTGTAGGAGGTTCGATACACTTCGTTATCTCTATGCACATGTCGTTGCAGCTTATGCTAAAGTGTCGCTCAATGTTGAACAGTTCATCGACCCCGTTTACACTATCCAACGTATGTTACGTATTTGGGAAAACGAGTTCTCCGTCCTGTTTGACTTGTCCACATGAGAGGTACCTCCGACGACTTTCGAGCTTATCCCGAACAAAGGTTTATGAAGGAATC
Organism: Kokia cookei; assembly: GCA_039519145.1. NCBI lineage: Eukaryota > Viridiplantae > Streptophyta > Magnoliopsida > Malvales > Malvaceae > Kokia > Kokia cookei. The sequence goes on from CM076905.1 coordinate 33,909,698, forward strand.
TGAAAGGTCATCCCCATATCATCAGAATCCGCAACGAAATGAACATTATGGAGAAAACAGACGGCGACAAGCTGTGTGGATTGTGTAGGCTAGCTGGGCATACTCGACGTAATTGCCCTCAACGAACCTATCATATTGGTCAGTCATCCGGATCGAGTAGGGCTTAAGCTATTTGTATTGGATATTTTTCATTTGAAATTAATTAAGTTTATGAATGAATTTGAAATTAATTATGTTCAACATTTGTATTTAATTAATAATTTTTATATTTGCACTTTGGTTTTGGAATTAGGGTTAAGGGTTTCTAATTTAGGGTTTTGGGTCTTATTTTTAAAATTATCACAACTTTGAAACTTTTCATTTATTGTCTCTATTTGTGGTTTTTTTAATGTTTCATGTATAGGGTTTAGGGTTTATGATTTACGGTTCCAAGTTTAAGGTTTAGGTTTAGGTTTTAGGGTTTAATGTTATGAAATTTAAATAAATGATCAAATAGGTTAAAATATATGTACATTATGGAGAAAAAATTCATCATTATAATCCATCAATAGTCAAATTTAAACACTATTAGATACAACCCTAGTATCCATGATTAGATGGTGTGATTCTTGGGGTATATCTTCGTGGTGGTTGGCGTCTATGTCGAGGTTGCTCGTCAAGCTCATCGTCATTATTACGGTCTATTTGCCTCGAAGGAGTAGAGTATTGCGGTGGCTCGTCAAACTGAGACTGATATCCTTGGCTTGATGAGCTATGGATTTGTGACGATCCCGTAAAATCATGACGATAAGAATCTTCATCATCCAATGCCTCTTTCTGTTGCTCTGGCACTGGTTGTGGCTCTGGACAGGAGCTATATGATAGGGGCAATCTTGACGAGACATGTATGGGGGAATTATCGTCGATAAAGCCCCAAGTAAATATGGTTTCCTAACCTCAATAAACCACCGCATGTACTATACTAATGGCTGCAAATCCGGAGTGTACTCCATCGGAGGTACCCGCATCATCCGGTTGTTCCACACATAAACATATTGTCCATGCATACTCCCCCAATCACAATTTGCTTTCCCCTTCTTATTCATCTCATGGATTAACACGAGTCAAGTAATATAATTTAACATGTTAATGAATGACATACCCCTTCCTCGACATATTGCTCGAGCATCAAACGATACATGGGAATTGTGTACTGCCTCCCAATCCCCGGTTTTGTTTTCCATCTAAGAAAACAAAAAACAACTTATTAGAATAATATAATTAATAAAATATGTCAAATAATTGAAATTTTGGGTATATGGTAATAACCTATTAACAAGTGGAAAAACATATGTTTGGCGCCTAACGGATGCCAAGAATGACATCTGATAAAGTGCCCAAGATTGCAATAGCACTAGGCATCCACCCATATCCCGAGAAAAAGAGTTTGTGGCGCGACAAAGTTCTCCATATAGCATGGCAACCACCGCAGATCCCCAACTATATTCATGCATTTTTTGCAAATCTCTTAGTAGGGGCAAGTACATAAAGTGGATCTTATTGTTATTCGCGTCCGGCAAGAGTATGTCCTCTATCATTAGCAAAATATAGGCTCGAACGGCCCAAGAAACCTCCATTTCAGTTGCGTGTTCGGGCAAGTGCTCAAAATTGCTCTTCAACCATGTAAATAACAACGACGTAAACTCATTGTTATTACTAGGTGAGTGACCTAGTAACTGGATGCACATCGTTGCCGATTATTGAAACGAACTAATACCGGTGACCGGTACACTATTGATTGGTAGCCCTTGTTGGACCGCAACATCCTTCAATGTCACAGTGCACTCCTCACAAGGCAGATGAAATGTGTGGGTCTCCAGGCGCCAACGCTTCACCAATGCATTGATTAAATCATATCGTAATTCAAATTTTTGGATCAATGCCGCTGATCCAAATCCGACATCCCGCAAGTACGAAAGCAGACGTTCATGAGGGAGAAATTTGAGACCCTGTGCACGATCCCTCAATGAACGATACGCGAACTCTTGCTGTTAATTTACAAAAATAGTTATTATAACCAAAATTAATTTTGTAAACAAATAATAATATCGTGAATGACATAATGAACGAATAACAATTTTTTTTACATTCATATTGGTTTGGAGCTATGTGAGGACGTTCCGAGTTAATTAATGAGGCCATTCTGCAACTTGAAAAATAATTATCAATTAGTTCAATACATAAGTTTACCAATATAATACAAAAATAATAATTAAATACCAAAATGAGTTATTTACTAAAAACTATATATTTGTTTACCAAAATGGTATCCACACACCATTATTTACTAAAATGGTACAAAATAATGGTAAATAATATGACGGGGATATTATTTTGATAATTAATTATTTTTTATATTATATTTTAGTAATTAATTAAACTTTTTTTGAATTATTAAAAATCTCTTATTTTTATAAAATAATAAATTTATTTTGGAATATTTTTATCTTTTTATAATTTATATAAGTTTAAAATATACATACATTCACATGAGATCTAAATTAAAATTATTAATTTTACCATTTAAATAAAAAATATTTAAAATTTTATATTAATTTTTTTATAACTTTATTATATAACTAAATTTACTTGTATTATATAACTATTTTATAAATATACTTTAATATTATTTCAATTAAATTTTTTAATTTCATACTTGTAACTAATTTTAATTATAACTTAAAAATGAATTATTGTTTATTTTATTAAACACTTGTAATAGTTTTATTTCTCATTTTATTAAATAATCTTACGACTTGTATAATAAAATTTAGCATGGTAAAAAACTTATTTATAAGTAAAGCAATTAGTTTTATTCAATTATTTAAGAATAAGAATCAAATTATTCTATAATATTCTTTTCTATATCCCATTGAAACACATGCATATTAGACAATCATATCAACCCATTCCATCCAACTACCAAAGCTTAATTAATTTATAAATTTCACTTATTTAAATAATTCAACTTTTATTTAAACAAATATAACTAAATACTATACTTGATTCTATTTAAATTTAAACATTATTAAATTTTAAATCAATAAATATGAACAACAATATTTCTTATTTACTACTACTAACAACAAAATAAAATTACTAACTAACAAAATTAAATTAAAGTAAATTAATAATAACATAACAACCATACTTACATTTCTTCCTCTCCTCTTAATTTACTCAACTATAACAAAATTAAATAACAAATCAATTAAAAATTAAATTAAACAAAAAAAATTTAAAATAATCAAATTAACTAACAAATTAAAATATTTTAAAATTAAATTTAAAATTAACCAAACTTAAAAAATTAATTAAACTTACATTTCTTTATCTCCTCTTAATTTACTATTTTAATCAACCTATTAAACAAGTAAAATTATAATAACAAATCAATCACATTACTACTATTAACTAATAAATTAAAATATTTTAAAATTAAATTTAAAAATAAACACATTACATTTTTCTCTTTCTTCCCCTTCTTCTCCGTCTTCCTTCTTTCTTTCTTTCGCTTTTTTCTTTTTTTTTTCCTTCAAATTTCGTTGGTCCACCTCACCATCTATTTTATAACAAAAAATTTATTATTTTTTATTTTTTATCACCTATCAAAAATCTCCAACCATTCAAATTAATTTTCACCTCTTAAATTTTCTACACACACATGGCACAATGGGATGCTGTCAAGTGGCAAAACACCTCTTACTGCCGCTACTTCAAAACCCTCCTTCAGTGCCGTCACTTTGTATCATTCCATTAGGGTGTTAAATATTTTTTTCGTATTTTCCTCGTGTACAAAAAATCCCCATAATGCCGTCACTTCAAGTCCCTCCACCAATAAAATAATATTTTTTTTATTTTTAATATATAAAAATAATAATAATAATAAAATCCGTATTAGAAAAACCCTCTAATACCACCACTTAACTAAACATACCATTTTAATAAATAATAAACTGAAGGTACCATTTTGATTATTATTATTATTATTTATAATATTTGAATAAAAAACCCACAAAATGAATTAAAAAAACCAAATTGGTTAATAATAAATAATAGTGAATGATTGTGTAATGTGTGTAATGTCGTATAGTGAGTTTGTGAAGGGAGTTAGGAAGTCGACACGTGGCATGCACTCCTAGCTTTTAGTGGCCACCTTGGCGTCGTTTTGCTGATTTCCTTTTTTTTTTTTTTTACTAAATCATATTCGTGGAGAGGGTCCACCCACTTATTTTCCACCTTCTCTTTTTCATTTTATTTTATCATTTATTATCATATAGCAATAATTGAAATTGGAATTGCATTTCCTCCTTTTTTTTTTTTTCTTTTTCATTATTAATACATATTTATATATTATCGTGTCTAGTCTTTTTAGCTTGAAGAGAGTGGTGATTGATTTTTTACATTTTCGCTTTGCTTTTTCTAAAAGAATTGTTTTGGTTCCTTACCAACCATAATTACTATGTTTGAACTTTGACCCTTCCTTTCTTTTTCTCTTAATAATGGAACATCTTTTTCCTTTTTTGGAAAGTTTATCTCTGTTTTTTTTTTTTTTTTTACAATAAGAAAATATGTTTACTAAATAGAAATAAAAATTTAATTAAAAAAATGAACAATCTTTGGTACTAATAAAAACATTATTACATTCATATGAATTTGGACCGGCTAAAAGGTTTTATATTTAAAAACTATTTAAAGAAAAGAATTTTTTAGTTCTAAAAAATATTTTTAATGAAAACAAATTTTTATTACTTTCTAATATTCAAATATCAATTTTAAAATTCTTAACCAAATAAGTTTTTTTAGTATATTTTTATTTTTCAAGAAAATAAAAAAGAAAATACCATTTGTTCCCTCAACCAAAACAAATCCTTAGATTTTTTGTTTTTAAACTTAAATATGCTTTTAAGATGTATCATTCAACTAATTTTCTTTTCAAAATATGTTTTTGTTTTTAGAAATAGGGAAAGTGATTGTTGGGGTCCGACCCCATGGCCTAATGCCAACTAAGACATGGAAACAATGCAAGAAACTTTTTTTCATTAATAAGTATTCAATGTCATTATAAATCACATTATATTATTAAAGAGAGAATGTACGTTCGGATCTTGAAAATAATATTATTAAGAAGGATAGTTTCGAATTTCATGTAACTTTCAATTTTTTGGTGTAGATAGAGGCATTGTTCTTGGAACTACTAGAGTGCAATTCTAAAAAACATTGAAAAGGACAATAAACTAAATTTTTAAAGGATTTATTATGAAGTAAATTTTAGATATGGAAAAGACTAAATTTTAAAAATTAGAAAAGTATGAGGATTAAAGTGTAACGTGACCAATCAGAGAAATTATGGGTTGATAATGATTTATTGATATTAAGATGTCATGGGAAAAATACTTGTATCAAGAAAAGCGAGTTTAACTAAATTGAATAAAATGAAAAGTGTAACGACCAAAGTACTAATTTTCTATCTTTGGCTTAGAAAGGATTAAAATGCAGTTTTAACACTGATGTTATGTGCAAGAACCAAAGTACTAATTTTCTATCTCTGGATTAGAAAGGATTCTTAAATGACAACGTTTGAAGGCAAGGACACTAAACTAAAAAAGTGTTATTGTGTGAGGATGAAACACAAGATTGTGGGGCTGATGGAAAAAATCTAGTTCGATAACGATTTTTTTGCACAACGAAAAATTAAAATTTTGAAAATTGAATCAATTTGTGATATTTATAGCAATAAACTTTTACCGAAATTACACCTATATTTTCGGCTACACAGATCCTTGTCGTTCCCGACTTTCAACCGTACGACATTCTCAACTATTCTCGTACCACAATCTGCATCAAGTGTGAGCTCAAACGAATTTGAATCAAACACAAAACCATAAATAATTTACTTTCTTTTTAGGGAAAATGATCTGTCATGATTTTATATGATAAATTAGGCTTTTACGGTATACTTGAGGAGCTTATTTTCGAGCAAAGTAGCGTATTTTACATAGTTTTGTCATATAAAATTAGCATATTTTACGTAGTTTTTGGTAGTTATTAGGTTGTTTATTTAATAATTGAAATTGCCTATTTTTACTTACTTTTGATATCCAAATTGGCCAATCATGTCATTTGGTGCCTTAACTTTCGTTTGAGTGTTGTAAGAACTTGTCGGAGGTTTGGAATCGCGTGAAAACTTCACTAAGGTAGCGTATCAATATATCAAGGCTTTGGAATCGCGATATCCTCATCAATCCCAAGACCAAGGCATAAAGCAGTGATACCGCATATCTCCCTAGAGTACCGCAATATCCAAGTGACAAAGAGACCCCTTATTTCAAGATTGGCAACGATATCGTGATACCAAACCTCTATATTGCGATATCACTGTCGTCAGGAGACAAAAAATGACATCAAGACGAATGTTTGTCTACCTGAAGAACCAATTAAAAGAGGACCGTTCAAGGGCATTTTTGTTACATTTTTTGGGTCAGAAATGCTGCTAAAATCAACCAAATTTGGCTGAGGAGAGAGGAGGCCATAGATAGAGTAGTTTAGCTTTAGTTTCCTTTAGGTTTTCTTTTAGTTTTCTACACTTTGGGTTTTCATTTTTCTTCATCTTCCATAGCTATAGAAGTTATTTTTCAGCATTTTTTTTCTTGTTCTTAGTATTTTTATAGTTAGTTAAGTTAGTTAACACTATAACTTAGGTTTATTTCCACCTTTAGCCCTTTTATTTTGTTTGTAATGACATTTTCAGTTTTTTTTTACATTAGTCTGTTTAATCTTGTTCCTTTTATGTTTCTTACATTAGATTTTTATGTAATATGCTTCTCTTCACATTTCCTTTAAGTTCTCTTACATAAAATCCAAACTATTAGTTCAAATGATCAAACCAAAATAGTCAAATGGGGGTGAATTGGCTATTAAAAAAATTGAGAAAGCTAGAGAGAAAGGATAAAAAAATTGAACGCAAGAATTTAGAATGGTTCGGCCCCAATTACTACTCCACTACTTTAATTTTCTACAACTAAAGATTTTTCGAAATTCAATAATTTGATCAATCTTTAATGACAATGTTTAACCTTATAACTCCCTTAAGATTTCTACCCAAATCTTATGACAAAAACCCTCTCAAAGAGATACAAATAAATAATTCTTATAAAATCAAAGTTAACACAAACCCTTAATATTTTATCGGATTAATATTTGGTACATTAACTGTACTTTTTTTTTATTCCACAAGTAACTTTAAAAAATTGACAATGTACCAAATATTTTTCCTATTTTTTTTATACTCTTATAAGGCACTTATAAATTCTTAACTTACGAAATCGAAAAATTCTATTCACAATGTAAAAAACAGAAAATTATAAATATATATCACAAAATTTGATATTAATAACTTTGTTAGTAAAAGTAAACGTTGAAATTAATTTGACGAAGATCACTTATTATCTTGTTGGATTCTCTATTAACACTTTTGCATTCTTTCTTGTTATTTGCCGCTTTGATTAAATATTCATTTATTCATACGATAATGACTTTTCCTATTACACCCATCATTTGATTTATGACCAAAAACGATCAAACTATACGTGCAATATATATATATATATATATATATATATATATGTATTTAACTCATCAAGTATAGATTTAAAGGAGTAATATATTTTATTTTAAAATTTTAGAAATTAAATTAAAATTAAAAATGGTTTAGGTGATCCAAGTCATAGGTGGGTGGGAGGAAGAGAAAAGAGAAGCTAGTGGTGGCTGAAATGGCTAATGCGCGTGCTTTGGGAGCTTAATAATAAAGGGACAAAAAAGCATAGATATATGATATTGATGGCAAAGATTTTCAAGCCACAAAATCATTTCAATTATCATAATTTTTCCACTTACAGCTTAGGAACAACCAAAGAGCTGCACCTTTATTTATTTCATTCTCACCCCCATTCTATATCTTTGATACACAATGACCAACCCATCCATTTCATATATCAGCACTATACTATTTTCCTATATCATTTCAGCAATCATGATAATCGACCAACATGCCTTTTCTTACAAATTATTCTCATGCCCAAGGGAAGAAATTATTTAAAATATACACAAATAAATGAAGTTATAATTCAAAAGAATTTGTGTGGGAATAAGTGGGTGGGGTTGCAACCCTAAGTAAAAGAAACCATAAAAAAATGGGAAAACACAAGGAAGCACACGCGTGGTAGTGTGGGTTATGCTGTCTCTGCAAATCTTGGAAATTAAAATTTTATACAGTGAACTAACTGTTGTATATATGAGGAGGCCACTTTTCATGCTTTGTCATAAGATTACGAATGTTAATTGTTGATATATATATATTATATATATATGTCTTATGCCCTTCCCCATACTAACATCTGCTGCTTTACCACCTGCACCTATGGAATAAAGAACTTAATGCATACCCCTTTTCAATATCAAGGCATGAATATTAAAAAACACACTCATCTTACACAATGCTTCACGAAAGTACCATTCCAAGCTCCTTTAAACCATCATTTTTAGTGGCTCTCCGCATTACATACTATATGAATCACACATTCTAGCGGTTTTTTGCATCATTTACAGCTTTCTATGAGACCTGACAAAAAGCTATGACTTTACCTTCTGAAGGCTATAGTCTCTAGGAGCAAGAAGTCCAAGAAACCTCCCATGACCAATAATAAGGTGGATCAGGATACTGGGATCAAAACGACATGGTATACGCTTTATTAAAAATTGTTTCATGTATGTTAATTGATAGTGAAGACTACTTAGGCTATTAATTTGGGTTTTTTTTATAAAGTTGTTGAATATTTTTTTGTGTACTGTTTCTTCAAATAAGTTAATTTTGTGTTTTTATATGATACGATCACTATTTATAGATGTGATATGCTAGGTAGGTCTTCATGTATGTTGACACATACTTTACTTTAGGGTTAAAACATGTATATTCGAAGTGAGTTTGTATACACAGAGTTCGCACCATGTTTAGATGAACCCATATTACGTGTCCCCATCGTGAGTTCGCCCACACTACATATCTGTGAACCCATACAAAATGCAAATTAAGACCCGACGAACTAACGGGTCGGTGGGTTAATGATAGAGAGTATCATAACAAAAGTCAAGTTGCAAATTAGGGGAAAGAAAATTACATCAACAAACCCTAGTAGGGAATAAAAAATACCATGGGTGGAGTAAAAAAAAAAGAAAGATAAACTTTTGATCTCGGTCATAAATTAATTTTGATTCAAAACTTGTGTTTTTAATGGAGTTTCATAAAATGAGACAAGAAAAACTCTTAAAAAGCTAGAGAAAATAATGGGGGAAGTCACTTGTATTTTTAGGGTGAAAATTAGCTTAAAATTCTATAACATGCTATAGGAAAGAAAATTTCGCTAATCTAGGAAAAAAAGTCAAGAAACGGTCAACATTTTGTTTTCCTTGAAATGAAAATTTCGTGCTAAGTATTTTATTTGAAAATACATGTGATCAATATATCATTAAACAATGTTCCCCACTTAAAAAAGCCTAAAAAAGCTCATTCGCTACAACCGACAACCTCAATCCGTAGGACGCAATACTCCCAAGACTCTGGTTCAACTATGAACAGCTCTACTTCTATATTAGATCACATCCACGACGTGATGACAATTAAAAATTATTATACCTGACCCATTTGAAAATTAAATGTAAATATGCATTAAATATTTAAAAAAAACTTAGGAAATAGTTTTTCTAAATAAATGGTTAGTTTTTAAATAGATTATATATATTTAGAATAACACAAATAATCGAGCGGAAATCCAAGAAAGATTTGTAATTTTCATACAAGAATACATGTTGTCGGAAAAGAATGTATAGGTTAGTACTTGAAAATTGGACAAAAATGATAGAAAATGAGAAATTACGATAAAGGAAAATATATTTGCATTGACTGATGTCGTGTATCCAAGCATGCAACTCAGTCATCAAGCATTACTAATACTAATCCAATTAAATATAGGCATCCATTTCCAAAAAAAAGTTGAAATGATTTCTCTCGTCTAATCATCAGTCATCGTCATATAGATGATTTACTCCTGCCCATAAATAAATAAATAAATAATAATTCCTGTAAGGATAATATATGTGATGAGTTAGAAAATAGCCAAAAAGAGAATTACAGCAATCAATCATTCGAGGGTCTGCTTCCCTTGTCAAACACAGTGCTTGCTTTTACACCCCCGAATCTTATGGTAAAGATTTCCTGCTGCACTGCCCAGGTGTCGATAATTCTTTCGTTCCTCTTTCCACGTGCCTATATGTTTCGACGATGCCAAATTTTAACCTTTGTGGAGATGACACCATCCTACGCTGATTAGGATTATATTATATTACAGTTAAAGGTCTGATGATCAACTTGAAGGAAATAGATTTATTAAAACTTGAGGGAAAGTACTGTGTTAAGATAAACACTTGCTATAAAATATATGAAGGTCTGGCTTGGCGAATACGAGAAAGAGGAGATGCGTTATAGCATATGTAACAACAATATGAGGTGACACATATCAGTTTTGAATAATGATATGAGAAAATTAATTAATTCAACCAACAACATGAATCATTCCAATATTATTATTATACAGCAATAAGATAAGGATTCTGTGCCTTTTAAACACCTTGTAATTCTATAATCTTAATTCCCTTAATTTACATACTTTTTTAAATCGTTATCTGTTATATATATATATATACAGAGAGAGAGAGAGAGAGAGGTAGTTGAAAGATATGTTTGTTTGGTGCTAAGATCAGGACCTATCAATGCCCATCATCAACCCGTTTGTATATATTCTCGATATATGTGGATGTATAGTTTATGTACCTTGGGGTGGCCATGAAAGAAAAGCACCCATCAAACCAAATTAAAAAAAAAATAAAGCAAATGAAGGAGAGCATAGTGAAGGTCTCTTTCATGGGATAAATTACTTAATATAATAGTCAGAAATTAAAATTAAAATTTTTTAACTATTCAATAATTATTTTAGATCTCGATTAAATTAAAAATAAAGTAAAATTAAGTTAAAACTCTCCCCACATTGCTTTATTCATTCTAACAATTGAAATTTAAAATTTACTATACATGTGTAGCACTTATCAAGAAAAGTGAATTATAAATCATATTTTGGCAAACAACTGTAAAGACAAAGAGATAGTTAGAAATTAGTTATTCATTAGTGTTATTTTAGGTTTACATTGTTTTCAATTAGAGGTGATTATGGGTTGTCGAGTCTTAATAGAATTATAGGCTCGGGTTTAACTCGAAAAATAAATCTAAAATTTTGTTTAAGCTTGACGTGGATAAAAATACTAAAACTCGAGCCCAGTTCGCTCGCATGTATTAATTTTTTTTATATAAAACAAATTTAAAAATAAAATACATCAAATATACTAAATAAATGTTTCTTAATAAATTGAAAATAATTTAAAAAATTATTTATACTTAAATAACATTAAGATAAGTGCAACTTAGTAAGAAAATACATCTAAAATAGTAGCAAAATTGACAATAAAACAATAATTATATAATATTAAAACCATAACAACTAAATAGTATAAATATAATAGCGAAATGAACAAAACAATAGCAAGAAGCAATAAATTTTTTTAAATCCGGACCGAATAATATTGTATCTTATCCATATATAAATATAAGATAAATACATGCAATAACAATAAAATAAAATCTTTGAACTCAAATCTTATCAAATAATATATATATTATGGTGACATTGTTGGGACTTGAAAACTCCATTTCTAAAGTTGTTATCTCCCACTGAAAATATTTAATTTTAGGTTACAATATACTTTATGTATATGTCATTCTTATCACATACACACAAGTTTCTCTTGTATCAGTTCAATAGACATTAATTAATGTGATCACTACAGCTCTTTCAGAAAGTGGATATGTAATATGATGAACCACTTTTTTATTTTAATTTTTTTTTCCGGTTTCCATTTTAACTTATTGAAAGGGAGATGACGTGATTTTACACATAATTTCAGTTTAACGTTATTAATTAATTTGTAACCAACCTAACTTATATGTGACATATGCATACCATCAACTTTTTAACCTACTGCAAATATAATATTTTTTTTATAAAAATACAAATATAATAATAATAAATGCTATTTACTTTAATTTATTTAAATTTGATCTTTATACATTATGAAAATTAGAAATCTTTTGATAAGCAAGTAACTTTAGGTAAAAAAAATTTAATATAAAATTGCTAAAATGTTGAATTCTGTTAATTCGATATTATTTATTAAATTGCTGATTTCTAGATCAACGATTTAAAAATTTAACAATATTACGTAATTAAACTTACTTTTCAATTTTCATAAAAAGTATCAACTTCTCGATTTTCAAAAAAAGCATGCAATTGGAAATTTTAATTAAACCAATATTAATGAAAAAATAAAAAATAAAATTAGGATAGGTGAAAAGAATTAATTTATTTATGGATCCAATTACTCATTTCATTTGGCCTAATCCAGATTCAAGTTAAATAATAAAATAAATTTTATTTAAATTTAATTATATAATAATATAAATAAATTTTTTTGAAGAAACATAAATATTTTAAATATTTTAATCTTGAAAATGAACTGTCCCGACTAAATAAAACGAATTAGAGTCAAATATGAATAATGAAAACGTTTGGGCCGAGCCACAATTGGGCCCAAATGTTGGGTGGGCTTCACGCTAGGGTGATTGAATCCTATAAAATTCAAATAGATATAAGTTTTCAAATCCCCGTAACTCATAAGGCGTTACAGTTTAATCAACCCAAGAAACAATTTTCCCGTCCATTTAAACATGTGAATTGAGTGGATCTAGGTTGGTTTTTGACCCATTTGACATAAATCTATTTCATTTAGAATCATTTCAAATTTAGTTCAATTTTAAATTAACGTTATTTGAAGTTTGAATTGTAAGATTAAAGCTCTGGTTTGAGAGTTAGGTCATTGACGGTTTTTATCATTTCAGGCTGTGATCATTTTCTTAAGTATTGATTTAAGATTTGATTGTTTCGGGTTTCGGTTAATTTCAAGTTTAAATTATTTGGATTGTTTCGGGTTTAAATAATTTGGACTTCAAATTCTATTTTAAGTTTAGATCATTTCAGGTGGGGATCAAGTTTGACGTGTTGCGAACTTTTATTTTTTATTTTTTCCGGTTTAGGCTATTTAAAGTTGGGTCACATAATGGGTAACTGTACCCTGCAGAGTTCAAACAGATATGTAGGCCCTGTTTTCAAATTACCCATAACTTATCGGGCTTTACATTTTAATCAACACAGAAAACAATTTTCCATCCATAAAAAAACCAGACAAAAACTCAATAAGAAAACTCAACAATTACATTTTATTGCTGGAAATGGATCTATGATCCTTCCTTTAGCTCTATCCTCCGACTGCACAACGTAATCGGAAAACTTGATAATCCATAGGAAAAGAGAAGAAAAGAAAATGGTGACGGGGGGGCTTGCTCCGGGGCTGTCGCGTAAACTGAAGAAGGTATTGGAATGCCGGACTGATACCCCTGAAGTTTTGGCTTCTCTCAATACTCTATCCACTTTCTACACCGAAAACACTCCCCAGGCGCGTCGCAATCTCAGATCCAACATTGAGAAGCGCTCTCTCCAAATCAACCTTGATTTCCTCCGTGCTTCCCAGGCTGCTCAACTCGCTTTAGATCGAGTCGAGGACGAGGTCAATTCCCTCGCCGACTGCTGCGATAAGTATGCTCATCTCTTTTTCTTCATTTTTGATCTGCGAATTCCCTTTTCCTACATTTACCTGCATTTTATGCCATATCTTCGACTTATTTTATGTAATTAAAGAAAGATCCAATCGAATCTGATAGGATTGCGAAGGCGTTGAGCAGTTGCAGTGCTAGCACCGGTGATATTATCAATACAACCGAGAGGTTGAAGCAGGAACTTGAAGTTACCACTCAGAAGCAGCAGATAGTCTCCTACTTCCTTCGAGATTATCAGCTCTCTCCTCAAGAGGTTAACTTTTAATCCTGCAGTTTTCTTTTCTAGCTTCAATACTTATTGGCTCCCGTTTTTGAATCCATTATGTTCGTTTCCTCCACTTGTAGATTAGTGCATTGAGAGATGAAGAGCTGAACGAAAATTTCTTCAAGGCACTTTCTCACGTTCAAGAAATTCATGCCAATTGCAAAATACTTCTCAGGACCCATCATCAGGTTAATAACATATTTCCTGATCTGCATATGAACTTTTAGCTGTATGTCTACGATTGCCAAATCAACCATCTGACATCTTTAGATTTTAAGAAAAATTATAAATTTTCTCTCATATTCTTTGTTAGTTGCTTGTGCTCCTATTTTCATTGTTAATACTTTGTTAACACAATCACTAACATGAGAATCCATCACAGCGTGCTGGGTTGGAGCTTATGGATATGATGGCTATGTACCAAGAAGGAGCTTATGAGCGACTATGCAGGTTAAGCATATATAGAATGATAAAACATTTATTCAAAGATGGAATTTAAGTAATGCACTATGATATGTATCTAGAATTTGGAGTTCAGGAACGTGCTAAAAGTAAAATCTCATGTGAGATTGATGTATTGTTAATTACTGTCCTCCCTCTTCCTGTCTTTTCTTTCATGCTTTTTTTTTTTTTTTATGAAAGTCTTTACTTTCATGCTTTTATTTCTTACAGAAGTGTGAATATAACCTTGCTACATTCATTAGATTTATTGGCTTTTGGTGGCTGTTGATGGGTTGTGTGTGCAGACTCTACTTGACCAAACATAGGAGAGACAGGGGATTTTCCCAAATGTTGGATTTGTTGGTTGACATGTCTTGTCCCTTTCTTGCAGGTGGGTTCAGGCAGAATGTAGGAAACTGGGTGATACAGATAACCCAGAAGTTGGTGACCTTTTGAAAACAGCTGTGCGGTGCCTCAAGGAAAGGCCTGTCCTTTTCAAGTATTGTGCAGAAGAGGTGACGTCATTGAGTCAAAAGTTTATGTTCATAACTCCACTCCTTGTGGTTCTTCTTGTTGCATGTTATTTAGTTTTTCTGCGGCTAATCACAGGTAGCAAATATGAGACATAATGCATTATTTAGAAGGTTTATAAGTGCTCTTACACGGGGAGGACCGGGTGGGATGCCAAGACCAATAGAAGTGCATGCTCATGATCCCTTGCGTTATGTTGGAGACATGCTAGGATGGTTACATCAGGTTTGGAAAAAATAGATTTCTATATGGTTTCTGCATCACTTCTCCATATGGTTATATTTATATTCAGTAATCATTTAATTTCATTTACTGTGTTAGTTTTGCTTTTCTGCTCTCCTTGTAGGCCTTGGCATCAGAACGTGAGCTTGTGCTTGCTTTACTTGATCCTGACGCATTGATAGAAACTGGATCAGCTGCAAACCCGTTCAACAAGAATGTGGAGAATGATTTTGGAAAGATTGAAGCAGACTTGACATTTGTTCTGGATAGAATTTTTGAAGGAGTTTGCCGGCCTTTTAAAGTGAGAGTTGAGCAAGTTTTACAGTCACAACCTAGTCTTATAATCTCTTATAAACTTAGTAACACGCTAGAGTTCTACAGCTACACTGTGAGTAGCCTCTGTCTCTTCCCTGGTTGTATATGGTGTGCTTGTCACATGTTGCTAACAGTTATCTGTTTGCTTACAGATATCAGATCTACTGGGGAGAGAGACATCTCTCTGCAATACGCTTTGGGCACTCAAAGATGCTGCTCAGAAAACATTCTTTGAAATTCTGAAAAGTCGCGGGGAAAAGATTTTACGATATCCTCCCCTTGTTGCTGTTGATCTTTCACCTGCACCAGCTGTAAGGGAAGGAGTCTCTGTGCTGCTCGAGATAATTGACACATATAACAGCATGATGGTTCCTGCTTCAGGGAAAAAGCCACCTTTTGATCCGGTTATATCTGCTTTACTTGATCCAATCATTCAGGTGTGTCATGTTTGATGTTAGATGATCAATGGATTTATTATGATGATCATTTCCTGGTTGCATGGTGTGGAATTTATGCATATTCCCTATTTTCTCAAATGCGTAGTATTTGTAAGTGATCCTCACAATGTTTTGTACTGGCTTTTTTAGGATAGTTAACACCCATTCAGATCACTATTCTCGGCTTTGGAATTTGTATGTCAGAACTTTAGTGCCGTGCTGAAATCAGGACAAAAATAGTCTCTCCTTTCTGGTTTATGTACAGTAGATTAACTTGCTATCTTTGATGGAATGCAGATGTGTGAGCAAGCAGCAGAGGCACACAAATCAAAGGGAGCTGGCCACTCATCAAGAAGAAATCGAATGAGTTCCGACTCGGGCCAGCTTAGTAAATCTGCAGTTGATGCAATTTTGTCAAATAACAACTCTGCCATGTTCTCTCAGGTTAATAAAGTAATAAGATCTGTTTGATCTTGTGTTTATTTGATGTCATATATCTTACTTGCATGGTTCTGGGCTTAAGCTTTCTTTTCTTGTTTTTATTCATTATAACTTGAATTTATGCAGAATACTGAAGCTCCATCCAAGGTCTTCCTTATCAACTGCTTGTGTGCTATTCAGCAACCATTACTCGGTCACGATGTTGCAGCTGAATATGCAAAGAAACTTGGCACTATGATTCATAATCATGTGAATGTTCTCGTGGAAAAAGAAGTTGACACAATTCTTAGAAGATGTGGTTTATCAACGAAGATGCATCACTTCCATAATTGGCTTAACGAGGATACAACAGCCGGGACCCCATTGGCCGAGTTAGAAGACACAACTCCAGCTTCTCTTTCAGAGTGTTTGAAGGCCTTTTTCGGATTTATTTTGGGAAGTGACAGTTCGCTGCCTGAGTTTGAACAAATGCAAGTTCCAAAGTTGCGTTCTGACACGTGTATACAGGTAGCTAAGTCATTAGCAGACACTTATGAGCTTATTTACAATGCAATCATGGATCCCAAAAACAAATACCCAGATCCCAAATCACTGGCAAGGCATCCTCCAGATCAAATAAGAACCATTCTGGGAATATGAGGCTGTAGATCATATTTACTTTTAAAAAGTTTGTAAAGAAACAAAGAATCATGGTTTGCAGTAGAAACTTTTGTTGGCTTGATATTCTTTAGTAAAAGTTAGAGGATTTATTTTCTAAATACACAAATAACTATTTTTGTATCATTGACAATGTATCTTATTTGATTATGGTTGCATATGTGTCAGATGACAGGCTTATGCTTCTGGTTGTTCCTTTGTTTGTTTTGCTTGTGTGAATTGGTATATAATAGATTTGAGGCCAAAATAATGTGAATTTTTATTTTTCTCAATTTCAAGTTGTAGTTAGAGATTTGGTCGTGTCAACAATAAGTGAAACACAATCCCTTTGAGTGAGTTCATACATACGCATTAAGACATTATAAACTCAAATTTGGAATGTTGTGAACACGTTGTAAATATCTACATACAACACAACATGTAAGAAGCTTGAGCCTTGTTTTTTTTTTAATAGTAAACTACACTCAAGGTCATTAAATTGTAAGTTTATGTTTTGATCATTTTACTTTAAAAAGTTGCAAAGTGATCATTAAATTATTTAAAAATTTTCATTTAAGCAGTTGAACTATTTAAATGTTTTCATTTAAGTCGATAGATTATTAATTTTTTTTTAAAGTTTGACTAGTTAGCTGCAAGCAATAATTTGACTATCAGTATGGTTGATTTAACGGTTAGTGTTGAAAATCAGAGAAGAATGTTATTTAGATTTTGATTTACGAATTTGTGACGTTCAAAATTGTTTTATGAAAAAATAAATTGGAGTAAAAAATAAGAAAGAGAGTTTTCGATTAATGCAAGTGATGTGAACGGAAAAGCCCATACACTAGTGATTTTACTAATCCAATAGCTTAGATAAATTTTTTTGAATAGTTTAATAACTATTTATAACTTTTAGAATTTTGAGAAACTAAAACATAAATTTACTAATATTTTTTTTATAATAAATTTAATAATTTAATCACATTGAAGGTAGTGTATCCATGATACGATATCATACCATAAGAAGACCCTTACCTATCTTTTTCAGAATGAAAAAAATAGGGTTAGAAGAATCTTATCCTGATTTCGAATTTAACTAAATCTAATGTAAAAGTTGGATATAGAGGAAAGGGGAGTGAATGGAAGGGATGTTACTGTGAAAGAGAAAGGTGTAAATGGTGGATTAGGGATTTTACATCAGGGTTTTGGTGTTTCCATCTTCCATTTATGGTTAGATGTATGTCCGATACTGTACTCTCTTCGCCACAACAATTTCTGATAAATTCAATGACAATTACATAATTAAAAACAGACTTTTTGTTTTTATTTTTATTTTCCCCTTCACGTTTGTGAGTTTTGACGGGATCTGAAATGCTAATCTTTTTCTGGGGATGTGCTTAGACTGCAAGGAAGACCCACTAATTTGTTTGTTTATTTTTATATTTTTACAGCTTCAAAAGAAAGAAAGAAAGATTAAGAGCCATTTAAATTTATTATTAGCATTTAACAGCAGTTCGAAGCTTCCTTTTTTGATTTAATAATTGTAATAAGCCGGAAAATAAAAATCCAAAAATGCTAAACGTAAAGGCAAAGGGCATTAAGACACACAAAACAACATCGACATAAACTATAAACCCAGCCGCAGGCCAGACTCCAAAGGCAGCTTAGCTTTGTTTTCAGAGCGCCTTGAATTTTGATTCAACCACGCCTTTTTCTTTTATTACCTTATTATATGAATCAAATCCACCAACATACTGATTGAGGTTGTCTGTTAACCCAAATCCATCTAAATTTCTCCTTCATATGCCCCCTTCTTATTGTAATTCTTTGCAGTGTGACAAGGATCAAGGAAGATGGCGGCAGGAATGAATGCAGGAGCACCGGAGAGAGAGGCGCGGAGAGCCCATGCCTCCATGGCGTTAGTTCAACTCATCAATGGAGGGTATCATGTAATTACCAAAGTAGCCCTCAATGTTGGTGTCAACCAGCTTGTCTTCTGCGTCTTCCGTGATCTTCTTGCTCTCTCTCTTCTTGCTCCCCTCGGCTATGTTCGTGAAAAGTATGACCCTTTTCCTTTTTTTTTTTTATGGGTTTGACTCTGATTCTTCTCTTCTTTACTATCATTTCAAATAAATTTGTATTCTTAGATCGGGTCCTTTGGTCTTGGCTCTTATGAATTTGAGATTTGGATGTGCTGTTTTGAGTTACATTCACTCTTCCATGTTGTGATTGACCTGATCATTCACCGATATGTTGTCATTAAGATGATCTACATTGGTATCCATAGCTAAAATTGATTGCCTTAGTTGCCTTGCAATCAATTCCTTTCATTTTTAATTTAATTTTTTGTTTCCTGGATTCTTGAATCCAAAATATAACTTGTGGGGTCATTTTGTTTCACTTTTCTGCAGAAGGATTCGACCACCTATGACTAAACGCCTCCTTCTCTCCTTCTTCTTTCTCGGGTTAACTGGGTGAGTACTCTCTAAACTGTTCTAATTGATATGATAATTTATTGTCTACATGAACTTTGTTGTGCCTAATAAAACTTCCAGCTATGAACTTATCTGGTTTTGGTTAATTGGAATAGGATATTTGGCAACCAGCTTTTATTTCTCATTGGTCTGAGCTACACAAATCCTACATATGCTGCTGCCATACAGCCTTCAATTCCAGTCTTTACCTTTCTCTTGGCTGTAATGATGGGGTAATGTCAACAAATACTTCTTTTGTGAATATTGCTTCATTTCTATATGTCTTATAAACAAATGCATGTATTTTGATGCCTGCTACTTTTTGCCGTATTTTTGTATGAAACTCTACATGCAGTACAGAAAGAGTGAATTTGCTCAAAACTGAAGGTCAAGCAAAGGTTGGAGGTACCCTGATATGTGTTTCTGGTGCGATATTAATGGTTCTGTTTCGTGGTCCAGCTTTGATTGGACAGAAAGATGCAGACTTTGCTCTAAATGACATAAGTGCCAGGGGTCAACCAGAACCTTCTGGATGGCTTGTGTCTACTCTTCTGGGATTTGGACTGGAACATTGGCATATTGGAGTTCTATGCTTGATAGGGAACTGTATGTGCATGGCTACTTTCCTATCTATTCAGGTATGCCATTATAAATCATATGGTTGATATTTGGACAATTATAAACTATTTGCTATTTATAACTTCTATTAACTAGTTTTCTTGTAGGATCACCCCCCTCTCTTTTTTTCAATAACTATCTTGCAAAATATATCAGAATCTTTTTCCCTGTAAAAGTTGTTCTTTGCTTGTTATATGCCATATCTTATTTGCTATAGGGAACAAATAGAAGTCTCTGTTTTAGGAAAATAAAAAGAAACAGCCTATGTGGCCATGAATTTGGCTTGAGGTTTGATATGCCACTCTTGTCCCTGATCTTTTTTATCTGTGACTCATTAGATTTTTATGGTTCCATACCATCAATTTTGATCATATAATTAGATTCATCTTGTCTATAGTTAACATTTCTACGATGCTGTTTTCCCCTTAATCATAGGTTTGGCATGGGTTTAGGGTTTATCATTTCAAATGCCTTTAGGTCAATCACAATGCTTTGTGATGCGTGTTTTAATCATATGATGAAGTAACCACCTGGTTCTTGTGTACTGTCTTTGTTTAAGCAACACGATGTATTTATGCAATATCTACCGTTTGCTTTGCTTAGTGGTTCTCTCAAGGAGTAACAAAAGTTTGATTCTTATCATTAACATCTACATTGAATTTCCTTAAAATGGTGCTGACCTTTTTTATCACATGCATCTATATTATATTTTGAACTTCACATGTATATTTTCTTGTAATTAGTCTTTTTTATTATATTAAAGGCCCTGTTTTTAACAATTCCAGGCTCCAGTGTTAGCCAAGTATCCTGCAAACATTTCTGTCACAGCATTTTCCTATTTTTTTGGTGCCATATTGATGGTAACAACATCCTTTTTTATGAACAATGAGTCAACAGACTGGAGGCTGACGCGGTCTGAGCTTTTTGCTGTCTTATATGCTGTAAGTTCCTCTTGGACTTTATATTATCTCCATTCTTAAAAGATTTTGCAAGTCATTTTATTGAAAGAAGCCATCAAAGTTGCGGCTTTATCTAAGTTCCAAATGTGTGCTTGTTTTAAAATCTGTTGGATCAACGCATGATATGCTAGTTTATGATCCAGATTGAGGCTAAGTTTTCGATTATTTTTAGTCATTGTAGTAGGTGAAGTGAAGGAAATGAATTCATGTGACCATCTAATTTAAGAATTGATGTGCTAAGTTCGGTTGATTTGTCTATTAGGAGTTCGAAAAAGAAACTTAATCGATTTAATTGGAATAAGAAATGATAAATGGTAACTATAGCAACTCCCCTGCTTTTTTTTTAGAGAATACACTTTCTATAGTTTGGTCTACACTTGCCTCCTCTACACACATTTTAGGAACACAAGTGTAAGATAAGTTCCCGTAAAAGGTGGGTAGACACTTCCCTTGTAAAGCAAAGGGAACTGCCTTATTTCTTGGAGAGAGAAGCAATAAGTGGTCATATATTTAAATAAGAGAAGTGTAAGAAACTGTTGGTAGAAGGGCTAATCTTGGTTTTCTCTAAATGTGTGAACATTATGTATGGTTAAACTGATTTATGCTGCCGTTGGGATCCATAATTAGGATTTTAGAAGCTACCTCTCAAGGATGCTGGAAATCCCTTAATAGTCCCGGAAAAAGGGTCTTAAAAGTTAGTTGCTTACGAAATAGGTTAACCATAAACCTAAAGCTATGGCAATTTGGGTTTTTTTCAGGGAATTATTGCATCTGCTCTTAACTATGGACTCCTGACATGGTCAAATAAGATCTTGGGGCCTGCTTTAGTTGCTCTTTATAATCCTCTTCAACCTGTAGCATCTGCATTTCTATCAAGAGTTTTCCTTGGAAGTCCAATTTATTTGGGAAGGTTTTATTTCTCTCTTCTGCTACAAAGTGGAACTTAATATCTCATGAAGTACAAAAATAGCACTTGCTTTTGTTCACTTATTTTGGGTTTTCTTTTGTTATGATAACAGTGTGCTTGGGGGATTTCTAATAATTGCTGGTCTATATATGGTCACTTGGGCATCCTACAGAGAAAGGCATACAGCTATGGGGATGCTGCCTCATGTCGTTCGGTCTTCTGAACCTCTCATTCACAAAGATGCATCGATTAACAAGAATCCGTATCAGAGAGGACATATTTTCTTGGGACCTGGTTTATTAGCAAAACCCAGTGATTAACTTTGTAACCGGTTGCAGTGTATAGTTCCCATGAGCTCTTTCCCCACAGGCACATTTCCTAGGATCAAATGGTGTCACTCGCCATGTTGTAAACTTTGATGGGTAGCTAAAGATAAATTCATTAAATCCATCCCCAAATTGCAATAATTTTAGATTGTTGCTCCTTTATGCTGTCATAATTTGTTCTAAGAAATACAGATCTTTGAGACCTCAATGATTTATATATACATTCAACGCAATAAATTTAGTATTTTCTTGATTGGCAATGCAACTTGGTAAACATGCATTATTTTGCGTAAATAAATACAATTAACTAATATAAAGAAGTTACAAAAACAAAGGACTGTATAAAAACTAAATAAGGAAAAAATATCAAATTCTACCGAAGATGTATATAATTTACATCTCAAGCTGCCAGTTGCTGTCAATAAAGTCTGATTCTCAAACAAGATCCCAAAAGGAAAATACAGATTCGATTCGTACAAGAAATGATTTCACAAAATAATAAGACCTTTGTGTTGTTGTCTTGTAAACCCTAACTTCTTACCAAATTCAGTTAGAAGTGAAAATTATTCCTGCTTTTCCGAAGCCAAAATGGATGAAACAATTCCAAACTATCCTTCTTCATATCAACAACAAGAGGCATGTGATTCATACGGTGGCATAAACAGGTCGAATTCTGTTGGGTAAAGGCCTTGCAATAAGTCCATCAGTTAACCAACCTACTGATTCGCTGTCGATTTTAACATGGTTGAATTCTCTTTGCACATACTCGAGAGATATTTGTAGCCTACCCCCTTGCCTGCAGTCATTGGAGGCACCCCTTGATTCAATTCCTGCATTCCTCTCCAACCAGTACAAATAATTTACCTGGAAAAGTGACTTCAGCATATCTTGCGGTGAACAACTTTCCTTAAGCACTACCTGATTTACGCAAAAAAAAAAAAAAAAAATACAGGAAGAAAGGAAGAATTAGTATTTCCCTTACTATTATCATATTCATTCCTAGTAGCTTAGCCTACAGCACTACATCCTCATCGAGACCGTCCGATTTTTATGGCAAAGTATTCAAGACATTTAAGACCAAATTGTGTTTAGGAACTTGTAAGGGTGAGAAATAAGAAGATAGCTTCAGGAGAGTGAAAAGGAACGTGAAAAGGAACCAAGCTAAGTCTTTCAAGAACAAGTAAAGAACATTGCCTTTATGTATGTGAGAGAGAATGAACGAATGGAGGCTAAAAGCCACAACAGTTACTTACGCAGAATTTTCCTTCTTGTTCAGTCAGTACGTAGCCTTCATCTTTATACAGACTGAATAGTGACAGTACATCCTCCTTGTTGCTGACAATATCACTGAGTTTTGATCCCAATTGCAGCCGAAGCTCAATTTCGGAAGCAGCCTGCTTTGCTTCTGAAGATAGTACAACTGATCGTTCCTGAAAATGGAAAAATTCTTGATAGTCTCTCAGATTTTATGCTGACCACTAACGTCTTAGATGTTATTTTCTAATAGTATGTTTCTTCAGTAAAAGATATTAGAAACTTCAGAATGGTGCATTGACCATATTACTACAGGGGTAGACTTTAAAAAGCTGAATTGGCAAGAGGGATCATTATTGTATTCGAGGGATTATCGCTTCCCATGCTTCGGCTGAATACAACAATCAAGCACTAGAAGTCTTGAGCCATGGTAAAAGTTCATTTTCCAGAGAGCTACGGTTATAAAGGAAACCCTTCACTGCAGTTTTCTTTTAATTGAACAAGATATTTAGCTGAAGCGCAAAGAAGAGATTTGGAAGTTTTAACCTTCTTAATCTTTTAGGTGATCAGAGTATCTACAAATTCCAAAAGCAGGGTACGGATTCAATAGAACAAAGAGCCAACCTAAAAAATCTATCTCAAAGACCACCTTAAGTATTGACCCTAATCAATCGATCCATGCTTTTATACTGTCAATTAGTAACTATCTTCCGAGAAAGCTTAGCGAGAAACAGTAACGTACCCTGTTTGCAGACAGTAAATTCAGGAATGGTACAGCTGGAAAAAGTGGTTCCTCAGCATTGACCTCTTTGATTGAAGGTGCCTGGCCACTCAACAGATATTCACTGAAAACCAAACCTATTAAAACATTGAAGGAATAAGCTTTCCCTTATAAAATGAACTAGAACTCTCATTTAACAACAATGGTAGCAACGATAGATTACTTGCACGATAGGGATTTAAAGTCCTCAGTTGAATAGACTGATATGATTTCAGATTGCAGTACATTTGGATCCAAGTAACCACACCAAATGAAGCAAGGGCAAAAGATGTAGATGAGCCGATACAGTTAGCTAAAGCTATACCAAGCCCTATTCCAATCGACTTGCTTATCATTCCCTGAGCTTCACCTTTCGCAATTACCTAAAATAACTAATTAACTTAGTAAAGACATATTATAGGCAATGCCAAAGCCAAAGTCACAAACATCGTTAGCTGGAATGCCACTATCACCCAAAATCCAATTTGATTAAAGGAAGTCACTTTGGGGGGATTATTCCCAAAAAAAATTACCTCAGCAAAGTTCCTTTGAGCAGCAAAACCGGCATAGAAACAACTTCTAGTAGCAGCCTGGAATTGATTAGTGCCAGCTTTCAGCAACCAAACACCATTTTATTGATCAACAAGAGAGATAATGGCAACAAGTGCAACACTATACTTATTTGTAGTACCATGGAAACAAAAAATAACTTCAATACCTGGATGAGGGTAGCTGCTGATCTTCCAGCTCCAGCAATAGCACCAATAAGAACAAATAGATGAGGAAAAGAAGGGGTCAAGATTTCCAACCCAAAGGCAGCATTTTCAAGGAGATCAGCAAACAACCTCCATCCTTTAGGATTTACATCAAAATGTCTTCCATATTTAGACAACATGATTTTACTCAAATACCCAATTCCATCCTTTAACACCCAATTGATAGCAGCAGCTGTTGGAATAGCCCCTTTCCCCAATCCAACTGCATAAAGCAATGCCTGAATAGTAACAGCAAACAAAAGTTGAGCACCAAATGTTCTATAAAATTCCTAAGTCAGAAAATAAGAGCAGGCAATTAAGACATAAAAATTACTTGTGTGGCAAGAACGCCGCTGACTTGGCTAGCAACGCCCTGCACACCTCTCCATAGAGAGTAATCAAGATAATCACTGGTAACACTGTCGGGGAAACCTTCAGGGAGCAACAACCGCATCACAAGGTCTCTGCATTGACCCCAAAGAGTTGAGAGGGACAACAATTTGGTTAAATTCGAAATCCCATTAGAAACAACAAATGCATCATCTGAGAAATCAGGAATAAGCTTAGTCCACTTGCTCCCTCTCACTTCCCAAACGACGTCATCCTCCTCTGTTTCCCCATTGGTTCTGGCGAGGGCGGAATATAATTGGGAATGGCAGGAACAAGCAAGGAGTGAAGAAAGAAACAAAAGAAAAGGATAAGAGTGAGAAGATGAAGATGAAGAATCGTCGTTCCACCGCCAACGATCGGACCCAAAGGGTCCACCATCGTTGTTGTTGTTGTTGCCGCCGTCACATCCGCCACCAACAGATAGAACAGGGAAGGACCCAGAATTAGCAGTAAGAGTAGTGATAATTGGCTTAGAAGACGGCTTGATGGGTGAGAAGGAAAAGAGAAAAGGGGCGGTAGGCGAACAGCTTGAGGGAGAAGAAGATGAAGGGAAGGGTAAAGAAAAGAACAAAGGCCTGCAACTGGAAGCGCAGGCCATCACTCTCGCTCCTTGTTTATTTCACTAACATTAACATATATAAAAAAACCGGCGTTTTTTTACAGTGAAGTTTTATGTCTCTGAAATAGAACAACCAACATAGTTTCCATTTGGAGGAGAGCGTGTGAGAGACAGCCCAGGGCTTTAGAGCCTCAGAGCATAAGGAAGGGTTTTTGCGGTGGTTCTCTGAATGCGGAAGCAACTTTTATCTAAGAAAGAAGTGCATCATCCATTTTCACCCCCCTTTGACCTCCAACTCCAATCATAAACGTGTAGGCTGCCCAAGTTATTATCAAGCTACTCAATACCCTACCGCTTCATATTGGGACTCTTTAAGAGTATCAGCATTTGAGTTTATCAATACTTTCGAGGGTTTCGAAGAAAGAAATGTCTCTTCACCCCCATCATACAAGCTTCGATCCGATCCCAAACAATTCTATTTTCCTTTTCTAATTATCCAAACAAAGCAAGTCAACTTAAATCATGTTTTAGTTATTGTATTTTATATGAAATTGTCACTAACATGATCCATATATATCATTTCTGTCACCACATCTGTACTTAACAATTTTACAAAAATCTCACCTTCCAAAAATTAAGCTGTTAAATATTGATGTGAGTTTCATATTATTACCCAATAATTTTAGCACTTTATTTTAGTTTTCTATTTTTTTTCTTATTCTTTACTTTTTTAGCATATTGTAATCGTCATCATCAATCGGTAGTTCTTCTTATTTCCTTTTCATTTGCCTGTTCAGATTATCTTAAAATCATCTTCTTATCGCCCAAAATCAAAGTTTGAACCCTAATCCTACTCTCCTTCAATATTAAATCTTTACTATCAGATCGGATTATTTTTTTTATATATGCTTCTCATCGATAGCTCCCTTCTGATCGGTTGGATCGGCGAGAGATCACCATCGAAGCCCCTGGAACCCGAAACTTGAAACAGAAAGTCTTCATACGCTCTCCTTTTTCTTTTCTTTTTTCATTTTTTGTTTCTCCGATCCTTAAAACAGTTATTAAAACTTCATTTAAAATATTAAAATTATGTACCAATAGATACAAGTCGATATGCATCGATATAAAATAATATTGATCGAAATAAATCTGGTATAAACAAATCGAATTAAACTAATTGATTCTAGTTTAAGGCGAAAAATGGTACGTACCGAGACTTCATCAACCACGAGGAGACGCCATAAATCAAACTTTTGGTTATGGGGTTGTAGAATTGCAAGTTTCAAAATGGATTCCCTTGTTGGCTTTTAATTCAGTTCCCAGAAAGTAATAAAATGTGGGATTTGGGTATCCTAATGGCTCCATACATGGCCATTTCAACTTATAATTTGATTGGGCTCCTCGTTCCTTCATGTAACAACAACAAATGTGCACATGAACACACAGAATGTCTGCCCTCTTGTTTGGAGTATTCAACTTAGAATCTACTTACAGATCTCCAATACATTTCTATACCTCGGAGTTCATCTGTTCATGTGACTAAGAAAAGCCATGATCATCACAGTCTCAGAGTTCATCCATGGAACTATATTCGGTCAAGAAGGATTTGAGAGAGACAAGGTTATAATATCAAAAGAATCATTTAACCGTCATTCTAGCTGTGTGTCCCAAAGATTTCCATGATGATTCCAGCTGCATTAAGTGTAATTTCTCGACAAATGGTTTGAGAAGCTCCACCTCTTCTTCCGGAGCAAAGGCCATGCAGATGCTAAGCTCTTGCACTGCCTTAACATACTCCCTAACATTTTGATAATATCAAATGTTATTTCACCATCAGCTTAAAAAAGACCTTCATGTGAACATTTTTTTTAATTAGGAAGTTTTAGAAATTCATACTTATTATAATAAAGCATCATGCCATGGTCTCTCCTTAGCACCCAATTATGTGGCTGCAGAATCAACAATCTTTCTGAAGCCATGATAGCTAGCCTGCAAAGAAATCCAATGTTTAGCATGCTAAATATCAAGATGTTTTTTACAAAATATAAGCTGCATCTCACATTCACAATATCAGTAACACAAATCACCTCATTTCTTACACTATTGGTAAATTGAATACAGCAGATAAAACTATACGCACTAAATGATGCCAAATACGCAGATCATCACTGTCTTCACCTTTGAATGCATAATGAAATTGTTGATAGGTGGATCAAAGCAGTCATATGTGGCATAAGAAAACAGATACTGCTACTAGATATATGAAGTGTCAGAAAGTTATGCTACTAAAATAATAAAGATAAATTAGAATTTACTTAAGATCTTGAGGCCGTAACAAAGGGACATTTGGTTTATCAATCTTGTTAGGTTTCTCATCGGCATTATGAGCATGCCTAAGAAGTTAGCATCAAACCAAGATTTGATCTCGAAGCACGTTTCCAGTGAAACCTCTGCAAATTTTTTAAGTTCATTATTTCATATGTCAGAAGAAATTAGGGAGGTATACTTTTTGAGGCATTAATAGTTTATAAGAAAGTGATAAATGTAGAAGCATTTTTTGAAAAAAGAAACTAGCTTGGTGAAAAGGATTAGGACTTACAATTAAATTGGCTAGAGCGATCCCAATAATATCACGGTTTGAAGCTATCTCAGGCCCTAAAAGTGATGAACCAGTCAAATCTGATGCCATTGATCTAGGGTCCTCAACACACCTTCCATTGACAACAGCGAACAAGCTGTGTCCTGAAGTCACTTTGAAGAGCTCCTACGTAGAGAAGTGTATAAGTTAAGTGATGCATCACTACAAAAATGAACTAAGAATCATGCACCGAGAAAATAAACTGCCAAAATAAACTTCAAGGATTGAAGTACCTCGGGGTATGTTGTCTAGGGCCATATCAAAAAATCTTCTCCAACTCGAGACCCCACAATAGTTAGACCAAGCCGCCGACAAACTTCAATGTAAATTATGCTAAGCAAAATTGCTGTAATTAACAAAATCATATTATTAAACTGCCTAAAATGACGGACAGATTGATTAGGAAGCAAATATTACAATAGAAAAACCATTTAAATGCCACCATATCAAAATTATGAGGCTTATTGCATGGAGTAGTAAAATGGGGCTTTACCACTGCCACATCCAGAACTCAGCACCAAGTGTAAGTATGAATGTTTAGAATCTACAAGAACAGGGGATCTTTTAAAGCCTCTTAACTCAAAAAGAACTAAATTGACTGCCTGCAAAACTTCAACCAAATGGCAGCCTATGTCCCTTGAAACTAGCTCTGCTTCAACTTCTTTTGCAATTGCGTCCAGCTGACTCAGCCATTCAGATATGGTCTTTCCATCCAAAGGCATTTGCTCCACAGAATCCCACTCTCTGGCACTAGATGACGAAGAAACATTTATCCCTTCATTGAGGAATGAAGGAGTATCCATCTCTCGGTTAAAAACCATAAATCTCTTATCTTCAGCTGCAACATAAAGCAAAGCCTATACAAAAAGATAAAAAAATAAAAAATAAAAAAAAATAAAACTTCCAACTTACGTTTCAAAAGCACGAACGAAGCAATGACCAATACCTCCTCAAATAAGAAATGACTTAGCGAAGGTCAAACAAAAAAAAGGGGAGGAAGTGAGCTGATAACCATTACTCATTATATCCATACCTTGGCAAGAGAGACGTCTTTATCTTCGGACTGGAAGGAGATCTCCCGATCAAACTTGTCCCTTGCAGTCTTTAGAGCCTGTCACAATCCATTCAAGTTTAACAGAATATTAGAAAAAATAGGACTGGAAGATAATCAAAGTAATAACAAGTTGATTAACATGGTGATGCAGATATCCAGAATGGATGAACAACATATATGCATATATATATAGTATATAGATCAAGATAAACCTCCTGGTAAAATTTGTGACGAGAAGAAGAGTCTTTAGGATTGGAAAAGAGAGGGGAAGCAGAAGCAGCAGCAGTGGTCCTACTCCTCCATCTCCTCCAGTCCTTGTGATCATGATGATGATGATGATCATACCTGATTATCGTAAAGAATAAACGGATATTCCATGGATTTTTTTCCTACTAAAAATCCTTCTTCCGTCACTACATTATACTATAAAAATTCTAATAGCCCGCACCGATTACGAGATACCCAACTGTCAAATTTTATAGTAAACCCCTCTTAGCAAATTAGATAACTAGGTATATAAAATAGGAAATAAAAGAAGATCCAATCATCACGGAATTACCTAATAAAGCAAAAAATGAAAAAAAAAGAAGAAGAAGAGAGAAACAAGTTGAAACCTGATAAAGAAATGATCAGCAGCAAATGTTTGAGAAACTATTGATGCCGCTGGCACGCAATATACTGTGCACAACATTCTTATGAGCCAAAAAGAAAAAAAAAACAAAAACGATGAACTAAAACAAATGAAGAGTCAATTAAGGAGAATAAACAAGAAATTACCGAAATCCATGACAAGATGGAAGGTAAAATTGAATTTCCAAACCAAAATTCGTTAGTTTTTGCATTGACCGAAACGAAAGTTATGTTTAAGAAGAAAATAAAGAAGAGAGATGGTGGCATGCAATTGGAAATTTAGAAGGGGATGGAAGCGTAGAAGATTGCGAGGGTAATGTGGCTGCTTCTTCTTCATCTCCCTCTCCCGTCAACATAATCGCTACGGTAACAGCTAGGACCTGTCACTGACCGGGCTCCACGCAACGTCTGTCGATATTTCAACAATACTCAGACAAAAATAATAACAAGCTTTAAATACTCTATAAGTACTTTAGAATTGAATTTTTATACATTAAATTTGTTTGTTACGTTTGTGTGTATGATATTTTAAAATAAAAAATGTATTTATTTGATAGTTATATAATTTATAAATAATTTGAATTTAACAATAAATTTTAATAGTATTAATAATTAAATTTAAATTTTAAAATTTGAAATATAAAAGCATTAAATTCATTAAAAATAAAAATAAAAGATTAAATTTTAAATTTTAAAAGAATATAAAAAAATTATGGTATAATTTAACCTGCTAATAAAAATGAAATTATGCTAAAAAATAAATTCATTAAAAAGGTTAACCACATAGATTTTATAATATTCTTTTGTTGGAAGGTTTAGCTTCTTTGGATAAGTTTGGATAGCCTCTTGCATTCGGTCCAACGTTGAAAATATTTAAAAAGGTTTTTTTTTTTTTTTTTTTGTACACATAAAAAAACTTTAGCTTAAACAAAATATGACATGATTTTCATCCAAATCTAATTTTTTTTAATATGATAAAAATAATAGAATAAATCTTCAACCCTCAAAGCTAAATTCTGAAAAACCTAAAACCTGCCTTTTCCTTGACAGATTTGAACTACAACTTTTAAAAATGCGCAGTTGAAAGTTACTCAGGCTTGTTTGTATGGTCATATGAAGCTTAATTTAAAGTTTTGGGTTAGAGTACATAAAAAGAACAATGTTTTTCAATTAAACTATGTTTGATTGGAGTATTATTTTTTCACATATTTTAGTCATTGGTTACTTGTAAACTAATTGCAATTGATAATTTTTAACCTTTCTCTGTACCTGAGAACGGAAATTTTTCGCTTATTTAGAAGATATTAGTTTTTACTCATCTTTCTAATTGGATGTTTAAATTTATACTAATAAGTCTTTATTTTATACCTAACTACTGTAAAAGATGTGTTAAATAAACAATTTTCTCATGTTATTACACTAATATTAAAAATCTTACCTAATTCAGCTATAAATTTAATCAAGAATGATCAAGTAAATGGTGGGTTATGAGATAGCCTCATCCAAGGACAGCCAAGCTAAGCTAAGCTAAGCTAAGGAAACAGAATGGAAAGTAGCCTTACGTCACTCGGGAATGTGGACCCATGTGAGGAAGTGGGATGGCCCACTCCCCTCGGCCCCTCTTTTATGTTCCGCCTACGAGGAGGAATTGAAGATGCATTATTCTATTATTAGAAAATGAAATGCAAGTTTGGAATCACGTACACAAATATCATAAAATGCAAAGTTGAAAATGTCTTCCCAACAGAACGTCCACATCTTTCTGAAATGGAACACAACGAACACAATAAATGCTCTATCTATGTCACCCAAATCTTCTCTTTTATTACTATTCTTTTTTCCATGTCTTTAAATATCTTTGCTAACTAATGTAAAATGATGCAAGGTAGATTCTTCACACTTGATAAATTTTGACAATTGCTGTTAAAACTGTGTTAGAATCTAGAAAAGCTCAAAATCCCTAGGTTTCTACATTCTTGCTATTGTTTATGCTCACTAATAAGTAAACAAAAGAAAATTAGTACCGCTATTATCCACTATCAATTGCTGCCGGGTCATTGAAGTTCAGGTGAAAGAGTACCGACCATGGAAATGTTGGGGGTTTACGAATATTTCTCAGAATTTTAACCCTAGACCCTAATAGTGAGAGCTCTTTAGAAGCTGGCTCACCCATTGAGGGGCAAGCACTTCATATTTCAAGATTGGATCTAAAATCTCAGTTCTGTAAACCCACTAGCACAATTCAGATGAGCACAGTTTCTGGAGATGCTTCCCAAAGTGAATCCTTGGCTGCTAGACCAGTGGTATCATCTGGTTTGTGTCGGCACCAGAAACTTGAGTCAAACCTTAACCGTACGTGAAAGTTCAAAGAAACAAGTCAGAAATGGTAGGAGCTCAGAAAATGTCTCCAAACCTAAAGTTATCTAATGCAGCTCAGACTGTACATAACAAGATAACATGGCTTATATATCAGTTTTCCCAAAACAAGAATCTATTTACCATTAAGAGCTAATGTCATAATGCAATAGAATATCTAATTCCTAATATCTACAATGTTGAAACTAGTCCTTGAGATTTCCTGATTATGTTCAGTTCTGAAACTAATCAGGGATGCTAAAGTACTTCCAAATGTAGTACTATCTTTCAAGTTAAAAAGATAAAAGATAAAATAAAATAAATGTCTTCTTACCCACAGAAAATGGAAAAATATGGGATTTCGCTCAAAACATGTTCCATACAGAGTATTGAATGCGGAGAATAGAACATGCACTGTGAACTCCTGAATCTCCCGACTATAGTGATACATATTATACATCAGAATATGACTATTTTATCTTTCTCTCTGCTCCTTGTAATTAGACAAGCTGTATCTAAGTGTTGTTCCAATAGATCAGGTAACCACTCAAGCTTACATCTTTCGAGAGGGAAAGCTGCATGAGTCAATGCAAACCAATTCCCAGGGGAAAATAGCACATAAAATGAGTGCTGCCTAGTAGTTAAAAGCTTTAATAAATGGGATACTAAGCCTCCTCCAATAATGGGATGCCAGCCAACCCATAACAGAAAAGTATACCAGTAGAAAACAAACCCGCTTTATATGGACCGTGTTAATGGCTTGAGGCAACCAAGACTTCAAATGTTGTAGGGTTCTAATGAAGCAGACAGTGATTATAGATGTTGAAAATCCAGTGACAATACCAGCTACCATTTCCGACCTCCAATATCTAGCGTAGCCCTTGCTGGAAAACCAAGTCTTTAAAATCTTTATGGATCTGATGGTATCATAGCAACCAATAATTAAATTGAGGAAACCGGCAATAATTAACACATTAAACAGCAAAGCAGACTCTTTCAAAATATGTCCTACTCAACCATTTTGCACCTATTATCAGCAAAAGGAAATAAATGCAGTTACTTTACATTAGCTTACTCGTGAAAAAGAAGGCATAAAACTTTTTACATTATTCTCAGCAAAATATCAACTGCTGTCTAATGCTACAGAAATTATCCCTTCCTAGTTCAGCTTTCCCATCCACTTCACTAGAACCCCCTACCACTCTATCTTCCTTTCTCTCTTTCACCATACTTCATTAACTTCTGGCTTCTCAAGTCCAGTCTCACGGAAACCTATATTCAGATACTTTCATTCTCTCTTCCCAAACTTTAACGGGCTTTGCTGCAGTGCTGTTCTCAGAATACCATTCAAAACAACCAAAGACAAACCTTCCTCTATGCACAGATTACCAGAAGACAAATTTCTACACTGTTCTAACAACCAGACCTCAAATTTATGAGCAAAGCCCTTTTTCATTTGTTCCTGTAAGTCTAACCTAATTCAGCTTGAAACAAAATGAACCTTATTTGAGAGTCCAAGGGTAAAAAAGCTAAGTTAGCTAACTTGAAACCCAAGTTCACCAAAATGTAGTGGACCAGAATGCAAAATAAACCCAAGGGTCCAATTTAGTCCCAACCTAAGTAACAACACAATAAGCACATTGTTGGAAGAAGAAGAAGAAACCCACTGAACACAACTTCTAGTAACTATATAAAATAACTTTTGTATGGAACAAAGTTTAAGTAAAAACTCACAATATTAAATATCGCTTCATCATCTCAATTAAAGATGGATCTTTTGCTTGGCAACTGAAAAAACCATCATTATACAACTTTACTGTGGGAGTACCTGATATGTACCAGCAGTCATAGGTTTCATTTACCTGAAAAGGCAGACAGATGTCATATAAATTGCACTTTAATTAAAGAAGAATCAGGTCAGTCCATCATCATGTATAACAATAGGAACTTGAAACACTACCTTGAACTTATCTTTGGTCAACCAAGCAACACCAAAGTCAGGCCTGCAACTTACAGGAAGGGCTTCATTCGGTGCCTCTGTTAAGGTAAGTTGCATCTGACCCAAAGAATGGTCTGTGTACTCAACCTGAAATTGTTAAGCAAAAAACAAAATAAAAGAAGGTGATATTTTAGAGTACTTAATATTGTTGCCTTCCTGCATACTATTATTTATATTACCAGAAACTTAGTACTTAATATTGTTGCCTTCCTACATACTATTATTTATATTACCAGAAACTTATTAATCAATACAGCTAAATTACAAGAATTGGCAAGTCTAAAGCTCTATATCACCATCGGAAAATATCAAGATCGACATTCAAATTCAAATAATAATAATAAACAACAGAGATGAAAATGCATATTTGCCGAAGTAAAAGAATATCCATATTTCCCAAACTTGGCACTAAAAAGGAGCTCATGACTTAAATCAGATAAGATAAGATTACCTTAAACACTGAAGCCCAGTAGTAATCATATCGACATCTAAATTTGCTGTTCTCGGAACTATAAAATACATGTTTTGCTTTATAATTCAATAATCCAAGCTCACAAACCTTCGAGGACCTAATATCCACACCTGATATTAAATTTTCAAGAAAAAGAATCAAGCTTGCATATTACCAAGATATTACAAGGGAAAAGAAATCCATAATTGAAAATATACATGCAATGACGATATCATAAGTGAAATTGCTAGTTACACCTAAAAAATTATGATAAAAATAAATAAATATTAAAACATAGTCAAAATGTCATTGAAGGAAATGTCAAAAGTTTAAACAGTAGGAGAAATAGAGAGAAATTTACTGCTAGAGACTATCTTGCACTGTGTGGGCACGGAAATTGGATCTGAAATTGATAGCTCCCCCATGAAAATGGCGAGGAGACAGACTAGAAATGATAACGAAAAGAAAACGAAGATGGGGAAAAGAAGGGCAAAAGCGATTCGAAGTAACATGTAGCGAAAACCCTTGTTACCATTATCGGGGAGTTCTTGTGAATCCATAAATTGAAAGGCGTAAATCAACAGAAGCTAGACGAGATTTGTATGTGTACCGCTCACCGGAACCATTTATCCGGTGATCGGAGAGCTTTCTAAAGTCAGAAGTTAGAAGAAAAAAGGGCGCACGCGGGCAAGCTACGATTGGATCGTTGCGTTTAGACGATTCTTTTCTTTTCTTTTCTAATTACTATGTTTTGTTAAAGCGGGAGGAATAACTGACTGAAAAATGAATAAATCTAATCAAAATAGGTTTCTAAAAACATGAAAATTAAATAAAAATAAATTTTAATTATTTACAAAAAATGTGTACCTTCAAAAACAAATTCAGGCAACCTTGTTTTAGCATTCCCTAATCAAACAAGCTAATTCGTATCCGAGTCTTCAAACGGTTAATCGATTCAAATTAATATTAATTAAATTAATCGATCTTTTTAATCTTTTAAGTGTTAATCGAACTAAAATTTTAAAAAACAAAATTAATTGAATCGAAATATTTTGAGTAATTCGGTCAGTTAATCGAATAAACAAAATTATATATATATATATATATTTGTTAAAACAAGTATAAAATATATAAAAAATAAATTGATAATGTTCATTTGACCGAATTAACCAAATTAAAACTATATATAATTTGTATTTTTAATTATTAAGTTCGGTTAATTCGATTAATTACCCGATTTTGAACCGGATTAACCGATAATCGAACTTCTAAAAAATCATTAACCGACCGATTAACCAATAAGATCGATTTGATCAATTAATTCAATTTTAATCAAAACTTGAACACTCCTACCATCTATCCATCTGTTTTTTCTACAAATTCTCCTATGTATTTGTTTTGAATAATCATTTTAGATTTATGAATTTCTTAAAAAAATATTTAATATATCTATATAAAAATATTTAAGATTATTAAATGAATTAAAATTAAATAAATTTTAAATATTAAAATATTAATTAATTATATAAAATACTTGTCAACAGAATTCTTATCATTCAACGAATCTAAAAAAAATAAGAAAAAGTTCATTCATAGCAAAATTATCCATAACATTAATCAAAAAAATTACAACAAAATCATTTCAGGGTTTCTTTTGCATGTAAAATATTTTCTGTAAAATATTTTCATTGTTTTACAGTGTTTGATTGATGATTAAAAAAAATCATTCTCCAAAAAAGATAAAATTAAGATTTTTTAAGAAAAATGTTTTACCAAAATTTTTTCGTAAGATATTTTTCAAATTGATAAGGCCCTGTTTACTGTTTTTATTATTGAAAAAATAAGAGGAAACTTTCAAAGTAACAAAGGGGAAGATCTCTTCACTGTTGAAGAAAATACTCTCTTATATTCTAATTTTATATTTTTTATAATTTAGTTCCTAAAATCCAAATTTTCACTATTCTACAATTTAATTCCTTATAAACAATTTTTTTTATTCTACAGTTCAATCTTAAACCTCATCCTATACAAATTTGTAAAACAAACTATTTTCTAAAATGTTCAAATTTTATAATTTAGTCCTTACAACTAAAATTATCAAAATTTTCAAAAATTAATCCTTGATTTTTAAACAGTTAAACTTTGATACTTTATTTTTCATTTCAAATTATTTGTAGTATAATTAATGTCTGCTCATTGCTTTTTCATTCTTCATTTTCTGTTTCGAAGGGATTTCAATAAAAACTTTTACATCTTGAATTAGGAGTTATTAGATATGAAATATCATTGAGCTTTTTGTGGTTCAATTGCTTTAACCAGGAGCTCTTACCTGAAATGAAGCTTAGATGCCCCCCTGCAGTGCTGTAGCTGCTGCAAGGGGCTGCACTAGCCCACCCTGCCCTCGGCTGCTGCCTGCAAAAATGCTTGTTATTGCCCTCCTAATGTACCTTTGGGTGTTTGGAAGGAGCACACTAGGAAGTTTCCATTAAATCATTGTTTGCAGCTGTGCCTTTCATAGCCATGGTTAGGAAGTCTGTCTTAATGCCTAAAATAGGTATGGCGTTTACCATCGGGGCTTCTATGATCTATCCTAGGGAGAAAGGGATAAGTGGCTGCTCAAATAGCAATTGCTGCTGCTGTGGCTGGATATAATGATTTAAGGCAGGTTGATTGAGTCACTGCAAGCCAATGCGGTAGAGAAGGAACGCTATGTGGGTCATCTTCATCATCCAACAATGTATGTTGTTGATTTCAGCAAATGCAACTACTTGATTTAATCTGCGAGAATATCAAAGGTGAATTCTTTCAGTTTCTACAGGAAAAAAGGAAGACTTTTGAAGTGCATATTATCATTATCATATAGCAAGTCAGCTGATATTATTTTATGTATTAAATCTACCGGACATTGCTGATTGCTTTGTATTGGAACCATGGGGTTGTAAGTAGCGTTATGCATGATGGGGCGCAAGTCAATCAGAGTTGAAAAAGTTGCAACTACGTGAGGGCCATCATGTCTCCTCTTCTCTCGTTTCCTCTGCTTGGTTGGTAATTTCTTATATTATATATAAAATTTCAATAAATGAATCATTACATATTAAATTAAAAATAATATATATTTCAAAAAATAATATTAAATTACTTAAAATAAACTTAAATAACCATTTATAGATATTAACAAATTTAAGTAAAACTTTAAACTTATATTTTAAATCGACCTGAATTTAAACAAACATAAAGCATATAATTATCATGCTAAATTTCAAGTTGGTTGATGGGACCTCATGACACCTGAACATATACGAGTCTTCTAGATAGTGGCGAAGCTAAAAAAATTTTTGTTGAAGTCAGAATTAATTTGTATATTTTTACGATTGTAAAAATACAATTTCATCATTTTAATAATTTATATCTTTATAATTTTTAAATGGTTAAATCAAATTTTTATTATTTTTGTAAGCCAAAATGTAATTTTATCATTACTAATTTAAAATTTTATAAATTATAACAAACCTAAATTTGAAAATTTACCATTTTAAGGGAACATGAACACCCTTGACCATCATATCATCAGATGAAGTTTTGAATGATACGATTTTAATTGTCTATTAATAAAAATTACAAATGTTTTTTACTAAAAAAATATACGAGAAATTATTACTTTAAAACTTCATGTTCCATTATTTATTATATATTATTATTAAACTCGTATTTATATTTTAAATACATAATTTTTCCGTGCATCTACCATTAAACATAGATTTGGGTGTGTTGGTAACCGCTGTTGCTGTCCTAGTATTAAAATATTGAATCATGGATTCATGCTCAAGAACATGTAAAAGAAGAAGAAAAGAAAATGGTTTTTGGTAGATAAGAAAAATAATATAATCTTATGGTTACATTAGTTTGCTACCCAAGGGCCTAAGCAAAGTGGAAGGAACATGCAAGTGCTAAAAATCGTGCATCCAACATCCGAGCCTGTGGCTTCAGTCTTTGGGCACATAACCAGAGTCAACAACACCCAGCACACATATATAATATTAATTTATTAAGAAAGGTTTGGGATTGGCTGAGCAGATGATGATGAGATGGGGATGGAGAAGAACATGGTATATTTGTTGATTTATTTGATATGGATTATTGACAGCTCCATCTTGTTACTGTTAGGTGAATATGAAGTCACGTATACGCGTGTGCATGTCTTTTCATAATTTTCTTTCATTACGTGCCTTCATCTCATCACACCCGCCCCCTAAAAAGGCTAAAACGCAGACATCACTCACAGATCACTCGTTTCTTGTATGTATCCTCACTCTATCCCAATCCATCTCGTCAAAATTTCAAGAATCGAGTTAATTAATTTGATGAATTTTATTTTATTATTTTAATTAGATTTAAAAAATTCTAATTGAGTCAAATTAAATTGAATTAAATTAAAAAATTAAACATGTTAAATTAAAATTTTATTAAAATAAAAAAATAAGATATTTTATTATGATAAACTTCAGTAATTAAATAATTTATTTAGGTCTCAAAATTATTATTTTAGAAAAAATTTAAAATTTTAATTTTTTTTTATATTTTTTAGAATTTTTTTTTTTAAATTTATAGCTTTTTAAAAATAGAAATTTTGGAATTTTTATAAATATTTTGAATCTTAACCATTATTTTGATTTTTTTTTTTGTAATTTTTATTGAGAGAGATCAATTTGCTCATTTTTAAAATTGACAAGGATCAAAAGAGTACTTATACTTATCTAGTATTCGAATTATTTGAATTATAAAATTCAACTCGACTTGAACTCAAAACTCGAAACTCAAAACTCAAATTACTTATTCGAGTTGACTCGAATAACTCGATTTGATTAACTTAAAATTCAAAAAAAAAAAATTTAATAGAATTGAATTTTACTCATTCCTAATTAAAATCACTCTTTCATGTCGCAAGCACATTTCACATGAACATCATCATATCATCTCAAATATTCACCCTTCAAATTTACCCTTTTTGCGCGTCACAAAGGCATGAATCCATGGGCAAAGAATAGAATTCGTCCATGGATCAGGTTGAGTTCAGACAAAATTTTAATAACTCTTGTTAAGTTCAGGCCAATCTCGAAAAATAAGCTTAAATTTTTGTTTAAGTCCGACCCAAATAAAAATGTTAAATCTGGGCCCGACCCATCTGTATTAACGTTCTTTTATTTTATATAAAAAATTTAAAAAAATATATAATACATCAAAAATATTAAAATAAATTATTTCCAAAAAATTGAAAATAAATATAACACTAAGATAAGTGTAACTTAACAAGTAAATACTTTTAAAATAGCAACAAAATTAACAATAAAACAAAAATTATATATTATTCAAATAA
Organism: Kokia cookei; assembly: GCA_039519145.1. Classification (NCBI taxonomy): domain Eukaryota; kingdom Viridiplantae; phylum Streptophyta; class Magnoliopsida; order Malvales; family Malvaceae; genus Kokia; species Kokia cookei. The sequence goes on from CM076905.1 coordinate 33,950,362, forward strand.
TAACAACAAAATAATAAAAATATAACAATAAAATGACAACAAGACAATAAAAAAACAGCAGTAAATTAATAATTTTTTTTTTTGCAAATTTAAACCAGATAAAGACAATAAACCTTTACTTTAGACCCAAAAAAACCTTCAAATTATAATATATAAAACTTAAAATTTGATATATTATCATAAGTTAATACATTAAAACATGCGCTGTTTAAATTTTGTTTATATATTTAGAAAATCTAAAAATTTTACTTCAATAATTTTAATAGTGAAACACATGCATAATCATGAATAACTTAGGAATTAAGTTATGTCAAGCTACCAAATACCACTCAATTTCAGTCCTATTGATATTGCTTTCATTTTAAGCATAATTATTGACTTCAGTGTGAGTGGAAATCCAACGTAGCAAAACTCCCTTAATATAAATTTTTAAAGATTTTTTTTTTTAAGGGGACGACTCTCTATTTCCATTTTGGTTGATATCGATGAGAATATCTTGAAAAAATAATGTACATAATTTAATTAAAAATAAAATGATTACGGAAGAGTGAATAAACTTCTAACAAAAACATGTTTTTTTAAAAAACTAAATGACTTAATAATTATCTTTATGCTTCTGACACTAAACTCAATTAAAAGAATAGAATTATTCAAGATTTAAACTTACAGAAAGTTTGACATATTGCTTGAAGAGTAAGGTTTGGAAAATAGAATTAATTGCCTGTTGAACCTAACTTTGTTAGTTATAAATTAAAGCTAAGGGCAAGGCAACCAAAATCATTTCTATTAATTTTGAAGCTTTTATGTGATGATGAGCTACTTTAATTAAACAATTTATTCAAACATAATAAACTAAAAACTATAATGTACAAGTTCATATCTAGGACTGATTTAAGAAGCTGGTAGGGGTTCGGGTTTTTTAAAATGGAAAATTTTTTATATTAGTTCTTTATAATTTATAAAATTTTAAATTAATAATAATAAAATTACACCTTAATCTCTCTAAAAATAATAAAAAAAATATAAAAATACAAACTATTAATATGATAATATTATATTTTTACTACCATAAAATGTATAATTTAATTTCAATTCTCCAAAAAATTTTAGACTTTGCCTTTATACCCTAAATCCTATTTCTAAATCTACCAGTATTCATATCACCGTTTGTAAGCATAAATTGTAAACTTCATACAAATTTTTTTAATGGAACTTACACATTTTTAAATTTTGATTAAATTTTGCAATAATTTAAAAATTATATCATGTTCTGAAAATTAAAAGAACATCCAAATTTAAACCCCCAAAAAAAAAGAAAAAAAAATACACATGAGACGGCATCCTCGCTCCACAGCAGATTAAAGGCTAACACATGATGATGCTATTTGCTTAAATGGCATAGACAACTTAATACAAAGGCAAAAGGCATATTTTGTATTTATCTAATATTTATGTTGAGCAAATCATATGCAATAATTTATTACTAATAAACTAATTATAAAAACTTGAATTAAATAATTTTTTAATGGAATATATGTGCTTAGGAATTAATGGTGTGATTTAAAAAAAAATTAAATTAATAGTAAAAGATAACATGGTGTGATTTAAATTTTGAAACACAAATGTATTATCTACAAAAATTATTTAATACATATATCTTCAGGTTTTAAAATTCACAAGAATAATTTTAAAAAAAAAAGTGTCACAAATCTCATTTAGAGCGTAATAAATAATTTTAAAATTAAGAAATGAACCTGTAAATTATAATAGTATTTGGAATCTGTTTGTATAATTAAAATATATTTTAAAATTAAATCAATTCAAGCTAGGGTGAAATTAGAAATTTTGTTAGGGGGTCAAAATTAAATCGTAAATTTTACGATAGTAAAAATGTAATTTCATCATTTTAATATCCTATATTTTTATAATTTTTAAAGAATTAAATCAAATTTTTATCATTTTAAAGAGGTTAAAGTATTATTTTATTTTTATTAATTTAAAATTTTAAAAATTTTAAAAGACTTAAATAAAAAAAATTCATTTTAGGAAGACCAGATCTCCTACCAATCCTTAGCTACGCCCCTGATACAAATATTATATAATTTTTATTATTGAAAAAAAAAGTGCTAGGGTGAATTTAGGGATAAAATAAAAATTTTAAAATTAATAATAGTAAAATTGCATTTCAATTCTTTAAAAATAATAAAAATTTAATTTAATTTATTAAAAAATATAAAGATATATAAATTTAATTTTTTTATCATTGTAAAAAATATAATTTAATTTTGATAAATAAAAAAAATTGACTTCGAGCATAGTGTTAGTTATATATTTGTGGAAGTGTTTGACAAAAAAATTGAAAAATACATCCCAAAGAAGGAAAAACAATGGAAGGTAGTCAAAAGTCCCTATCTTATGTCCTCAAATATCAACAAATTCTTGAATTCATACTTATCTATTAATTTCGAAATTGAGTCAAAATTATCTTTAAATGGAGATAAAAATTTTAAATTATTCACCATATTCGAGTATATATATGTAATGTATGAATGTATGTATGTGGTGGAACTGTAAGGTGAAAAAGAAAGAGAGCAGAATCTTTATTTAAGTCCTGAAAAAGGGTGAAGGAATCATCGTGAAAGACAAATTAAAAAGCCAAGTAGAAGCTGCCACTAAAATCATAGGATCAACGACATGTACTGTTGAACCCATGAACAAGGCAACCAAATTCTCTGTCTTGAACCCCTTACGTGGCATGCTAGGATAGGATCTTCAACACACCCTTTTCACTCCGTGTGATTCAACTCCTCTTACAAAATTATCACTCTTCCCCACACTTTACTTAAAGGTTGAGCTGTTTTTTTTCGTGGTTGTGACTGTGTTTTTTATTTATAAATTTGCAGGCGATGTCTCAGTCTGTTTAATGCAAATCTCTGCACTATAGTTTTTTCTCCCTATCTTTCATTTCTTTGAAAGGTACAACAAATAAAAATCCAAATACAATCCAACTCTTTTAGTAATATAATTATGTTTCTTTTTCTGGGTTCTCTTTTCCACTACCAGGGTGTGTCTGCAATTTTCTTTTTTGTTCATTCATTTTTGGGGGGTTTATGTTTTGCATTGGCTTGACAGATGTGAAACATTTTTTTCTCTGGTGAAGCACGTTTTCTGTATAAATTTCCTATTATTAGATATCACTCTGGGAAAGAGTTGGTTTTTACCTTTACCCCATATTTGAAAACCCCATGAACTTGTGGTTCTTCTTTCTTCTACCTTTGTTGCTCTCTCCCTCTGAATTACTATCATTAGATTCATATCTATATTAATTCAAATCACCTCCTAGTCAAACAAGAAACCTTTTCTTCTTTGTGGTTTCTCATTTCTTATTGCTGCAAAAAGTTTGTATGAACAAGTTACATGCTTTGTTTTGAAGGGTATGCAAATTGAAAATGAAATCAATCTTTTCTTCAATGTCAAGGAAATGGTTGGGATTCATGTTTGTTTGTTTATTTCTCTGTTGCCTTTTTGAATGGGACCATGTAAGTAGGGGTCCATAGGTGGTGGTTGGCATTTAGATCTACATGTTTTTTTTTTTTTACACCTTTCAAGGGTCTTGTCTGAGAGTCAACATTGCTTTCATGATCTTTTGTGATGTTGCATTGCTTTGTTGGTTTTGTATCACTTGTGCTTGAGCATATATGTTGATTGGTGGCTTTTCGAATTTTGCAGTAGCTAGATTATTTCTGAAATCATGAAGCAAAAAGATGAAAAGAATCAGTCCCAATCTGATAGAGCTTTGAAGATTATCCCTGTAACGTTACTGGTTTTCGCGTTATGCGGGTTATCGTTCTATCTTGGTGGAATCTTCTGTTCTGAGAAAAGCTTATTGGAAGGGAAGATAGTCCAAGAGCTTTCCAAGGCTGTTTCTTCTCCCGAAGATTCTGCAGGAAAAGCCCTTCAAATAAAATCCGTTACCTTCTCGGAATGCAGCATCGATTATCAAGACTACACTCCATGCACCGATCCCAGGGTAACAACACATGATCATTCCTCTAATGGTGTTGCAAGATGCTTAGTTTTAAATGCTATACTGATATGACTTATGTTTGTTGTTACAGAGGTGGAAGAAGTATGGTTACCGTCGGCTTACTTTCTTGGAACGCCACTGTCCTCCTCTGTATGAGAGGAAGGAATGCTTGGTTCCACCCCCTGTAGGATATAAACCACCAATCAGATGGCCAAAGAGTCGGAAAGAATGTTGGTACAGGTATTGTTTATTTTTATAGCTATTTTCTGGTTTAGAGGGTCGATTGTGTTGTTACAACACACGTTGATCTGCTCTTTTTAGGAACGTCCCCTACGATTGGATCAACAAGCAGAAGTCTAGTCAGAATTGGCTGAAGAAAAAAGGGGAGAAGTTCCTTTTCCCTGGTGGTGGTACTATGTTCCCTAAAGGAGTGGGTGCATATGTAAATTTGATGCAGGATCTGATCCCTGAAATGAGAGATGGCACAGTTCGAACTGCAATTGATACCGGTTGTGGGGTGAGTTGCAATTCTGAAACCGTGTGGAGTTCCAACTGTTGCTTCTCATTTCCCTCATCCCGTTATAGATTTAAAACTCTTGTGATTCCAGGTAGCAAGTTGGGGAGGTGATCTATTAGATCTTGGAATTCTGACGCTTTCTCTTGCTCCGAGAGACAATCATGAAGCTCAGGTCCAGTTCGCGCTAGAACGTGGGATACCAGCAGTACTTGGTGTCATTTCTACGCAGCGCCTTCCTTTCCCTTCAAGCTCATTTGATATGGCTCATTGCTCAAGATGTCTTATCCCATGGACTGAATTTGGTAGAATGAGTATCATCAATGTTTATGATGAAATTCTGTCCTTATCCACCAAGTAACACATTGCTTTGGATATGTTGTTGGTTTTCAGGTGGAATTTATCTCCTTGAAGTTCATCGTATACTCCGCCCAGGTGGTTTCTGGGTCTTGTCTGGCCCTCCTATAAACTACGAACATCGCTACAAAGGATGGAATACAACTATGGAAGAGCAGAGAGCAGCTTTCGAGAAGTTGCAGGACTTATTGACATCAATGTGCTTTACAGTGTATGCCACAGAGGATGATATTGCTGTGTGGCAGAAATCTTCAGATATTGGCTGCTATGAGAAGCTCACCGGTCCAGATATCTATCCAGCCATGTGTGATGACAGTATCGAACCGGATTCAGCATGGTACACTCCGTTACGCCCATGTGTTGTATCTCCAAGACAAAAGCTTAAGGGGTCATCCGTGGGTTCCTTGCCAAAGTGGCCACAGAGGTTAAACGTCGCACCCGAGCGCATTTCAGATGTTCCTGGTGGGAGTGGCAAAGCTTTAAAGTGCGATGACAGCAAGTGGAAAGAACGAGCCCAGCACTACAAAAAGATCCTCCCAGCAATTGGGACTGATAAGATTAGAAATGTTATGGACATGAATACAGTCTATGGAGGTTTAGCTGCAGCTCTCGTTGATGATCCCTTGTGGATCATGAATGTAGTCTCTTCCTACGCTCCGAACACATTACCTGTTGTCTTTGACCGGGGCCTTATCGGCACTTATCATGACTGGTAATCTACAAATACATTTATACCAACCATGAATCCAAGACTGCAATACGATTGGCATTTTTAACTTGTTTTCCTTTCATAGGTGTGAAGCATTTTCTACATATCCTCGAACATACGATCTCCTTCACCTCGATGGCCTCTTTACTGCCGAGAACCACAGGTACAAGATCAGGCTTATAACGGATTCATTACCTTTTATCCTTTACAAGGATTGAAATATCCAACATACAAGCAAACCATTGTCTTGTCAGGTGTCATATGAAGTATGTGCTGTTGGAAATGGACCGAATCCTGCGACCGGAGGGGCACGCACTAATACGGGAATCCACCTACTTCATGGATGCTATCGAGTCCATTGCGAAGGGAATGAGGTGGAACTGCCACAAAGAAGATACTGAAAAGAGTGGGGATAAGGAGAAAATACTAGTATGCCAGAAAACTCTGTGGTATGCCTCCTCTACCAACAGTACAAGATGATCCCAGAAAACTATAATTATTGCTCCAGCAGCATGGGAGCTGAATGACAGAAAGGAGTGTTCTCTGCTTTTGATACACAAAAATGGATAAGTTAATAAGATATTCCAAAGAAATCAACAATCTTCTGAAGAATTAGACTCCCAATAATATCATTTTGTTACCTTATAGATATAACATTATCTTTATAAATATATATATTCAAAAACCCCAATGGGTTATATGCAAAATCTATAAAAGCCTTAATAATCTGAATGATTGGCGTTAAGAATCATATTCTTCCGCAATTTGGACAACCGGAGGAATGTTTGTGATACGATATGATTGGCTGATATATTCATTATTTCTATCTTTTACCTCCCAATCCAATCAATAACAATTCCTTTGTATTAATTTCACATCATCATTGAATCCAATGAGTGGCTCCAATAAAGGATATTGTTCATCTTTAGAAATTTAGGTTCGAGCACTTATGTGTGCAAAATGTATGTGCATTGTCAAAGATTAAGAAAGTATTAACAGATATTATCATGTAATCACATTAATATATTCAGTTTTTGGAGTTAATTGATTAATATAGAAACACGCTAATAGTTGAATGACTACTATTGTATTTTACCATAAACTTTTCAATAAATATGAAAAGTAATATATTTTTATGTAAACATTAAATTTAATGGATTAACTAAGTTAATATCACCCATCAATTAGGTCGTAACTCAATCGTAAAATTATTAAAAATCTTTTAATTTTACAAAGAAATAAATATTTTTTTTAAGAAAATTGTCTTTTCATATAAAATTAAAAAAAAAAAAACTTTCGCATGATGAGATTCAAATTCAAAATATTATATTTTTTAATATTTTTACTATTTTAACTAAAATTGTATTTAGTTATTGTTGCAGCCCAATTTCGTCCGGACTTTTAAGTCCAATTTTTCACAAGGCCTAAAAATTTAAAAAACTTAAAATAAAGATGGAAAAACTTAATAACTGCCTTTGGATGCTTGGTCACTAGTACTCTTACCGAGAAATCTTGAAGATTTGCAAATCTGCAAAAAAGGAAGGAAAATCACCAAAAAAATGTATATTTTGTATTATAAATACACGATATCAAATGAAATAAGGGAGGTTTTTTTTTTCTTTTTAAATAAGATTGAGAGGATTATTTTATTCAGAGAAGATTTTTTTATTCAGAGGGAAATTTTTTACTGAGATTGAGAAATATTTGTTGAACATTCATACATGCATCAATAGAATCAAAGCAAAATTTTAAAGGTATCAATTTGTATTTGTATTTTTTTTTTTTTTTTTCTTCTTTTGAAACTATCAAAAACAAATATAGATCTAGTTCTTTTACCTTTTGATGTTGATTCGTCCTTGGTCTCCTCCAGGTATGTAAGACTCATGGTGTCCCTCGAGTTTGCTCGGAGTTCGTATTTATTATTATTATTCATATTTAACTATTTATTTTGACATTTAATCTTATCTTGTTTGTTTATCTATTTATTTGTCATTAAATTTTATGTTTTTTTATTTAATTACATGTTGATTAATCCTTAATTTAATTATGTTAGATATTTTTATGATTGTATTTCATATACTTATTCATTGATATTTTTATTTATTTGCATGTCATATTTTATGTCTTTAAATTTATTACATGTCTTATTATATCTTTGATTTAATTATTTTAGAGTCTTCCCATATTAATATTTATATATATTTATTGTTGCTTATATTATTAATTAATTAATATTTAACACCATTATTTTAATTTTTATATAATCTTGTCCCATCTTCAATTTCCATACCATTTGCATTATTTAATATTTATTTTCTTTTTATTTTTTATGTATTTATTATTTATACGTAAGTGTTTTTTTACATTTAATTTTGTTCATTTTTTTAGGTATTTTATTATTTACCGACTTTCACCATTTATTATTTATAATTGATTATTTATTGTTATTTTATTTGATTTGAATATTTTGTGTTTATTTAATTTTATTGACATTTTTATTTATTTGCATAATACATTTTCCTAAATTACATAATTTATTATATCTTTGACTTAAATTTTTTCCTTTGCTTCTATAATTGTGTTTTATATTTATTGCTATTTATGTTCATAATTGATTAATATTATTGTCATTATTATGATATTATTACCATATTATTTGTTACCTTGATTATATTATCTTATATTATTGTGCTCTTAATTGTATTTAATTTTATTCATGCATATATATATTATTTTTGTCATTATTGTAAATTGTGTATATATTTATTTTTGCATGATATTTTAATTAATGAATTGTCTTTCGAAAATTGAGGCAATGTTCTTTGTTTCGGGAATTTGAAAGAATCATGTCCTAATTTACTTGGTGTGGTTTTTTCTTTGGATCGGAATAATTGAGTATCTTTTTTTAAATTAAAATCTGGGATTTTGAGATGATAATTAAGAATGCTTGTTATTTTCGAAAATTTGAATTGTTATGTCTTAACTTACTAAATGTGACTTTTTTCGATTAGTTCAAAAATAACAAGTCTTCATAAAAATATTTTTTTGAATTTGACATTCATGCATTTAAGGATCACAATTTAAATTTTTCTCGAATTTTTAATTTTCAATAAATAAGACTTTAAATAATCGACTAGATATCAATTTTGGGCGTGTGAGGATGTTAATCCTAACTTATGCGTAACTGACTCCCGAATCCGTTTTTATGGTTTCAAAGACCAAATTTTTTTATTTTAAAATTTTTCAAGGTGATCCAATCACACCTATTTTAAAAAAAGTTGGTGGCAATTCTATTTCCTTTTTTTTCGAGACATTTAAAAAAAAAATGATTTTGACAGTTATTATATAAAATTTAAAAAAATTTATTATATAAATTTTTCATCCAAATTTTAGATGTCATAATCTTTTTTTTTTTTTTGAATAATTCAAATTGAGCTGCATTTTTATTTAATCCATAGGCAAAACAGAAGACATAATCAATCTAGCAAAACCGAAAACAAGAAATCAAAAGCCCAAAAGGCCCCAACCAACATAAAATCAAAGAAAAATCAGAAAAAACAAAACAAAACAAAGAAACCTCTAGAATAATTAAAGCACCGTTTCACAACCCAATCAGATCATTGTTGTTCCTCGTCCCAAGATTCACCATTATTGCTCAACGACCAATGGTTCCACAAAATCAAAGGGAGCATCCAAAAGATGGATGAAAAAATCAATCCTCCCTTCTTCCTACTACTGTTCGAACTTTCTTCCTCCTTCAGTCTGGTGCCATCCCAGGTTCCGCATCCAGAGGGCCTATCCTCGCAAGGTAAATCAGCTCTCTTCCTTTTATCATTGTTGTTGCCAAATCATAAGCTATTCCATTTGCTGATCTTGGAGCAAAATTAAAATCGATTTCATGAAAATTACCTGTCATCTGCTTAATATTTCTGATTAAAGCTCCAACTTGTGATTTATCTGGTTGCTTTGACTAACATTTCTATATTATTGTCAATGAATCCCCCTAACAATAACTCGCTTCCATCTTTGCTCTAAACCCGTACTTACAGGGAGTTGACAAGCCAACGCTTCTACTGCCGAGGTTGAAGCGACGTTCTCGTGGGTATATGATCGCGAAATAGCACATCTCCCACTTCGTTACTTGCAACAATGCCCGACGCCGGCCGAAAATTATGTCCTTCAAAAGCCCGATCAAAATTAATCTTAATGACTGAGCTCAGTGGTTCCTTCCAACTCACTGTCTCCCTTTCCCGTGAAAGTGACTCTACATGCAACTACCTTTTTTCATGAACTCGCAAGTTTTCGTCTTTCCAAATGGCCCAGAGCGCACAACAAAATAGTTTCCTCTGATGAACAGTGCTAATCTCAAAAACCCAAGTAAGCCATTTTCCGATCTCCATATATTGCGTATTAAGAAAATGCAAAAATTTAAGTTCTGACCAGATTTCTACTGTCTCCTCCCTTCCACAACGTGGGCAACAGGCAGTATTGACCAGCCTCTTAATTTTCATGTTAACAAAAGTAGGAATGTAATTCTAAGAAAACCTCCAAACTGTAATTTTAATTTTAAGCTCCATAAATGTTATAAAAAATTTTAGAACTGGTCTGTAATGCAAAAGCTCTAAGATCCCCTAGTTTCTCTTTAATAGTTTATAGGCGCTACAAACCGAAAACACCCCCGAGGGCTCCCTTCCCCACACCAGAAAGTCATCATGTGCTTCTTGAGCAAGCAGAATTCGGAAAATGTTGACAGCAGCCGCCTTCGAGAAAGTAATATTTATGATCCTCTGTTTCCAAGTTCTGTCATTAGCATCTATTAATTTTGCCACTGTTAAATTTTGCATATTAAGAACTAGACTAGATAATCTAAAATTGACATTCCCGGGAATCCATGCATCGCCACAAATTGAAAATTTTTTCCCCAAACTCACCTTCTAGCATAAACCGTCCATTAAACCCCTTCGCAACTCAAACACTCGTCTAATCTAAGTATAATACGGATTGTTCTTTAATTAGGCATTCTTAAAATCAGACTCAGAAAAATACTTGGCTTTTAGCACACGAGCAATCCAGGAGTCTGGGTGATTAATAATTCGTCATCCCTGTTTGGCCAACAATGAAATATTGAACTTCTCCATATTTCAAAAACCATTCCCCCTTCCTCTGTCAGTCTACATATATTTTCATTCGCACCAATATATCCCGCTCCGCCCTTGACTTTTTTGTCACTAATATTTTGTTATGATGGTTTCAATTTCTTCACAAAAAAACTTTGGCATCAGAAAACATGACATTGCCCACTTCGACAAAGTCCTCGTACTTCAGTTCTCAATCCTCACATTTATCCTATCCTTCAAACTTTAAAAAGACTCGTTCGTTCTCCTCCCCACCATATTTGACAGCCCCAAAAACTTTTCAAGATTATTTGAGAACCACATCCCAATTAAATTAGTGATTTGAGCTTTCTCCCCTTTTCGAGTATTCGAACTAAAGAAAATTGTGGATTTATTAAAGTTCACACACTGTCTAGAACTTTCGTCATACTCTCTGAATATATCTTTAAAAAAAAGTGACTTTGGTTGTTGCTTCATTGAAGAGAATGCCATCATCCGCAAACTAAAGATGAAACACCTAGGACCTCCTCTGCTAACTTTTACACCTCTAAAAAAAACCCTCAACCATTGCCAACCTAATCAAAACCGAAATCTCTTCATTATAAATGAGTAACAAAAAAAAGGCAAAAGGGGTCACCTTATCTTGTTTTATTTAAAAGGGATAAGAATTACAGCTTTTTCTTTTTTTTAAAAAATATTTTCCATGACAACCAATTTTTTGTTCATCAATTTTCAACCACATTCAGTAGGAGGTTAGGTTGGAATAGGTTGCACTTGGGATTGAATAATATTCATTCAAATTTCAATTAAAATAGAAACATTCCCAAATGAGGCTAAGTCTACTTCAATAAGTCTACTTGCTACACACTCCTCATCATGTTTCTTTACACACTGCAAATGTAATTACACCCCTGAAACCTGTTTAGGATTCAAGTTTGAAAGAAATCATGGATGATGTGGTGGGAAGGGTTTATAAAATAATTTTTCCAATGTTATTTTTTAATGGGTGTTGAATCTACCAAAAATAATATTCTTACACTTAAATAACAATATAGGGAGTAAGGTTAATTTCACAAAGATTGAATATTTAAAATTGTCATTTCGATTTATCTAGCTTCAGGCTCGATTTTTGGCTCCAATTTCAAACCAATCTTTATAATAAGTCTTCCACTTCAACCATTTAATCAGTTATGACCGAGGGAGCTTAGACCACCAACCCTCCGATAGCCTTGCAAATTAGAAGGGTTTAACTTGAACCAACAACTTCAACCATGCGGATCGTTTAGATCCGAATGCCATTTCCCTTGACTGATCCAACCAACTATTTAATTGAACACGTCAATATGTTTGATAGACCGATGACTGACAATCGATTCAATATTTTCAACTGTACACCTATCAACACCAAATACCAGAATAAAATTTTTTAAAAACGACTTTTCATGACTCTCTCCCAAATTGTCTATCCTCCTAAAACTGAATTAGGGTTTTGCTATTCCCATGATTTAAGTATATTCGATGAAGATTTTAACAAAGATCAAAAAATAAAAGAAAGAAAAATTAATAGACCAAGGCGCAATAATGCACAGGTGAAAGAGGAAAACAGGATCGAAAACAAAAGAAAGGAAAAGTCGAATTGGAGTTTCAATTCTAATTTCAAAATAAGAGGCGCATCCTTCCCCACGCATATTATAAATATCAATTTTATAAATAAATCTCAAAATAAAATAAAAATATCCAAACTATTATACTGTTCAGAAATTACTTTTTGTGTCCAACAATTATTTGGCGGCTCACATCTATTTTATTCATTCATTTTTTCCGTCTTATGTAGTTTTTAAATTTAAATTTTTATCAAATTATCTTAAAATTAATAAAAAAATTAACATTTTTTTAAACATTTGAGACATTTAACCAAAAGTTCCTAAGTACATGCTACAAACCCAAAACACACGAACTATACAAACTATACGAACTTTGATGAGTAAAAAGTATCGGTTTGAATGTTGGCTTCATGTCACACCCCAAAAATTTGATTAAATTTATCGAGTTAAATATGTAACGGTTGGATTATTTTTATTTTCTATTTGGACTCTCGTTTGCGCTTGGTCCGTCAATTTTCTCATTTTCATTCATTGAAATAAAAAGATCTCGTCTCAAAGGTCTTTGCGCATCAATAAGGACCCTTAGACGACAGAAATCACCTATTATTTCCAATATTAGAACCCCTCGAAACGTTGAGCCAATAACATGCATAAGATCCTTCTTATCGTATTCCTACGGATAAGGGTTGATTTTAAGTCAAAATGGATACATAACTAATTTGATATGATTTCGTTTTATAGGTTTTGTTAACCTTTCAAAAATCACAAGTTGCCGCCTAAAGAACCATGGTCTTCCCTCCATAATCTGATCCAAATCATCCTCATTATCAAACAAAATCAAGAAAAGGTTTTGCCCGACCACTTGAATCTCAAACTTTTTATTCGTCTTCTAAATACTCTTGATTTGCGCTAAAAAACTGTCCAGATTATAAGATTTTTTCGTTCAAACAGAACATAACAAGGATTGATTCCCTTTTGGAACCACCAAATAACTCCTCACCGTTAACTGAACGAGTTCTTCCTCTAAGAGGGAAATCTCATCCTTCACCATATTTACCTAAACGTCACCACTCACCCTCAACCCAATCTCAACACTTCCATATTTTTCTAAACCACCCAAAGAGAAAGAGCACTTTTAACTTTTTCTTGTGTCATAATCTTAATATTTATGAAATAGTCTAATTCAACTTAATTCCAAATCAATATATTGACAAAAAAAAGAGAGGCAACAAATAATCTATTTTATTTAAGTTAGATATTTTATAAATATCATAAGTTGATTACTGCCACATAAATATTAAATATGTACTTATTACTAATAAACACTACTTTTAATTTCTTTACAATGATTTGTATTTACTTTTTGATTTTTTTGTCGATTAAGTATTAGTTCGATTAGTATGGATATTGTTGCTAATGTAAGAAGACGTAAGTTTGAGTGCGTTAAATCGTAATATAACACTGTCCCAGAAGATATACAACAAACATTTCAAATGAACTGCGATAGTGCTCTTCTCATCAATACAATCTGCAACGGTTTTGCTCCAATTAACAATGTTAGCGAGGTGCGGATAATATATGATTTGTGCCACAAGAGCTGGAAGATCAAATGGAAACACATATTGCATGGCGGTAATAAGGTAATTGATTGTTTGGCAAAGGAGACAAGCGAAGAGATGAACCGATTAACTCCTTTTGAAGATTCACCGCGTTATATTTTGTATTTATTTAAAGAAGATGTACTGTTTTCTAGTCCGGAAGTTTTATTTAATATTGTTCTTTCCTAATTATTAGGAATGTTTCTTCTATTATAAAAAAAATTCAAATTAAAAATTAATTTTAAAATGCAAGTATATGTCATTCACATTGTGAGTTAGTATTGAGTTAACTTGTGACATAAACTCAATTAACAATATTATTAATCTATACACTTAATAGAGATAATAAATTGTGCATATGAAAATAAAAATATATAAAATACTAAAAAATTTTACTTTTTTTTCTCTTTTTTAAACGAATCATCCCTAATAAAAACTGTGTACGTTACCGATTACAAATCTTTTATTCAAAATTTTTTAATTCGATTCGACTTGAATCGATCGAATAGTCGTCCCTAATAAAAACTATGTCCGTTGCAGGTTACATGTTTTACTTCACTTTTCTATTTATTTTTCCTATTTTAAACGTCAAATTTTGAATTTTCTTTGTATTTACAATTATAGATTATTAGTTTTCAGTTAATAGAAGTAAAAAAGACGGAAATAAATGATAACATTACGGAAAGAAGAAAAGGAAAAGGCGTAGGACGTGGACGTTAGTTGTCCCAAATCCCGATGAAGAAGAGATTAGAAAATGATGACGGCATCATCCGACACCCACCGTAACATAATAATAGAATAAAGCTTAAAAGTGAACGACCGACCGGGCCAATCGGGTCACTATAAATAGATGGAAATAATAACACCCGAGTTTCCAAATAACCCCTAAAATAAAGCGGTTTCTTGGTTCACACGAGAGGGACTCCCCGATTCTCAAGTTTCTCCTGCCCAAACACATCACAATAAATTAGGTATTCTACCTTTTATTTTTCCCCCCAACCACGCATGCAAATCGTTTTTCTTTTTCTAATTTTTTTCTGACACACACAAATTTCGAAGCTCTGGATTCCACCTCTTCCCGTCCTCGCCGACGGTGCTTATGCCGGTTGGTTTCCAGGTATCTAATTCCGTTTATTTTCACATGGATCTGATCTCATCCGATTTAATTTCTTCGTTTCTCTGCTCTGTTTTTTTTTTTTTTATGTTTTGGTTAGGATTAGATTAAGAGTTTTTTTTTTTTCAATTCAAATGGATATATTGTCTGTTACTTTTGTTTTGCTTTTTTGGTAATTTAATGTATTAGGTTTTGCTTTTCTTATTTTTGTCACGAAATTTCTTTAGTATTTATTAATTTTTTTCGTGAAATGTTCTGTTGCTGTTTCTATTTGGTGTGTTTGTCTCATATCCTATTTGTTTGTTTTATATACAGGGAATAGGAATTGTTTTTATTTATAATCAGGCATTGGATTTTTTTTTAATGATATGATTGCTTGCTGCTTGTTATGCATTCTTGGTTGAATATTGCTTGAATTTGATATAGCCTCTACGCCTTTATGAGGTTTTGCTTTCTAAGATGTATATATTACTCCACTTTTTGGACACTCTTTGATGCCGTATGCTTAAATTAGGATCTGTGTTGACTCAAGTTCCCATTGATTTTATTTGAATGTTAGATTGCACCGGACTTGGATTTAAAGGGATTTAGCTTTCCTTTCGAGACATGGAGAAAGCCTGCTTCTGGTCAAATTGCAACCTTTTCCGGGTTTTTTTATTCCAAGAAGTACTTGACTGGCGGTTTATTGTCCATGGAGATTCTCTTTTGGTTTCTTTTGTCAATTGCACTTAGTGCCCAGCCTCCTCTTAATACTCAACACGGAGCCGTAATGAATTTTGTTTTCTAAGATAGGTGCTGGATCTTTAGCACATTTGTGTAAGTACGTGTTTTTTATTCCCTTTTTGACAAAGGAATGTGATAGGTAGGTTCTGAATGTTTTAATTGGCAGTGCATTGTTCATACAAGATATCCAGTCATGAGAAACCACCTTCCAGGTACACTGTATATTCTCATATTTATCTTTTCTGAATCCATCAACGACCTACTCTTTTTCTAACCTTTATCATATTTTGTTTTTTTCTCTTCTATTATCACAGGGCTTGTAGTAATTGAGTGAAAGTTGCTTACTAAGCATTAGCATTAGTAGTTCTTAGTTAATGTTTTGCTGTTTCTCCTGATGGATACTGATTAATGAGGGTATGTTGGTTTGCTGAGCATTCTGCAACTGCTTCTATTTAGTATAGATGAGTTAACTGCAATTAAGCTCTTGAACTGAGTGAGTGTATCTTGAGCTTGGAATCCTTCCTGTTGGCTGGAGCAATCATTCTGATCGTATCAGTATGTTTTGTGGAGCTCATCCATTACTTTTGTTGATGCCTTTTTTTGGTCTTGAAGCTGCGGGTTTAGTACCAAATAAGGCTTTGAAGCCCATCCAACATAAAGACACTGGCTTAATGTTATTGCATGTTTCCAGCAGAAATTAATGGTGGATTTAGCTGATCGCCAAAGCAGTTTTTTTATGTTTTATAGTTTTAAGTACAAGCCATCTTCTACCGAAGATAATTGTCACATGTCTATCCTTGGTTCTTATAAATCCCCTGAATAAAGAACGGGCTAATTTTTGTTCTGCAAGAAAATGGACAGGTAAGTTGTTTAATCTGTGGGATGTGCTATACAGTATTGATTTTCTGCACGGTAGTTTATGCTTATCATTGTTTGGCATGATATTAGGTACAAGTTAATTAAGGAAGTTGGAGATGGAACATTTGGGAGGGTGTGGCGAGCTATTCATAAGCAGTCTGGGGAAATTGTGAGTGTGCTTGGAATATTATTTACTTAAAATTTTAATAGCATATTTTGTTCCTTAAGTTGATATTGAAATATCCTTTTCAAATGAATACTATCTGTTTTGAAGGTTGCGATTAAGAAAATGAAGAAGAAATATTACTCGTGGGAAGACTGTGTGAATCTGAGAGAAGTTAAGGTAGTACTAGTTGCTTTATTCTTGTTTTTCTTGTAATCATTATATTTCTTATACATGATAGTTTGTTTCTTTTGACAGTCACTGCAGAGAATGAATCATCCAAATATCGTGAAGCTTAAGGAAGTCATCAGGGAACATGACATTTTATACTTTGTTTTTGAATACATGGTAAGTGACCGGCATCTATTTGTGTTCTTTAATCATTGGGGTTTTACTGAAACATGAAATTCTTCCAGGAATGCAACCTTTACCAACTTATGAAAGACAGGGAAAAACTTTTTTCTGAAGTTGAAATCAGAAATTGGTGTTTCCAAGTCTTTCAAGGTCTTGCATACATGCACCAGCGTGGATATTTTCATCGCGACCTAAAGCCTGGTATTCTGTTTAATTTTTTCCTACAAAATTCATGTTTTTATTTGTTCGTCTACTCTAAGAAATATCCTGCAACTAACTGCCCTTCTCTTCTAGAGAACTTGTTGGTTAGTAAAGATATAATCAAAATTGCTGATTTTGGTCTTGCACGTGAAATAAATTCAAGTCCACCATACACGGAGTATGTCTCAACGCGCTGGTAGGTTTGGTACATTTAGAATTTAGTGTTTGTGTTTCTTTTTCTTTTTAATTTTACATATTCCTTGCAACTTATTTGTGTCTTGTATTCCTTGCATTTTAGGTATCGTGCCCCTGAAGTACTTCTTCAATCATACCTGTATACTTCAATAGTTGGCAAGTTTTCACCGCATTTGATAGTCATTTACTCGAGGATAGAAATAGTGACGGCCTTTTTTAAGTATGTTTTTTCTACTTATTGCAGATATGTGGGCGATGGGTGCAATCATGGCTGAGTTATTCACCTTCCGTCCTCTTTTTCCTGGAACAAGGTATGTTCTTGTGATGTTATTTAATTATCTTTTCTAATTTTTTGGCATGGCTGATTATTCATTGAAAACCCTTCATCATTGGTGCAGTGAAGCAGATGAAATCTACAAAATTTGTAGTGTAATAGGTACCCCAACTAAGGATTCGTGGCCTGATGGGCTTAATCTTGCAAGTGCTATAAACTACCAATTCCCACAGGTCTTCTTCTTGATGTTCTCTTACACAGATTGTACTGTTGTAGCATGATTTCCAAGTTAGCTATAGCATGTGGGGCTGCTATTGATTATCATTTGAGTGCATGAAATCTTATATTTTCTTCAATCTTGTTTATTCAACATTGCAGTTCACTGGTGTCCATCTGTCTGCATTAATACCATCAGCAAGCAACGATGCAATCAGCCTTATTACAGTTAAGTGCATTTCTGCTGACTCTGTTAGTTTTTATTCCTTCGCACCCTACATCTGAATTGGATTTCTGTTTTTGTGATTCGAACCATTATTATTTTTATTTGGACTGCTTGAAGAAATATTGACATTTGCTTTGTTGCTTGTTTTAGTCTCTCTGTTCGTGGGATCCTTGCAAAAGGCCAACTGCTGCTGAGGCCCTTCAACATCCTTTCTTTCAGGTGGTATCCTTTATAAGTATATTAGGGTATCTAATTATGATGCTTAAGATGCATTTATGTTATAGCTAGTGCTCTGCTGAAGGAATTTCTTTTGATGTGCAGGGTGGTTTTTATGTTCCTCCATCTCTTCGTCCCAGAATAGCTGTTTCTAGAACTCCTCCATCTGGTTTGTTCTAAAACATTATTTTTCTATTATGTCTGGAGGAGGTATATTATTTGGTTTCACTTCTTGCTAATTTCTAATTCCCATGCTTCCAGCTGGGGTTAGAGGAACATTGGAACCGCAACCTGTTAGGAGGTATTCTGGGGCGCAGCCCAATGGGAAATTCACTGGCAGTTTTTCTTCTCTGAAAACAAATGCTTCCTTCAGCACAGGTGCGGATTGTAGAATATGTGTTTTAATACAGACCTAATTTAGTATTGATATTGGATGTTGAGTGCATGAACTAGTATCTTTAAAGAGCATTGATATGATAAGAAGTGTTGTAGCTATGTTTATGATCAAACTAAGCAAGACATGCAACTCGTTTTTGTTATGCTTGATTCTTCTGCTTACTGAAGGAGATTGCAATTAAATTGTCAGCAATACATTTTCTTACGGAGTTGGATTTAGTTGTGTTTTGTTGTGGATTCTTGCAGGTGCACAACGCAAGCCTGAGATGCTTAATCAGGTAATCCATGTTTAATGTTATTCCTTATGTAATGATATTTCCTTGGGTTGCTTCTAAATAGGATCTTATGTCTCTGAAGGATCTGAGAAAGAATGATAAACCCTTGAAGAACTATAGCAAACAACCAAGGTATTGGCCACCAGGAAGAAGGGCAACAAGTAAGTGTTGGTTTTTTGTTGTAGCAAATTCAATTATATCTACTAGTATTATGTCAAATAAGAATGATTGAGTTGAAAAAAATGGTGGTGTGGGTACAGCAATATCAATGAACAAGGATAGAAATGGACGTGGAGCTCGGGCTGGGGTTTCAGAGGTTGCGGAGAAGTTGGGAAATGTGACAATTGCAAGTCGGAGGCAGTATGGTGGACAAATAGGGGCACCACGTATGAAGGCTGGGGTTCAGTGGACTGCGGAATCTAATGACATGTTTCTGAGGCCAACCCAACAGATACCGTCTGGCAGAACTTTTACCAGAAAAGTAGCGGGATGAGATGGCTCCGCGTCATGCCTTCATATGCTTCATACTTATACTGCTAATAATAAATAACTATTCTACTACTACTAATAATAATGCATCTCATTCAATACATGGATACAGAGAATGAGTGCTTCGGTTTGTTTTCTTTTGTTCTGTTCGAGTGGTTTTGCGTAGCAATAACCCATTCAATAAACATGGTTTCTGTTACAACCAAGTGATTGGTTTTGCTTCTTCCTATTGACATTGCTTGATAATGAAATGTGAGCTGTTGTGTTTTTATTCAATATGTTTCGACTTTAAACTTAATTTGTGTGCATTTTGCATCCCTATTTTCCATTCTCTTAATTTAATTTATGACTAGTATCTAGATTATTTACATAATTTAATATACTGGTAATATTAAGTTCTTTCGTCTGCACAATCAGTTTCACGAAATTTTATATTTTGTTTGCTGTTTTGCATACTTTTCTGTATTCTAGTATCTATAATTTTGCTTATACAATGTCCAGAAAAGCATTAAAGCTATAATAAAAGACAAAGAGATGAAGGGTTTATAGTAATCCGACTTTGATTATGGAGGTAAAAGGAAATGGAAGGATTTTATTATTTTACTTTTTGATAATATAAAAAGATGAAAAAGGAAAAGATAAGTTATTTTATAATAGAAATGAGTTACAAGTTTATTTATTTATGATTTCTTAATATTATATTTTGATCATAAGACTTTAAAAGTTTACTATATTGTTATCAATATTATTGACCTGATGGTCAACATGGCATGTTAATGTAATCATTTGAAATGAATTTAAAATTAAATTTTATAATTAGTCTCTATAATTTTTCTATTGACTAAATTTAACGTTTTTCTTTTATTTTCTTTTAATGTTTATTTATTCTTTTTCTTCTTCTTCTCCTTTCCTATTTCACTCTCTTTTTAGAATTGGAGTAAATTTTGGGCTTTGTGAGACAAGTAAGTAAATTTCTTGTTATCAGCTTCAATATTGAAGAAAAATGAACGTAATCATAGAGACCTTCTAAATACACAAATAAAAATTGATCAAATAATAAAGTACTATATTGAAGCATTTGTCAAAATGCTTTAAAAAACCCAGCTCCAAACGAAAAAGAGATAGAAAGTTGCATTTTTTTGATGTCAACGAGAAATCATAAAAATAATTGAAATCCAATATATCGAACAATCAAAAATGGAATTTGTTTCTTAAAAAACATAATCAACCAATTAGCGACATTTAAAGAAAGAAAGGTTTTGTTTTTAACTGGGAAGTTCTAATAATCAAAACGAAAGAAAGGTTTTCAAAACTTCCCTCCTTGGTTTTATTGGTGATTATGCGAAGAATGCCGGGGATATAGAGTGAGCAGAGAACTGCATCTTAATGCTCTCTCTTCTCTCGACTGCCAGGCAAAGGCCACCCAGCCTAACCTCTTTTACCATATGCATCCCCCTTTGGGAATGAGATGCACAAATGGATTGAGTGAAATGAATTTATAAACCATAAAGCACTTGGATTTAGAGCAAATCATAACTTAAAAGAGGCATACCATAACATGAATTAGTAGTAAACTCGGGACAAAACTACCGGTATGTAACTGTAATGTCCCTTTTACTCTTTACGTGATCCACCCCCCCAAATGGATTGCCAAAAAACAGGCCAGTTCTTCTGAGCCTCATTCCATCCCAACACTGACCCTTCTCTCAATGGATCCCAACTAGATGACACGATCCCATAACTCACCCCTAACAGGGCTGTCCCGAAGAAGATGAAGGACACAATAAACGGCACCCACGTTGGTACATCGATTTTCAATCCAACCTTGAGATAATAAAAGAACGGGAAAAACAACAGCCCTACCAACAATGGAATCCCAACTGTGAATCCCATTCTGCTTATCATCCTGTTTGTTACCACCTCAGGTATCACCCCTGCCTCTGCTTCACTCTCCTCTTCTTCCTCTTCATTGTCATCACCACCACTCTTTGATTTCTTTGTCTTTTTGTTTTTCTTGGGTGGGGATCCAAAGCCTTTTGGGCTATTCAAGGTGGCATGTAGGGGTAGTAAGTACAATGGTCGGATTTGGTTTCGGGGGTTAACTGGGAATGGGAAAAATGGTTTTGAGGGTTGGGCTGATGTCAATGAAGAGGGGTCCATGGTCAACTGCCAGCAAAGCTTACATACAAAACTCGATTTTTCATTCTGCAAATTCCATATATATATATATATATATATGAATCATATTAATTGCTATCTTAAGGAATATAGTAAAGGAAACATGCATACCTTGAAACGGCAGTAGGATAAAGACAACAGTGCCGGAGCTGCCATTCACTTGAGCTACTTCACTTTTTCTTTTCTTTTCTTGGAGTGCTGATTGAGTTGGTCCAGATATAGGAAGGAACACCCACAGATGAGAACTCAAAATCTTACCTTCTTAAGTTAAAATTGTTGCAGAATTCAGAAACTGAAGTATGATTGCCCTCACTGAAACCCCATTCGGATTCAGAAACTCTTCTTACCACCAATTTACCAGACCGAAAGAAGAAGCGATAAGGTTTTGGTTCAAAGATGATCCGAAAGATCTCTAATAAGGGATGAGCCGACCCGGGTAGCCCAACATTTTTATTTTCTTTATCTAAATTCATTTTCGGTCCAATTCGTCGATTTTAATATTAAATTTTAATTAAATTAATAAATTCAGATCAATTAAAAATAATAAAATAAAAGAGAAATTTATAAAAAAAATTGTGTGCACTTTCATTTTTTTCACATTTTATTTCTTTTTTAGGAAAATTTACTTACATGTGCACAAAATCAATATATTTGTATAAGAGGGATTCATTTATGTTAATGTAAAATCATAGTAGTTTTATATACACTTTCATAATTCAAATGACTGAATTTATTAATATAATTGTAATTATAATACATGTAAAATTTTAAATTAATTCGATATCTTTATTACATCAATCTATTAATATTATATTTATTAATATATTTAACAATTGAAATTTAAATATATATGAAAATAATTAGATAATCTTTTATTTACTTTGCATGCATCATTAATATAAATGAAATATAAAATATGACGGTTGTATTATTAATTATAAAAAATTATAAAAATAAGTAAACTATTTTGATTTTGTAATAATATAAACGAAATAAGAATCAATAAAAGGGATAAAAGTATCATAAGAGCTCCTGTACTAAAAGTCAAATTGTGTTTTGCCAATTGCCTCTTACTCAAAAAATATATGTTAAATCAAGAAGCAAATTGATTGTAACATCCCGCCTGGCGAAACTTTGAATTTTCGAGTGTTGTTCATAGGAGTAAGGCATAGGGAGTAAATTTTGAGCGTTTGATGTTAGGATTCGAGTAAGTGTGAAGACTCTTTGAGTGCGCCTGTAATGCCCTAGTTCGGCGGATTCTAAAACAAAGAAATGATAAACCTGAAAGAGTGAGATGTGTGGCAAACCAAAGAATAATGAAATTCGAGATTGGATGCATAGTCATGACGAAATATGATTGGCGAAGTGGTGTTCGCCCCAAAGCCCTATTTTGGCGTATAAAGTGGGAAGACTCTAAAAGGGTTTCCTGTCATATTACTATGAATAGTGGAATGGGAATTTTGATTAAGTAAAAATTATTTTTAACGTATGAGTTCATGCTGGGAGTGTAACACCCAAAACTCGAAATCGTTGCCGATTAGGGTTCCAGTGTCTTACTATTCATCTATCTCTGTTCATCTTTTACAATATTCGAAAATTTTTGTCTTTATTCAATACAAAAATATTTCTCACAATTTAAAACAATATTTAAACATAACATGATTTTATCAAGGGTAAAAATGTCATTTCCAACATTTTAGGGGACTTCTACCGGTACCTGATGGTCAAGTATCGGTAGTAGTCAATTCAATGAACAATTTAGAATTGTGCAGACTTCTACCGATATATGTGACAAAACTACCGAAAAATTCATGCTTCTATCGATACTAAAAACTCCAGAGAGCTATAATTCTCAGCCTGGAACTTCTACTGACACAAGGATGCAAACTACTGATACATCTATACATATAACTACCAATACAACTCAAATTAGTGAACAACTTCTCTCCTACCCTATACTTCTACCGAAACATACATGAGTTCTACCGAAACAAGTATGCAAAATCTTAAGATTTATACCAAACACAAGTTCATTAACTTCATACATATACAACTTTAATTATGCATTTAAGTCAACACAAATACATGATTTTTATGTCGATACAAGACACTTAAAGTCTATTTTCAACATTTCATCAAACATAGCAAGGTTTCCACAAACTCATTATATATACGCTAAAGGTAACGTCATCTTAGTACATGCCATAAGACCAAGTGATGTAAATTCTACCATACGAGCTCTGCAATAGTGTGATTTCCTTGAGATGATTTGATCTTCAGACAACAAAACGTATCTACAAAATAACAACAGATTCACGAGTAAGCTTATTAAGCTTAGTAAGTTCAAGAATATCATTTTCTTACAGAATAAACAGATCATTTAAATGATGATAACGAGTATGTATTCGTAATCATGTATACAATAACGAACTTAATCTTGTTCAATTCTCCAGACTTTAACTCATTATGAGCACAGACAACATTTAGCCCACATGAGCCCATAATGGTTAACTCTTACGAGCCCAGACAAAGTTTAACCAGTATACGATGCTACTCACACAAGCTGATGAGAATCTGCGACATACGCGAAGACCCAGCCATCGATACGGTCCAGAATTTCTCATTCTCAATGCTGCTTACACAAGCTGATAAGAATCTGCAACGTATGCGAAAACTCAGCCATCGGAAGGATCCATAATTTAATATTCATTCAGAATCTGTCAACTTACGATGCTGCTCACACAAGCTATCAGGATACTGCAACATATGCAGGATCCTAGCCATCGCTTCAAATCAGATAACCGGCCCGAAGCCTGATATTTCGTTTCTTTCTTTTGCCCTTCCACTATCACGATTGTTTAACCTTCTTATAGTTGTTGTAACAATAGTGAAGCAGAAGAAATATACAATGTATATAAACTAACACTACGAACTTACCGGATGAAATTATAGTTTGGCTAAACTTCAGGGACTATTCTGCTAATTTTCCTTTATTGCAATCCATGGTACGATTGTAATCTAAATCAATAATTCATTCAAATTTCACATTAAAAACACATAATCAAATCATTTAACATAATTTGGTCCTTTTCGGAAAAATTACGATTTTACCCCTAATACTTCCTTTTATTCAATCTAGTCCTTTTAACACAAAACATGCAAAATACTCATTTCCTCCTCAACTCATACCAGCCGAATATACCATGATCTCATATAAGTCCCTAAAATCCATTTATTTCACCTAAAGTATACCTAATTTCATCTTTTAGCATTTTAGTCCTTAAACTTTAATTTCATAAAAAATCACTTTACAAAAAGATCCAACCTAATCATCAAACATTCAAAGCTATCAAAAAATTTCAAAGACAAGCATATTCAAAAATGGTAAAATTCACAACATTTGACAGATTCGCAAATTAGTCCTTAGATTAGTTCGATCAAGCTAACACGGACTCAAAAACATAAAAATTACTAAAAATGGTCAAGGTTTGCTTACCCAAATCAAAGCTCAAAGTTCATCAATGGAAAACCCTAGGTTTTTTTGTCTTAGCCATGAAGAAGAAGAAGAAGAAATTAGAAGAAAAATGTGATTTTCCTTCTTTAATTCCATTTTTATACCTAATGCTAATTTTGTAGATATTTAGTCTTTCATAATTAGTTTAATAAATCACTTATTTAGGCTTAATAATTTTTACTTATGATCAATTTACCTATTTGATCCTTCAATTATATTAAATTCCAATTAAACCAACTTGTTTACAATTTAGCCTTAAACTAAAAAGGACCAAATGAATAAATAACCCAAAAGTATGTGGATGGTAATCATATCTACCACCGCTTGGACTTTTTTACCTTGGTATAATTACCACTTTGGTCCCTTTTATTTTTAATCAATATCAATTAACTTTTACCTCTTTTACAATTCTCCTTTTTCCTTAATTAAGCAATTAATCATCAAAATTACCCAACCAAACTTCAATTCACATATAATAAGACTCAGTAAATATTTATTAAAAATATTTACGGCCCTTAATTTCAAAAACGAGGTCCCGATACCTCATTTTCTAAAACCACTTGACTTTTGAACTAAACCACTTACTTAATTTTAATTCAGTAATTAAAATTCGTCAATTAAAAATTCCATATAAAATTATTATTGACTTATTTAATTTAAACACTCATTATAGAAATTTTTTCGTCGTTTTTTGTGGTTCCCAAAACCATAGTTTCCGACACCACTGAAAATAAGTTGTTATAAGGAGAATAGTACATCCCTTAATAGATGTGGTCCCATGCCAGTTAATGTATGAAGTAAACTAGTTAGGAATTAACTTGACATGAACTAGGAGAGAGTTAAAAGCCAAAGAAATAACCGAGTAAGTTTCTTGAAAATGGCAAATTTTGGGTAAAAATAACTCCATATTGATGTGACGTTTAGCAAGTTCTCATAGAGACTTAAGTTAAGTTGAAAGGATACTTAGGTTTGGTGA
Source organism: Kokia cookei (assembly GCA_039519145.1). NCBI lineage: Eukaryota > Viridiplantae > Streptophyta > Magnoliopsida > Malvales > Malvaceae > Kokia > Kokia cookei. The sequence goes on from CM076905.1 coordinate 33,976,653, forward strand.
AAAGAGTTATCTTCTTCCCCTTTTCCTCTGAAAACATTAAGATCTAGAGCCAAGAAAGATAAAAACATTACTCTGGGTTGAGTTTGGAACCTTGCATTTTCTAGTGATTTTCCTCTCATCAATTTCCTTTTTGTGACTTTGTTTGTCAAGGAAACATAGATATGCAAGAGTGTAGGAATAGGGCTTTGTGCAATTTCTGGGTTTAAATTGACGCTAATGGTTATCTAGATGGGTTCTAACGAAGTATTTCTGATCTAGAAGGCATGGTAGGTTGCAGCATCTTGTTAAATGATGAATTCGAAGTTTAAATTGCCTCTAAGGTTATTAGGTGAGTCCCTAAACTGATTATTGTATGTATGCAATATTTTCTAGAAACTTCTATGCAAAATGACAAAACCACAAGATTGGAGCTAGAAAAGTATGATAACACGAATTTGATAAGGAATGCAAGGCTTATGAACTTGCATGTATGGATTTAATGAAAATTGATGGCCTAAGTACGAATTTAAGGAACTTGAAGTTAAAGGATGTTCATGTTTGGGTAAATAGGATGTGTGAAATTGATGTCATTATTTTTTTCTGTCAAAAAATTCATCCATTTGTATGATTAAAATCTGACATAATTGATAAAATAACCAAATATACATCATGTTAAGGTACAATGACCAATTTTTAATAATAAGAATAAATAGAATTTTTAAAGAAAAACTCATTTGTTTTTATTATTTAATGCATAAGGATTAATTTACCTTTTTTTTAATAAATAAACAAAATATAATCCGACTTCTAATATAAAAACATTCATTATACTTTTTCCTGTACATGACCTTAAAATACCAAAATAAAATTTAGCCCACAAATTAAAAAGTTTATATAGAAAATTTGATTAAAAATTATTAAAACAAATTATACTAAATTAATTATTTTAAAATATTAATTATATTAGTAGTTTGAGTTTTAATTAGATTGGGATGAATATTATTGTCAATAGAAGACGTAAATTTGAGTACGTTGAAGTGCAATATCCTCTTATCTTCCTATTAATCGATTGAGAATGAACTATAAGTAGTTCTAGACATTATATAAAAAAAAGATTGTATATGACTAAAAATTATAATGAGATTATTGACTATATTAATTCAGATTTTCTCAAACCAATAAAATAGATAAAATTAAAAGATTTCAAACTAACACAAGATTTCTATTAAATACCAAACTAGTAGAAAGTTTTGAACTTTGGAAGCCAAAATCAGCTTGAGCAGACCTTGTAAAAAGTTAGACCCGTCAAATATGGAACCGAGTTGACGTATGCAAAGACCGATCCGATAATAATAGTTCTGGTGATGTAGCATGTGACTAGAGAGACTGTGGATATTGCAGGACTTGTTGTTGAACTCTTTTCCGGTACTCATTTGGGTTCTGTATTAGCAAAGATGGCATATCGGAAAACAAAACTATACAACAATAGAAATAATTACAGCCTAAACTTTTGTTACTTAACCGATACGTAAAGCTGATGTCCCTCTGTTTGTGCAGCGTTGGTAGCATTGGGTTGATCAAGCAAATCTTGAATCCCCACTAGGATTTGTTTCACTGAAATGGAGGGTCTCCATCCCTTGCAGCGAAAACAAGGTTTCTGCTTTAGCGAATATGGGCATTTTACATAAAAAAGATTGGTGTGAAAGTTACTTACACGACGCTCGCTGAGGATAGACAAACACACAACTCCTGAAGGATAAACATTAGGGTGGAAGAATCCTTTTGGAAACTTGCATTTAGGGGGTTTGCTTGGGTACTCCTCACTGAAGTTGAGTGTCAATGGAAAGTACCCACCTTCCCAATCTGTCTGAGACATTTAAAAAAAAAAGAAAACCCCCCACCAAACATTGTGATTAGCTCATAAACAACCATAGAAATTTCTATGCAAATCAATCCTAGGCTTACAGACAACATAAGAAAACTTCAAAGGTCCAAACTTTGATTAAAAGGAAAAACTTTTGTAGACTGACCCCTTTTTTGCCGGGGATAACACAATGCCAAACCATCAAATCAACAATCCCATCTGCCCTTGTCTCAGGTTTAGCCACAAAACCCTTTAAAATCACCACGCACAAAAAAAAAACCTATAATATAGTTAAAAAAAAGAAAAGAAAAGAGAAAGAGTGAGAAGAGAAGAATGTTGATACATGGGGATGAGTTTTGCGCCAGGCTTTTCGTTCCTCTGCAAGACGACTGCGTGCGATACCATCCGACATGATTTTCGGGAGGGTTTGTTTCTTTGTGTTACGACTGAGATTTTTAAGAGTTTGAAGAAGATCTGTAGAGATTGAATTGAAATGGGTCTTTTAAAACTGACTTTTATTTCCCTAACAAACGAGTCAAATATCAAGGCACTCTTATTGGCGCACTCACTGTCTTTATACCACAATAAATAAAGCGAGGAAAGGATACGCAAGGAATAAATATATTATATATTTTTAAATAGTACTAACAAAAAGGATCGTTAAAAGGGAGAATTTTCTTTTTTTTTTGACGTCTCCACCTGAAGAAAGGAAAATCCAAGTCTCTCTCTCTCACCATGAGTCTCTTCGGTCTGGGCAGGTGACTTCTAATTTCTAATTTCCACTTCTTTTATATAATTTTCCTTCAATTTCTTTTTTTTTTCATTGCTTATTTGCTATATAACGTTGATAAATCGTGTCGGATCTGCTGTAATTCTGCAGCTTTTTTGTGATTCAAGATCAGTATCAACTTTTTTTTTGGGCTTTATTTAAAGCTTTAATTAGAATTCTGGAAAAATTTTCATCTTTCTTACTAATTTTAAGCCTCGATTCTTTTCTTTTTTTTTAACTGTGCTTGCAATCCAATTGTTTCTAATCTTGGAGTCATTTGTGACGGTTTAACTATCGTCGTTAATTATTGTTCTTACTGTGAAAGTTTTTTTGCTTATTCCAAAGCCTGAATATTAAGGAAAGTGAATCTTAATGCATGTTGACCTAGTCTTGTATTTCTACGCAATTAATGGGTTTTTTTCTTCTTCTTCTTCTTCTGACTGCTTATAATTAGTATGCAAATCAGGTAGTTTTCATGACTGGCATAATTAGAAAGGTCGAAAAAGGTATGCTAAATTATTGGTTTTTGACCTTAAAGATTTTATGGCCATTATTGACAAGGTTGAGCTTTGCATTTTGAAGCTGAACTTCGTTGACTAAGTTGCAAATTATGTCTGTTGACAATTTTGCAGCCATTTTTAGAAGGCTCGTGGTGGCAGAATGATAAAAAATTTGAATTAACTGGAGCGAAAGAAAAAGGGAATGTCCAAATCTAGTCTAAGGCTAATTAATATTTCCAAAAATCAATTTATTAATCATCTTTGGTCTTTCACAATTTTCAGTTAAAGAGTTCTGCCTTTCTATCTTGCTCTCTGCCATGCTATAAGAGTCCATGCATGTCTGATTAGAATGCACAATTAATCTACTGAAGTTGTGTGTTAGTTTTTATAATAAAAAATTAATATGATATTTTGCTTGGATTGAATTCATCTGCACTATGCTACTTTGAATCTTTAACTTAAATCCTAATGTACTTGCTGTAAACATACAAAATAATTGCAATGGAAATAAACTTTGGGTGTATGGCCTCTAAATATACAGAAATATTTGTGAAAATTTTAACTTACTTATATTTCGCGTCTGTATATTTCTGACTCCTACTCCCAATTCTGAGCAGCATAGCTGGTAAATATATGTGAATATTTTCAATTGATGATTTTCCTGATATTAAGTTGCTATGTAAACAGAAATCAGCGAACATTCCGTCCAAAAAAAAGTGCACCTTCAGGAAGTAAGGTTGGTTACTTTTTTTTCTTAAATAAAATATAGTTAATATTGTCCATTGCCTGCTTGTTAGAAGTTGATGTGATTCATTCTTTTAAAATGTGCTTGAATCTTTTCATTGTTGATCTTCTTTCCTTCGCCTGTTTTGGGAGAGTTATGGACTCTTATTTCCAGTGTCCAAGGATCAAACCTTGGCAACTTCAACTATCAGAAAAGAGAGGGAAAAAAAAGAAAAGAAAAAAAGGAAGTTCTTGGTTGTGAGCATGCAATTCTAGGACTGAAAGTATACTAGAAAGTGTCCAGAAAGAGAAACAAAATATAGCCGAGCACAACTTAGCACCTAAGAATGCATCCAAGAGAAGAAGAAAAAAGGCTCACTTACCATTATTTCTATTTAATAAAATTTATTGCTTTTGGTGTCACTTATTAAAACAATAACTTACGTTACTATGTTTTACTAAAAAAAATCAGTGGCAAAGTTGAAATACTACAAACTCCAATGCTCCACTGATATATATAACTGTCCTACAGCCCCACCTGTGGAACCCAGTCGTGGATGTTTGAGGGAATTGTATGCACATAATGAATATGATAATTTGTTTTTCTAATTAGGGATCCACTTCTAAACATGATTAGTACTGCTGTTCGGTTGTGCTTGATAATAATTGAATAGCTTGTTGAGGTTTCTATCCAGTTCCTAGAGCTGGCTTCTTTATAATGTCATTATATAAAATGCTTTCTGGACTTCATTCTGCTATTAGTTGTTTAGCAGAATTTGCAGTTCTCATCATAGTATTATCTTTACATAATGCAGGGTGCACAGCTTAAAAAGCACATTGATGCCACCCTAGGCAGTGGAAACTTAAGGGAAGCAGTTAGACTAACTCCTGGGGAGGATTTAAATGAATGGCTCGCAGTCAATAGTATATCTGGCTTCTCTCTTTCTTTCTTACATCTGCCCTGCAAGCACATATGCTCACAGTTTGAATAAATCCTTATTTTTGCTAAAAAAACTGTGGATATAATTTATCCATGAATTTTCTACTTTGTTATGGCCTTCTTGTCATTACTTCCATAACAGCTAATTTACTTGTATTCCATTCATTAGTTTATTTTTCATAGAATGTTTTAGTACAATTACTTCCCTATTTCTAGGTTACTACCAAATGTTCTTTGAAGCTCATTGCTGGATCTTTTACAGCTGTGGATTTCTTCAATCAGGTGAATCTGCTCTATGGTACCCTCACTGAGTTTTGTACTCCTGAGAATTGCCCTACAATGACTGCAGGACCTAAGTAAGAGATATAAACTAGATTCCTTTTGCCCTTTACAATAAATTAGGCATACAATTCCTAAATATTATTGTTTTTCCTCATGACCTCTGTCATGTTTGGATCCATTGATGGTATTGAAAGCTTTTCTCTCAAAAGATGCATGTGTTCAGTCTCTAAGGATCTAGATAAATCGGAACTCCCTCAACTTGAATTTAGGCTCTTTATCTCTTTGAACTAGATGATGCTTTATTAATTTATTTTTGTTAAAAGTTATATATATCTGCCTTTTTTTTTTAATTTTGATGTCAAAATGTATCATATAATCTTGGCTGATTAGTGGGATGAGAGTTTGACTTTATATTATGTTTTCATTGATTTTGATAGTCCTAGGTTATGATGAGATGATGTTTATTATTATTATTATGATTTACCTTAGCCTTTTGTAATAATTTGATTTTTGCCTTATTTCAAATGTCTGTAGAAAGAAAAGACATCAAATATGTTAAAGCTAAAACTATTCTTAAGAGTCAAAGGCCTTATAGTCGTGTGATTTTGTTCAACGATTATAACTTGTGTGCCATGTAACCATGGAACTTTGATCCGTTTCTCCCCAAACTACTGTAAAATTTCTTCTTATGTTTGGTTCATGTACCTTTTGCTTTCTGTCAATTGATTCAACAATTCCAGACTACTTGTTCTCCGTTGTAATTTAGTGTACTTATTTTTTAAAGTTCTTTCAAAGTGTATATATTGGGTTTTCTGGAGTTGATTTTTTGTTGTCCTAAAAACTTAACAGGTATGAATATAGATGGGCTGATGGTGTGCAAATCAAGAAGCCTATTGAAGTTTCTGCTCCAAAGTACGTTGAATATCTAATGGACTGGATCGAATCACAACTTGATGATGAATCCATATTTCCTCAAAAGCTTGGTAATATCTTTCACTAGTCATGTGCTTAATCGATCTTTTAATTCTCTATGGTGAAGTCTTGACATACTCACTAGAGAAAGGTAGCTGTTTGTCTATGTACAATGATGATACTGATGAATACTTCTTTTTTTTATAATATTTGTACTTCAAAAAGGAAACAAAATTTTTTCTTGTATCATGCTTAATACTTTTCTATATTAAATTGCATCTTCCAAATTTGCTAGGCGCCCCATTTCCTCCCAATTTCAAGGAGGTGGTGAAGACAATATTCAAAAGACTCTTCCGTGTATATGCCCACATCTATCACTCCCACTTTCAGAAAATTGTCAGCCTTAAGGAGGAAGCTCATCTGAATACATGCTTCAAGCACTTCGTATTGTTTACTTGTGTAAGTCTTCTTCTGCTTGATGGTTATTTTTTTTATGCTCTGACCTCTTGTTCAAGGCTGGCCTCTTCCAGTATTTGCCTATTTTATACAAATCTAAACAAAATCCGAAAATTCTACTTCGAACTTGCTTAAATATAATTAGTTTCACTCTATTCATTAAACCTCCCCCCACCCCCCCTCCCCTAAAAGAGTAGTCTAGAATGTTTCTAGCAGTCCTTATTTCTTCTCATGTATGCATGTATCATGGTTCTCAAAGAAGAATCTGGAACATGGTTTTAGTTGTGGCCTTGTATTCCCTGTTTCGAGTACCACAAGGTTATACAACTGCTCAAGTTTAAGATAGTTACCCCAATGCTCAACCTAAAAATTACCTGAGTTGAGCCTTAGGTTAATTTGTTTGTTGTTTTTCTGAAACATGCTTTCTAGGATATGCAAGAATGGTTAGTTGAGTAGGAAGTTGTTAAGGTCAAATGAGGCTGTTGTTGTTACCATGTGCAGGAATTTGGGCTGATTGACAGGAAAGAGTTGGCTCCACTCCAAGAGCTCATAGATTCCATCATAGCCCCCTATTAAATATATATATATACACACGGGGGGTTGGAGAATGGAGATCCTGATAAAGAGTTTTATTTTAGGGGTTCCAAAAGTAATAAAGTTTGTTTTATTAGTATGTGGCTTGAAAAAATTTAAGTGTCTATATTCTCTATGTTATAAATGCAAATCCATATGCCATATTCCTTGGATTTAAAAATATTGCAAGAGTAATCACAGCCTTAGTTTCTATTTAATGATTGCGATTTGTTATTTAGTGGAAATAAATTCAATGGTCTGATACAAGATTATGTTGTTAAATTGCTTTTGCTTGATCAGAGCTACGAAGTACTACTTGTTTGCCGTAAAGGATCACTTACTTTCAGATTGATCTTAGAACTAGGGTCTGAACTATTTTTTTTTTTAATACTATTTAGACTAAAAATATGTCATAATTTTTTTTTATAGATTTTGTACAAAATTCATAAAATGACATTTATACCCTTAGCGCTTTAGCAGATTAGTTTTTTCCCTCCCTGTTTTCCCTTCGTTAGTTCCCTCTCATTTGTGTAATTATTGTTATATGTTCGCAATGTGACTTAGCTATCCATCGGCATACTCAATTAAGTTTTACTATCAACCGTCATCACCAGTTAAGAAAATAATTAGCAGGCATAGGTAAAATCACATTACTTCATCTTTAGGCCTTTTTGTTGTTCCATTCATATCAGTTCTTGTGTTTCATTCAAAATTATCAGAGATTTGAGGGTTTTGAAGAGAAAGCCTTGTTGAAAAAATGGAAATTCCAAACGAAACACAAAATGCTTATATAGTTAATGTAAAAGGAGCTAATTCATGAATTGAAGAATCAAAAACAGTGATGTCCCTGAAAGTAGAACTATGAATGATTTGTTTGGGTTCTTTGATGGTGACAACTTATTGAGCAGAGAAGGAATCCGATGGAGGTTCTGGTTCAAACACAAACAATGTAGATTCGATTCAATGTGAAGAATTGACTATTAAGATGTTGATGTTCAGGGTCTTATGAAACCAATGTAAGAGGTTCCAATATTGATGAGAATAAAATAGAAGTTGATCATGATAGAGAATTAACAGTTGGTCCAACCGAAAGAATGAGATTTAGAAGCCATTATGAATTGTTTAGCTTTTATCAATCACATGCGAAGTTGAAAGAGTCTAGTGTGGTGTGGTGAAGTGAGGTGATCATTGAGTTGGAAAATTTCTGATGTCTTTAATTATTCTTGCTTAGCTTGTGACAAAGGTGGCAAATCCACTGAGAGGAAGAAGAGCAAGAGAATATTTTATCATATAAGGACGAATGTTGTTTTAGGAGGTGACACTATGTGGCGTGTCACTAGCATAATCACAATTCATTCACATGCCAAGCCTAATGTTTGGACATAGGATACCTTTTGCTTCTTTTGTTGGAATTAATCACCATGATGAATCTATCCTCTTTGGTTGTGCTTTGCTTTCACATGAAAGATGTGGGGACTTTTTGGTGGTTGTTTAGTACTTGGCCATCTGCTATAAGAGACATCCCCTACTTGCATTTTGACAGACCTGTGTGAAAGCATTAGAGCAGCGATCAGAGGCAGATTTAGAGGGGCTGGCAGGGATCTCGCCCCCCTAAAATGGAAATTTTACCATTTTGATTCTTAAAATTTTGAAATTAGTAAAAGTAAAATTGTACGTTGACCCCTCTAATAATGATAAAAAATTGATTTAATCTTTTAAAAATTATAGAGATATACCTTTGCCCCTGGCAGCGATCAATGAAGTGATGCCAAACACCATAAAAGGATTCTACATATGACACATCTATAGCTAGCTGCCTAACAAGCTTAAGCATCAGGTTGAGTATGCATCAGTTAAAAACGAATTCAAGGTCATTGTTCAGGAAAGTCTTACCATTCCAGAATTCGACTATTGCTTGGATGAAAATGAATGGTTAATCAAGTTGTACAAAGAGAGGCCAAGATGGGTTCCTATTTATCCGAGTCATCTGTTTTAGGCTGGAATGAAATCAACACAAAGAAACGAGAGGATGCGTGCTTACTTCAATGGTTTCGTGAACAGCAGGGAGTATTGTCAAGAACTTTGTGGAGCAGTAAGACCAAAGGTGAGTCTGAATTGTTATGGGAGGGGCAGCTGTAAAGAGCTCTTACGTACGGTATATTTAAGTGGGGTTGGAAGGAAGTATTGAACGATTGTTGCCATTGATGACAGAGGAAACCCAAACAACAGTGGCAATCTATTCTTCATTTAGAGGTACATCATACATGGTTTTCTTTTCAAACTATTATCTTATGACACTTACGACAAACTCAAGCTATCATATATGCTTAACAAAATGACATTTTTTCTAGGGGCGAAGCGAGAAAATTTTTTTAGGGGTTCAAAATTAAATTTTAATTTTTAATAGTCTATACTTTTATAATTTTTAAAAGATTAAATCAAAATTTTATAATTTTAGGGGGTCAAAGTGAAATTTTACCTTTACTAATTTAAAATTTAAAAAAATTTTGAAGGATCTAAATAACAATTTTCCATTTCAGTTTTTTCCATTTGATTTTCAGCATTTTCCTTCTAAAACTATTGAAAATCAGGTGGGAAAAGTTTATGTGGCATTTTCTTATTGGAAAGAGATACAAATATATATTTTTACTAATTTAGTTCTATAAAATAGTCTTTCTCTAAAATTTTTTAATAAAATTAATTTCATCCATAAATGAAATAAAAATAATAAATTTTAGTTACTGTTATGAATTCATTGATAAATGGAGGTTATCCTAAAAATTATCTTATTGTAACCCTTAAAAAATGAATGTTCATAACCCCTAAATCTATTGTCTTGTAACTCTCAAATCATTTATAAGGTGCTTGAAGCTCTATAATAGAGGGCGTGTGTACAAACTTATTGAATTTAAGTGAAAGTTGATTTATCTTTTCATTTTTTTATTCTTTTCTCTTGTTCAATCTATAACTCTCTTGGTTCATAACACGTTATCAACATAATCTTACTCAAAAATAAAAGTTTTTATGTGTTGAATATTAAACTTATTCTCCATAATTTTTCATTTGAAGCTATAGACACAGGATGCAAAAATTTGAAAGAAATTTTATTTAATGTTTCATATTTAGATTATTATTATTATTATAATTCTTGATTAATTATGATGATTTTTTCAATTTATTTAATTTCTATATTTTAAGGACATGAAAGATTTGATCTCAATTTAGATATTAACCAAAAGTAATTTTCTGTCAAATTTTATGGACTACTTGCAGTTATTATGAAACTTTTCCAGAAGATAAAAAAATTGAAGTAAATTTACTTATCACGTCAAATGTCTACATTTTTCTTCACAAAAGTATGTTTTTTTCTTAATATATGATTTGATAATTACCAGATGATTATGTCTTAATAGTGATAGATTAATTTTAATGTTATAATTTGATATATTTTCATAATAATATTGATCACCTTTATTAATCAAAGCTTAAGGTTCATCGTAATATATGACCGTGCATAAGTTTTTAGTCATAATTAAACTAGTTGATTTATGTGTTTATTTGATGGTTTCAATTTTAATATATATAATTTTTCTAATTTCTAGACATCCTTAGACTTTAATTTTTTTAAAAAAATTTCTTTTAAAATTATTACATATATTAATAAAATCAATATTATTTCATATCATGTTTGTTTTAAGTTCATGTAAGGACAAAATTTGAGGAATGTCTTAATTGATTTTTGGACTAATTCTATTATAGAATTTCAAATTTAATTACAGTAATTTTTAATTATTGGATGATCTTAGTTGACAGAGCTATTGAATGTATTTTATGGATTTTATTCTGTTGATTTAGCAATCAATTAGTGAGATGACATGAGCAATTGTAAGTGAATCTTTTTTTATCGAACATGAGATGTATGATTTTGTAGTAAATTTCATGCATTTTTATAATGATTTATGAAATTTTTGCTTGCATTAGTATTATATCATGTTTAATATTTTAGATGTCAATTTTATTCATACATTTGATTTACAATAAACTATATACACGACCTGACTATTTCTTTCTAGATACAAAACTCTTGTGAAAAAGGTTTTTAAAATATTTTGAGTTGATCTCATGCCTTCTTATGGCTAAATAATGAGTTATTCAACCCAGTAATTTTGTTTCGTTGCTTGAAATGAATGTAGCAATACACAATGATTATGAAAATGAAACCTATTGTCATTATTGACAAATAGATAAGTGGAAGACGAATAATTCAAAATGTTGCTACATTTTTAATCTTAAAACAGAATGATCAATGGTTTATACTAATTAATCATTCTTTGGAGCAAATGATATATGTTTAATCTTATTGGTAAGGAATGTGAGATATGCTTACATTATTATCTGAATGATTTTTTTTTTTCAGATTCCTTTAAGTGAATGTCAGCAATAAATATAATAAATTTTATAATCACTTTTGATAATTAAAGTCAATTTGGGCATTTAAAGATTTTGATATATTTCCTGGAATGAATATTACATATAATTGTTTGAAAATTATATTTCTTTCGTTGAGTTAATTACATTATGGACTTTACATTGATTTAGACATTTCTCGAAGCAAATGTCACAATAATTCTTATACGTGGATACAAAATAAAAGAAATGACAATTATAAAATTATCAATTGTCATAATTTATATTGGCATTATTAATATAATTGAAATGCATGTTAGTTAAAATAAACTAAAAGTTTACTGATACAAAAACAATTATAATATTATTTCAATAAAACATTTAAATTTCAGATAAAAATATATTAATAACTTTTTATTAAATAAAAATAATTTTTAATAAATAAAATTACATGTGTAAATTTTATTAAACATATAATCTAATTTTCATTAATGAATATTATTATATTACAAATTTTAAATTTTAAATTTTAAATATAATTTAAATTTCAAATATTATTATAAATATCTCTTATAAATATACAACAATCTGTAATTTGTTCCCTTTTTAGTATCCAAAATTTTGACAAAGAAAGGACGTATTTTTACTAAAATAATAATGATAAACAATCGCTTAAACAAATCAATCAGTTAGGCGGCCAGGGACCATAGCAGGGCAGGGAGTAAAATAATTAAAACTAAAAAGCACTGCCCCAACGATGAACAATGCATGCAGGGCTAAAATAAGCATAAGCATTGCCCCTCCGCCAAGGAAGGGAATCCAGTAGGCTAAATGACAATGCTTGTGGTTCAAGACAATAACCATAGTCAACAAATCAACAATGAATAATGGAATTGTGGAATAATTGATTTATTTTCTTCTGTAGTTGTTTGTGCATCACCCGTTATTATTTTTGTGTTCCCTGTGCTGTTGATTTTGATGAACTAATAATACAGTAACCACCTAAATTCTATTTCACCAACAATGAAAACTCAAAAAGAAGTCCTTCATGCGGCTTCAGCCTGTGAAATAACAGGCAACTCAAAACCAAGCACCAGCTAGATTGAAAATGCATTAAATTTACACCCAAAGTTAAAGATTGCATACCCTCATCAAGTCTGAACTGATTGCATGCTTTTAAGATCGGAATCCCCGTATCTGGAAGCTGCGAAACTGTATGATCCCACAACGGCAATGAGGACACCGAGTACCAGAGAAAAGAGCTGGAAGTTGGCAATCAAATGGCCTCGAACTTCATTATCCGCAGGGCAATGTATTGCATTATCCTTGAGTTGACAACCGTCCGGCATCATTGGGCCATAGAGGGTGAAAGCAGTCTGGTAGAACCAGAGACCTTGGAGAGTTATAGCAATTCCACTACACAAATCAACCGGGAAGCTGTTTGGGAAGAGAGCTCCAGCAAGCGTGGTCAAGATGCAGAGTCCTATTAAAAGGACAAGAACAAGATGGTAGTATCCTTCCAGGCCCTTGTGAGTGGTTGAGTGAAAGTAAAATAACAGACACTCTGCAGTGAATGCTGCGGCCGCAATAAGACAAAGGGCTCCTTGTGGTAAGGTAACAAAACTGACCAACAAGAGATGAAAATGTAATTTATGAGACCAAAGTGAACATTCTGTAATCAAACAATCAATATTTCAGATATAAAGTAATTATAATTAGAGATGAACTTTGTTGTACTGTAATAATGCACAAGGTATCCAATCATTCCCCAAAACAAAAAAAAGGTCTGCAATCATGCACTAGGAATGCACAGTCTGTTGCTTATAAAACCTTTTAGAATTTCTATCCTACTATCCCTTATGGTTCTATGCACGGAATCTAATGAAATTATTACCATCATCATTACATCATTTCCCAGTTGGACAGCAGCAGTCCCCTGATATCCAGAACTAATCAATTGGAACTTGATAAAAAAGAAGCTTGTCAGAAACATCTTGTTCCAATGAAAAAGCCTATTATTGCCTACTTCACACATGATGTTCTGTCAAAAGCATGTTATTTAGGTTCATCTTTGCTCAGCTTAATGGAGGTTTAGGATCTTTTGCATCAAGAAATAAAAAGGGGGTAATGTTAGTTTCCTTGTGTTTTCCTCTAAAATAAGAGGCTGTAAAGTGCAGGCAAATAAAAGATCAAAAGAACCAACCGGGAGCAACTTTAATGATTACAGGCATTGTTAAACTTTCTAAAAGAGAGAGAGATCAAGAGAAAGATTTGTTCCTAAAAGCAATTTCTTTACTTGCTGTCTCGATTAATGGCCACAATTCATATTTGATTCTCTAAAAGGAGGTTCTCTACGATTTCCACATGATGTTGAACAAAAAGGAATCTTTATTGTGTTGGTTTTTCCAAAGCAAACAAAAAATAAAGGCAAAAAAGAAAGTCCCTTTGATCCACCTCCCCACTTCTTCCTCTTCCCCTTTCATTCAGATTTTTTGCATAACAAAACATAAACCAGTATTACATGACAACGAAAGTCAATGGCCAAATTAAAAAAAAAAAAAAAAGACCATGACTAACCTAGTTTTCTCTGAAAGCAAAGCGATAGCACCTAAGAGGAAAAACATGAGAAGCATCCCTGAATGCTCAAAATCGTTCAAGTGTGATGGATTCAAGACTCCATCCACAAAAAACTTGAGGTGGGTTGAATACAAAAGCTCAATACACAGATCAATGAAAGCACCAAAGGCTACAACATATAGCTCCAAGTGCTTCAACTTCCCATTAAAACCAGGAACTGGGTTCCATACTCTGACCTCAAAAGACTTGGGGTTTGACACATTCCGAACCACGGAACTCCATACGTGCCATACACCCACCACCAGAAACAGTGTCCCTGGCAAAGCATGACCCTTGAAAGATCCCATCCCTTTGTTGATATATCTATCAGTCTCTTTATCTTCAACTTCCCAGTTCACAAACAATCAGCCGACAACTCCACAATCTCTTCCTTCCCTTCTTCTTGTTATTATATCAAGATATATTCTTTTCTGCTTCAAAGGGTAAACAGTTTTGTTGTTTATACCTTGAATATGATTAACTTTAAAAGAGATTTGTAAATCTTTGAACAAGTTGATTAAAAAGCCATTTTGACAGAAAAAAAAGTTCGGTCAACTTTACAAGCAACAAGCAGAACAAAAAAAAAAAGAAATTCTAAAATTGGTGCTACATCAAAAGCGTTGGGTCGAAAGAAATAATTTTATTAAGGTCAAATTTTCTATCTTTTTAGGTGAATAGGATGAGTTTGAAAAGAAAAAGGCGCCCACTTAAAAAGTCAGAAAAGAAACCAATACAGAAAGGAAAATCATTAGAAAGAGAGAAAAACCATAGAACTGGTGAAAGGTAAGTTTTTCTTTATGGGTAATTATGATTAAAAGGAAAAGAAAATTACAAGAAGTAATAATCAAAAAAAGAAGTTACTTACGGCTTACAAGAGATGATTGAGTTCTCCAAATCTTCTTCAAAAGAGAAAGTCAGCAAAAATAATCATTCACTGAAATTAAGAAAGCCAAAGGAAGATCGTGAGTGGCGATCTGAGATAGAGAGAGGCAAAAAGAAAAAAGGGTAATGGAGGGACGGATATCATAAAAAAAGGAATCAATCATTGCAGTTATCATGTTACGGTGTGTGCTTTTTTCCATGCGTCTCATTGCATGGAACCAAAACCATGGTGGTGGTGGGATTAAAGAAATGGGTTTTAGAGTATGACTTCTGGCACTGGCAGGACCACCGCTACAGTTTTAGATGTTGATATCCGTTGGATCATGGGATGTAACACGTGTGGACCTTTTGATGGAACAAAATCTTGCCTAGTGCCGGCAGCGCCGGTCTCTGTTAGTTTCAATTTTGGAAAATCTGGCTAATTTTGGGATGGGATTGTGGGTTAAGGCTGCAGATTAAAAAAGCCGTTCAAAAGGGAAATTTATATGAATGGTTGTTAAGATAACAACTTATGATCTCAACTAATTTTTTATATACAAAATTTTGTTATTGTTGATGGATCGGTGTTTTTGGAAAAAATTCTCAAAACGTTTTTCGTCCAGCAATCGATTCAATCTATCAATAATTGAATGTATTATTTTTCGATAAAAGATTTTATATTTCGGTTTTTTATTAAGAATGATCAAGTCATCCATCACAAAGACGGACGATCCATGATTATATTTACTTTTCATCAATCATGTAATGTCAATGAAATGATATAATTTACTCATGTTTTGAGCTATGAATTTCACTGTTATGAATGACACTACATACTACAAAAGTCATACACCTAACGTACCAACTTTCAATTCTTTATTTATTCGAACTCAGGCTTTTGCATACATTAGAGTGTAAGAGTCACACATACATAGTTTATCATCCACTCAGGATTTAGGTATGTCACTTTATAATTGTCACGAGTTAATAAATCCATAAACATATTCAGGATCTATTATACTTGGGTCTTGTCTGATATACTATCAGTCCAGTCAGTCACATTTATGTCTCAATCTTTTAGGAGTCATCCGCTTCGATGCCTAAGATAAAGCATCTCCCCAATTGGACTTGATAGACGACATATTAGTTTTTCAATCGGTTTGCTCATTTCCAATTAGAATAAAGACATGTTTAGGTTTGTCTACTAATATAAGTTATTTTTTTTGTATTATGATCCGATCACATAATGTCGCTTTGTAACATCCGCGTTCTTGAACCGGATTTGGAATAATAATAGAATAGAATTGAGAATTAGACTATATAGCTAAAATAAGAAAAAAAAAGTTAGAAAATTAAGGATTAATTAGTAATTGTGAGAAAGGAGAAAAGACTAAATAGTAATTTGTCTAAATTGAATTATGAGTCATCATGGGAATTAGATTGATTAAGGAGGGGCAAAAGAGTAATTTGGTGGAAGATATTTTTGGAGGCAATGATTTGGGCCAAAGTGTAAAGTTGAAAGGCCCAAGGACTAAAAGTGAAAATTTATCATTTTATTAAAGAGAGATATTTTTAGTGGAGAAATCTAGAGAATTTGAGAAAGATTAAAAATCAATTAAAAGTAAAAAATATCAGCTCTTTCATAGTTCAACCGATCATGTCATTCTTTCTTCCATCCAACTTTTAATTTTATTCTAAATAGGTCCTTCCACCATTGTTAAATCTTCCAAACTTCAAAAACCTTCATTTTCTTTGAAATTTCTGAAAGAAAAGTATAGAAGGGGGTTGGTAGACACCCCAAACTTCTTATAGAATTCATTTTGAGGTGTTAAAGAGTTAAGGGATTGAATTAGAATTTTGGGTTTTCATGAAATAAGGTAAGAGATGGTTCAATTTTCATGATATACATGTATTTTTCTGTAATTTAGTATGGAAATCATTGAATTATAGCATTTAGCTTACATGTGTTTATGTGAAATTGAAGAGAAAGGAAAGAAGGAAAGGGACCAAATTGAAGACAAAGGAAAAGAGAAGAGCAAGGAGTAAAAAGAGGAGAAAACCAGTCTCTTTGTTGTAAGTACTACAAGATTTTAAATTGAAAATTTATTCTCTTTAAATTATATGATTAATTGTGATAAAAATGAGTAAAATGATATGTTTTGTTATAAATATGGTGATTAGGTGTGATTAAATGAAACATAGTGCAAAGGAAATATGAGAAGGGAAAAATTCACTTCAAAACAGTTTGGACAGTAACAGGGAACTAACTTAAAAAATTCACCAAAAATTGTATATAATGATTTAAGGGTCAAATTACATGTGTAATTAAAGCTTATTGAGTGTAGTTTCATATGGAAGAAACAGTGAAAGAAAAGAAACTGCATATTTCGAGATATACTAGTTTTAGTTTAATAAGGTCAGAGTAGATTTGAGTTCCCCTGTTCTGACTTTGAAAAATTATAGAAAAATGTAGAAAAATTATTAGAGACTAAAATTTATATGTCTGAATCCTTAATGAGTCTATTTTTAAAGGAAACAAACGGGAACATAATTTGATCTTTGTACTAAAAGATAGATAATTTTTAGTGAAGAAATGTCGAAACTGTCAGACAGAAGAGAAGAGGTAAATTGAAAGAATTTACTGTATAAATTGACTAAAGTAAAAATTCTGGAAATTTTATGGTAAAAAGATGATTGAGCTTAGTTTCAGAAACATCAAGCGGATATTAATTTCGAATTCTTTAGCTCAAGATATAAATAATTTAGTGACTGTGAGGCAAGTGGACAGCTTTGAAAATTAATGTGAAAATAAGAGTAAAGAGGTATATGATGATATATATGTGATGAACAATGTATATATGAAATATTATGTGTTTAATTATGAATATTGATTATATGATAAAATGGTGATATTGTGTAAGCCTTTGAGTAAATAAAGGTGAAAAATACATGATTATGTCTATGTGAAGAAAAATGTAAATGTGATATATGAAATTATGAGAAATGATGAATATGAGAGATTATGCCCATGTAGACAAGTTAGAACCATTGTGATAATAGTGGCATGCCATTAAGGAACACTAGCGCGCTCTCTGTTTAGCACTTCGTGTGCTCTCTGATTAGCACTGTGTGTTCTCTCTGTTTAGCACTTCGTGTGCTCTTTGTTTAGCACTTCGTGTGCTCTCTGATTAGCACTTTGAGTTGCCCAGCACTTATGTGCTCTCTGTTGCCCAGCACTTATATGCTCTCTGTTTAGTACTTCGATACTCTCTGTTTGTTCCGTTTATCTGATGGGTTCTATAAAAGTCTATTATGGGCCAAGTGGATAAATAAGCTAAGTGAGCTATGGTTAAGAAAGCTATGATAGTTGAATTATGAAAAGTGAAAAAATGTGCAAATTATTACATTGAGGTAAGTGAAATGATAAATACATGAAAGATAAGTACTATATGAGTATGTGTAATTATCTGTTGATAATTAAGTGAAATGACTAAGTTGTGAAAAAGGGATGAAAATGTAAAATCTACCTTTGAGGTAAGTTGGAATATGAGGATGAATGTGTGTTATGGTGAAATTATGGTAAGTTAAATGTTACATGCAAGAAAGGTTAGAAATTTTATACGCATGAGTAATTAAATGTTTGATAAAATTAAGTAATAAATAAATAATCATCTATTATGCTTGTAGTGCTTACTAAGCCTTCACCGGCTTAACGCGTTTATTTTAACACGTAGGTACAAAAGCTACGGAAAGCTAGAGTCGAGCAAGAGACCTCTCATCACATCACATCACTTTTGAAGCTCAAGTTTAGGTAATTTACTTTGAAGAAAAATGACATGTACAAATGGTACTTACATGTGACCCTAATGGAAAGAAAAATGTTGATTTGGGATGCTTTAAGTTGATGGAATGAAATGATGAATTTTGGTTGAAATTGTGTTTTGGACTAAAAATCATATTTTATTTTTTTTAAAAAAATCAGGTTTAAATCTTGATTTTAATTATACATTATTAATTTAAGATATTTTGAATCAAGAAGCCTAAAAATGCATCGTTTGATGAAAAAAAAAAAAAATTTTATTACATGACTCGGTTTTTTTTTCTATACTGAACTCTAATGTAATACTTTTATACTGGGTTTTATATGTGTGAACCGTGTATAGGGGTGTTACACGCTTAGTATTAGTTTAAACATTAGACAACCAATGAGTGACATTTGCTTTCATTTTGTTTTGCGTGCAAAAACCATATGACAATTATACAAAGCATATTAATATAATGAACTAATTTGTTTTATTAACTAATCTGTTTGAAAAAAATTACAAGTGTACATTAACGAAAATAATACACTCAAGGCACCAGATCCAAAAATCTGTCACTTGCCCTGGTGAAGTAGATGAGTCATGTTTTGCATTCTTATGCTCCTCCATATGTTTCCCAGAGAACTCTCTAGCTAGTAAAATCTTCGTAAAACTCTCACTTGCCCTGGTGAAGTAGTGACTCAAATGCGATCTTTGACTACATCTATTATTTCATCAAACACTACCGTATCCCTTATGATGATTTATATCAATGTGTTTTGTTTTTATGTGGTTTCTTTGAGTTTTAGCTATAGTCGCACTATTACAATGATAGTTTTTTCCGTACCTCATATTCAGCCCTTCATAATGAAGTTAGCAGTGCAACCCTACTTCACACTTATTCACACTATGGAGTCGTTGTCTAGGACAAAAACACAGCCCAATGTTAATTTCCTCGAATCTCAACACGTTTAGAAGTCAGAATCAGTATATCCGCTAGAAGTAAGATCTCCTCCAAAATACACAAGCATATAATCCCTCGTTCTCCATAAATACTTAAGTATATGCTTAACTGCTTCCCAGTGTCTTGATCTTGGATTCGCCTGATATCTACTCACCAACCCCATTGCAAAACAGATATTTGGGCGTTTGCATAACATAACATAACATACATAAGACTTCCTACTATTGAAGCATAAGGAACCTTTCTCATGTTCTCTCTTTCTTCTGTTGTTTTAGGATAGTTTTTCAAAGAGAGATGAAATCCTGAAATGAAAGGTTGATTTCCCTTCTTCAAATCGGTTATTGAATAATGCTTCAATATCTTATCTATGTATAAAGCTTGAGATAGTGCTATCACTTTGTTCTTTTGATGTCTTAGGATTCGAATGCCTAGAACAAAATTAGCTTTTCCCAAGTCCTTCATGCTAAACTGTTGGGTTAACCACAATTTAATTGATGACAATGTCCCCACATTTCCCAATAAGTAAAATGTCGTCGAATTTTGAAACAAGAAAAACCACCTTTTCATTCCCTAAACATTTATAAACTTGAGGTTTAATCTTTTAAGGATAGGGTTTAACCTTTAAAATATCTATCTTTTCACAAGGCAAGATGGGTCATTTCCTAATAGGGTTTTCTACCCAAAACCTTGTGTGAATCCTCACAAAAATTAGGAATAAAGATTTGAAAGGATTATCATCTGTAGAAGGTTTATGTATATCAATAAAGCACTTGAAAGAATGAATAACAAATTAACCTACAAGTGTGTCCAAGAGAAAAATGAGAACAATAATGAGAAATATTTGGAATTAAGCTCTTGATCTTTGTGTACTTGTTTCTTGTCTTCATATGAGTGTCCTTGAATGAAATTTATACCCTTTCATTGTATTATGGATGTTTGGAGCCGTTGGAGGGGGTTTCTAGCAATTGGGAGCATTTTTTTGCACATTTAATGCAGCTTGCAATAGTGTGTCTCAAGACACAAATCCCTTGTCTCAAGACAAGAAGAATAAAAATATGACTGCTAGAGCTAAAGGCCTTGAGAAATAAATGGCTTATCTCAAGACTTTTTGCCTTGTCTTGAGACAATTCATCATATGTCCTGAGACAAGGCTCCCTTAAAACAAACCTTTGCTTCAATGTTTGGTTGTCTGGATATAAAAGGCCTTTTGTTTGGAGACAAGGATCCCTTGTAGCTTACCTTAGCTTTGATATTGGTCGATCTCGAGACAAAGTGACTTTTTTCTCGATACAAGGTTCCTTTAAAGCAATTTTAGCTTCAATGTTGGTCTATCTCGAGACAGACAAGCTTGTGTCTCGTGACAAGACTAGAAACCTTTAAAAATTGGCTTAGAAACATTTCAAAGGACTTGGGGGTTCTCAAAAACTTTGGTAGAAATTTGAAGTCATTTAGAAACTTTTTTTTGAGTTTGTAACACTTAAAAATAAATTTGAATAAGATTGAAATCATTTATGCAAATTTGATTAAGGGATTTTACAATTAAGTTTGTTATATGAAAATAATTGAAATCAAAGCTAACATAATTAATAGGCGAAAAGTTGAAATTTAATTATAAATTATTTGAGCATTAATTATATATGTTCAATTAGTCTATTCACTATCTCATATAAAACAAGTACTTTTCGGTAAAAGTTTATTGCTATAAATATCACAAATTGACTTTGTTTTGAAAAATTTTAAACTTTCTTTATAACTGTAAATCGTTTTCTAAATCGGATTTTCCAACAATTCGCTCTTTAACATTTAACATATAATTCTTGTCATCGTTTGTTGATTCTTAACTGAGTTCATCATCATCATCATCATCATCTAAGTTTGTATAATTAAGATTATCAAGTTTTCTTTTTTCCATGTACTCTTGAAAGTATAGATCATTTCAATTCCACCTACGAATGAGGTTATGAATATGTCACATGCTAGTATAATCTAACCTTGTTCTTTTTATGCTACATTGAGGTGATATTGTTAATATGAAAAATAATTTTTTTAGAACAAAAAATGTCCTCTCGACCACATCTCAAAGTTTTGAATGTCTCAAATTAAAGAGTTCGTAAGCTGTCTCTAGATCAATTTCTAATGAGAGAATTAATTTTCTATTGAAAGTAATAATATCATTTCTTGCTTTGTGTTTGGTTTGTGTTGTTCGAGCTCACACTCGACGCAATTCAAGGTACGAGGATAGTAGAGAATATCGTTCGATTGAAAGCCAAAATTGAATCGAATCTATCACATACAAAGTATAAATACTTTTCGATAAAAGATTTAGGCTAACTTAAACCATTTGAAGCGAATTCTCTACCTAAAATCACATGGCTTGCTGGATTAAACTCCAGATTTGTGACATACATCTTATTCCTAAAACGGATGTGTTTAGGTTTACAAGCCCATGTGAAGATCATGGGCTATTACTATCAACCTATTAACGGGCCCTCACTACCAGCAAGTGAACACCACGAATTCAACCATCTCCACGTGTTAGGCTTAAAATTCAGCACGTCGGAAATGTTTTTTTATGGTCCTAAGCCGACTCGGTCCATTTGTATATGCCTACCCACCTTATCCCTTTACCTTATTATACGAATATTATTTAAAAATTTTAAGAATAAATTTATTTAGTTTTATGTTTGATAATGTTTCATTCTTTAATTATTATAAAAAAAATATATTCTCAACCGATGAAATATATATCTGTATCATTACAATAAAAAATCCACTGTTAGATTTTTTTCCTTTTCCATTCTCTCAGCCACGAAATAAACTGAAGATTTGAAAAATTAAAATTAAAATGGTAACCATAAATACAATTGATTTGAACCACAGAAAAAATCTAAACTAAACTTTTTAACTCAAGTTTTTTCTTAAAAAAATTTCGATAAAAAGATTAATTTTCAAATAATAAATAAAATAATTATGTAGGAGACAGAGAAAATAGTGGCTGTAAGACAATGCTCACAATGTCCAATTCCATCATGAAAATTTCCACTCAGAACAACAGAGTGATGTATTATGGCTCACTTACTGAGGCACTACTCTTTTACGTCAACAAGTGTGTGGACTGAGGCTCGCCTGCACCACCAAGCCCACGCTTCCATTAAACTCAGCAATCATCGTCAAGGAAGGTGGAAAATCTGTGGCAAGAAAAGGGCAAGCGGGAATGGGTGTGTGGTGCAGTGCTGCACTTCTTCTTCTTCATCAGCAGCGGCAAAGGCGGGTGTGGAGCTGACTGGAAATGTAGAGGAAGATAATAATGGGAGACGGGGAGAGAAAGAGGTGGAGCAGCCTTTGTATTTGGCAAGCGAGTATGGATGGAAAGTAAGGAGATTGGAGGAGGATCAACCCGAGATTACGAAGGTTGCACAAATTCAGGCAGAAGCATTCCACCAACCAATGGCCTTCTTTGATGATTTATTCTTTCAGTTCTTCCAGGTTTCTTTCATTTTCCTTCTATTCTTGTTCCTACATCTTTCTTTTTCTTTGCGATTTCCCTTTTGTTTATTTTTCCGGGTCTATATATTCTCCATATACTTCGATTCACCCGCTGTCTTGACTAAAACTTTGGCCTATTTTGTATTTTGGAGTAAAATTAGCCACGTTTTAGCCCTTGATAGTTAACCAATTTAGGGTTAATTTGAATGAATGATGCATTTATTTGCGGTAAATATAAAAATAATAGCGATGCGAAATTAGATATTATAACAATATTGTAACATAAAACAAAAAATAAATTAAATGCATCGCACCGTACGTCCAAACTCACTATTATGTACTACATCAACCCGTAATTAATTAGTTAGCTTATAAAACATATCAATATATATAAAGGGTAAATTACGCTAAATGACATTAAATTATTAGTAACTTTATATTTTGATCACTAACTCTAAAAAAACTATAAAATAGTTGTTGATTATTTGAAAGTTTTCATTTGAGTCATTGAGCTATTAAAATATTGGTGTATGATTTTTTTTGTTCACATCACTTGTGCCAATTGAAGCTTTCGTTCTCTATCTCTTTTACAGTTTAATTTTTTCATAAAATAATTTTCACAAATATACAAATCAAAATCCAAACAATTTTTCTTCCAATTTGTGACATTGGTCATTAAATTAACGTGGATCTAATGCATACTCTTTTACTTGTCGATGTGTATCAATCCATCATACCTATCATCAAATTAATGTTCGAAGCTCACCGGCCATTAAAAATATATATATATAACAGTTAGTAACTTAAACGAAAATTTTCGAATAGTTCAATAGTTATTTTGTAACATTTTAAAATTGAGTGCTCAAAATATAAATTTATTAATGATTTAGTGACTTTGGGTGTAATTTACGCATATATAAATAATATCAATGAATCAAACATTAACCGGTAAAGGGAGCTTATAATGGGAAATTGTTGTTTTAGACCTCGAAATTTATAAATTTTTAAGTTTTAGTATGAGTTAAGGATTTGTACGAGTTTTAGTGCTAAATACGAAAAAGAAAAAAACAGAAAGAAGAACAAATGAAGAGATTCAATGCACTTATTGTTGATCAACAGGCGGAGGTACTGGCAGGGCTCATGTACAAACTTAAGAACTCATCTCCAAACAGGTATATAAATAAATAAAATTTCATATTATTACATGAATGTTAATTTAATTAATTTAGTATATATATTGAATAGGTATGCATGTTTAGTGGCGGAGTCTCCCTCGGATGCTAATTCTGAACCAAAAACAAAGCTAGTAGGCGTGGTGGATGTGACGGCGTTGGGAGACGAGGCTGTTCTTCAACACCTTCAGGGGGCTGACGAATACCTTTATGTTTCGGGACTCGCTGTTTCCAAACGCTTTCGGTACGTACCATATATATACGTTTTGTTTCTTAGCCATAGTACTGCGTGGGCTGTAATTATTATGGTTATAAATGAACAGGAGGAGGAAGATCGGTAGTTGTTTGTTGAAAGCTTGTGAGATGCTGTCGGTTTTATGGGGTTTCAAGTATCTTGTCCTTCGGGCTTACGAAGATGACTTGGGTGCTCGCACGTTGTACGCAAATGCGGGGTATCAAGTTGTCTCGGGGGATCCACCATGGTTGACTTGTTGGATTGGGAGAAGGCGTCGTGTTCTCATGATCAAACAGTCTAATTTACCTTTCAGTCATAAACAAGAACTGGGCTGAGAGACGCATCAATACGGAAATAGCGCACATTGTTGTTCTTTGCAAAGAAAATATTACTTCAGTGAAAAAAGCTTTCAAAAGGTTGTCTTCGTATACTTCTCTATATTTTATTTCCAGGTCATTAATATTGCTTGATTTATCACGAAAATGTGTATCAACCTCCGGCGGCAGCATTTTTCAACCTAAGAAGCTGAGTACGTCGCTACAAGTTAAGCAACTTGTTAAGTTATTTGGCTATGAATGGTGTTAGTAGATATTCAACAATAACTAATGGATCAATAAATATATTTTGGGAGAACAAAACAACAATCTTTGTGATAAAGAACCCAATATTTAATTGGGGTCTAGTGTTTTAGTGTAATAATATAGTTAAATGTATTTGAAAATTTTCGAATATATTGGTTTAATAAAATTCTATCATCCTCATTAAAATCTTTTGTATAATGTCTTCAATTGTTTTTGCATACGAAGTAAAATGTAAGCAAATATTAGTTCATCGATTATTTACCGTTTAACTAATATTAAGTTGTATTATATGATTAGATAATAATACAAGAAGATAACTTATATTAGAAGATAACCTAAAGAGTCCAAAGTCTAATCAAAATTGAGCAAGTCGATTAAAAGATCATTATGTCATCAATCAAATCCAATTAGAAACACACTTTGTATTGAGTATCAGAGCGAATGACTCCTAAAAATAGAGGCATAAATGTGATTGTATGGACTGACAATACATTGGATAAGATTCAAACATAATAAATTCTAGATTTATTTATTGATTTATTTGCTTATGATGTTCATTGTGTGATTTACCTCAATCTTGAGTAAGTTACGGATTATATGCGATTGACTCACATACTTTGAAGTATTAAAAGCCTGAACTCAATTGGTAATAGAGTTGAAAGTTTACGTTGAGTATACAATTTCAGCATGACATAGCTGCACTTACAATAGTGAAATCCATAGTCCAATAAAAGGTAAATAATATCTTCTTATTGGTATTACATAATAGATGAAAAAGTAACGTGGACACGAGTCATTTGTCAGCAACGAATGATTTAATTACTATTTATTAGTAATTAATTCTTTTTGGAAGAAGATATAATAGTTACCATGTGATAAAATAAATAAAATAGGATCACATTAGGTAAACGAATTTAACCCAAAGAGATTCAAGATATTCTATAAGGGTAACACACATATGGTAAGGTTAGTGGACGAGCACTTAATAAGTAGCTTTCGTAATAATATATAATAAGAGAGAGTTCAGTTATGATACTTTAGTAGAATGATTTCATGACTAAATAATGTTGTAATTAATAGACAAAGAATCGGAACTTAATTACAATTTATTTGAACCTTAATTATATATATCAAATTGGTCTCTCAAGTAGCTCAGTACAACTCTTAATGATTTGCAATTGAATTGATGTGATGAATGAATGAAAACAAAGAGTTAGAAAAATAAAGTGCATGTATCACTATCCATAGTAAATATGTTTTCTCACCATATGCAAAAGACGACTTAAAGATTAAATTAATTTCTTCAAATTATTATTTAATTGTTCAAATTAGCATTTAATTTATTGAAATTAAATAAATGAAGTTTGAAATAAAAATTAAATTAGTTAGTCATTGTGTTTTTGTCAACAAGCTAATTAAATACATTTACTCATAAACTATAATACAACAAAGTCGTCATGACTTTAATAGAACTAGAATTGGATTGAAAAATAATTTAATTAGGAAATTAATTAATTAAGTAAATAATATTTTTGAGAAATAGAAAATTTATTATTAGATTGATAAATTATGTGAGTTGATTTAAAAACCATATAACACATATAATGAATAACTAATACAAGGGGGGAAAGGGTTGTATGAAACAGAAATATAACATCATTGTGTATCCCTTACAGGAGTGAATAAGGGGGTTAGCAAGGGCCCCGACCCCTTAAAATAAATTTTTTTTCATTTTGACCCTTTAATATTTTTAAAATTTTAAATTAGTAAAAATAAAATTGCATGTTGTCTCCCCTAAAGATGATAAATATTTAATTTAATCCTTTAAAAATTATAAAGATATAGACTATTAAAATTGTAAAATTGCATTTTTATTATCGTAAACAAATACAATCTAATTTTAGCCCCCTTAAAAAAAAATTTGGCTTTGCCCCTAATCGTTAACCAATTATTTAATATCATTTCAACATCTTTTCCAATGTCATTATATTTTTTAACCTGAACTCTAAACACCAAACTTTGAACTCAAGACCATGGACCTTGAATCTTAAATTCCAAACCCAAAACCTTAAACCTTGGATCTTGAACCTTAAACTTTAAACCATGGACCTTGAACCCTAGACAATTGGACCCTAAACCTTAAACCTTAGGTTTAGGGGTCTAAATCTTAGGGTCTAAGGTTCTAAGATTTAGAGTTTAGAGTTCAATGTTCATGGTCAAAGGTTTAAGGTCTAGGATCCAAGATCTGGGGTTTAGAGTCCAAGGTTTAGAGTACAGGGTTCAGGATCCATAGTCTAGAGTTTAGGGTCCTAGGTCTAAGGTTCAAAATCTAATGTCCAAGATTCAATCTAAAAAAAGTATCAAAATGATGGGTTGATGACATGAAAAAAGATGTTGAAATGACATTAAGTAATTGATAAAAAATATAAGATGATGTGGCATCTCTATTTCATACAATCTTTTCCCATATGAGAGAAAAGCTCATCTTAGTAACAAGGGACAACTACCCTTATTCTAAAAAAGGGTGCAATTGCCCCATGTATTCCCATGAGAGAATATGTGTATTTTCTATTAAAATAATATTATTTATTTACCTTTTGTTCAATTGACACTATTGCATTTTTCTCTATTTATAGATACTATTGTTTAGGTCAAAGGCATTCCACTTAAGCGCCAATATTCTGCAACGATATGATTTTTGTTAATGTTGGAAATTTTGGCTTAAGATCGATTTTAATTAATTTGATTTTATCGTAAATTAGATTTGAATAATTACGTGTCAGATAAAGAGTTGACGAGTTGAACTATTAAATAGAATTAAATTAGATAAGTGATATAATAATAGTACAAAAACAAAATTGCAAGCATCATTATTAATGAGATTTGATTGAAGAAATGTTGGAGGGTCTAATTAAGTAATTAAATCTAGAACCAAAGAACAATTATATCATCATTATAACATAGTGCTTGGAAATGATCCTTACAATTAATTAATTTATCAAGAGCTAATCTTGGGATCAATTCATTTTATTTTTATTAATTAATTTATGCTAATTAAATGAATAAGTGTTGGTGGGAGAGAGAGTGCATAAAACAAAACAAATTTTTTTTTTTTTCTTTATACTCATCCTTTTCACACCGAATAAGAAAGAAGAAAGAAGGTTTGCTTGAGTTTTATCTCTATTATCGCAACTTAAACAAGGAAAATTGGTAAGATTTCTTCTTAATTTTAGTTGAAATATTGATAATAATGATAGATAAATAAAGCCTCAAGTATTAGATATGAGAATAGATAAGGGTTTATTTTTGAGCTAGGAATATGAGTTTAAATTTTGTGAATTTATGTCAAGTTAATCTGAATTGTTTTGGCGACGTAATGTGATGTTACACATTTAGATCCGATGATCAAGTCAGATGTGTTATGTCACATACTCTATCAAAATTTAGTGTGATTTATTTTTCTAAACAACTTCTATATTTTGAGAAAACTCGTTTTTTCGATTTCTAACATTTGAGGTTTATTAATATTTTTACTGAATATACTAATTGGCAGTATGTTTTGAGAACATAGACCCTTCAAATTCATTTTTTATGTGCTACAATATTTTTAAGATGAAATACTATAATTTTCTGATATTACCATCTGATCCTACTGGTAGTGTCCATTAGCAATACTATTAGGGGCATACTGACCAATGGGCCTTATAGCACTACAGATATTCGATATTCAGTTACGGTTAGCTTTCAATATTAATGCATACCTTTCCAGTATCGCTTACTAAATAGATCAATCCATCCTGCTTCTGGTTCTGTAGAACCCTGACCTGCAGTCCTTAACTCATACATAACCTCAGGAACTCTTTCTTTCCCATATAGTGTTCCTATAGATTTTTCTGCTTCAGAAATTTTCCCTAGCTGCAAAAGTTGATGTATTTAATCAATAATAGTTGATATTATATAAATATATATTAGATATCAATGTGAGATGAACAAAATTGTAAAATAGACTGAATAGCCCAATAAGAAACCTGGAATAGCCACCGACGACTTTCTGGGGAATATGTCATTCCTAGAGCCAATAAAATAGAAGGGACAACAGCAAGACCAAACATTCCCCTCCACCTATAGAAAAATAACTCAAAAAGATCAAAACAGTTATGGTAAATGCTTAAGCAGACGCAAATTTTAGTTGCAAAAGAAATCCAATGCACATAATACAGAAAATTAATACGTATAGTGATGAAGGCCTTACCTTGACCTATTAACTCAATCTGACAAAGACAGAAACAGATAGAAAATAAAGATTGATCGGAAAGAATATGAAAAAACTAGACATTCCAACTAGTAGGATGGTGATTTCTTTTATTACAACTTTTTTGGGAAGGGGGATTTAGGCCAAGCAGTTTTGAGGTATGCACGCACCTATCATGGAGACAAATGCTCAGGGGCACACAACTATTATGATATAATGACAGTAAAACAAAGAAGCCTAATCCCACACCATTGACCACATGATTCATATTACACCATTGTGTTAGATTACCAAAAGAAATATTACTTTTTATCCTTTCCACCCATGTCTTATTGGTCAGGCATCATGCCTTTGCATCAACAAAATATACGAAGGAAACAAATTTTATTTATATATATATATATATATATATAAATGCAGCAAAGCAAATAAATCCTCCATAATTTTCCATCAACAGGTGCAAATGATAGAGAGAAAGGTCTCCAAGACTAGAAAGGGAAAATTTACAGCCAAATATGGTTATGTAAAAGAAAGAACTTTTAAGCATCTCTGCGTCCGTACCAACAAATTGAAGCACTGATTTTAGACACTTCACTAAATTTCTTAACAAAAGTTAGAAGAGGCAATCTCACTGGATGCACATGATATTGCATGCTCAGCAGTTTTTAGACATATAGTGAAAGAAACAAGTTAACATAGCAAATGCCAAATGACATGATATGTTCATAGCAAAACATGTTATAGAAGTGCTAGGATAATATATCATACCGGGCTCCTTGATAAAGGTAATCCAGCCACCAATGCTGCAAGAATCCCAATACATATAAATAGTTGGTTTACAGATCCAAGTGCACCACGGATTTCAGTTGGTGAGATCTGACAAATAGAAAGAGTGTAAGCAGCTGTTTCCAGAAAGCTATAGACAATCAGAGCAATTAAGCGAACAATAAAGATCAGAAAATGTTACCTCAGATATGTAAAGTGGCACAATAGCAGATGTTATACCAATACCTATACCAGCCAGTAAGCGGCCAATTATCATAGTCTGGACATTCTGCGCTATAGCACTGAACATTCACGTCATTTTGAAATATTAGTTTGCGGCAAAGTTATTAGAGTTAAGAAGCTAATAGTTCATGAAATGACACGAATGTAAGAACTGCTCCAATGATTAGTGGAATGGCATCTAATTGAAAAGTCCTTGTCCGGCCGAACTTATCTGTCAGTGCTCCGCCAGTAAATGAACCAACTACAGCAGCAGTAAGGAGGGTGCTGACAACCCATCCTATTCAAATTAACGTAACAGCATTAGATGCTAGTTGGTCATTACTAAAGTTAGATAATTTAAAGAGTAGGAATATAATCAAAATAATCAAAAGTGAAAACAAGAGGGACAGCAAGCCAACAACTTGTGGCATTGCTTGAATGATTACAAGTGTAGCCACTTCTCTTTTATAAACAAAAGACACCAGAAGCGATGGATGGAATGCATTCCTTGAATGCCCTTTATTTCACTATATCTTCAGCACTAAATGTGCTATGGAAATTTGACTTATCAGACACAGAAAACAAATGTAAAATATTTCAGGGAAAAAAAAGCCAACAACAACAACAAAGAAATGTAACGGAAAAGAAAGCAGAGATTGAAGCATGGTAACTAAAGATCATGATACATGCCTTGCATGACAGCATTTTAAGCAATTCCCAGATCCTTAGATAGATAATCAAGAGCACCATTTACCACCCCGTAGAAAGAAAAACAAAGGGGCAAGATTACACAAGTGTAGCATTATCAAAAGCCATGCACAAATCCACAAACATATAAGCATAAAGAATGTACGGGCCACCTGCCAAAATATTGACTATGAATTCTTTGCTTAAATTCCAGTACAAGTATTATTTTCTAGAATATAATCAATGGACTGCAGTGTTCAAATATTTACAAAATATGGGAACATTCACAACCATCCATCATTGCAGGCACCACGAAGCTTTGATATTACTGGAGAGCATACTATATGTTTCCACAGCACAGATTGTTGAAGTGTATCACTTAGATGCTAACAACAGTAAAATGACAAGTGTAGAACCCAAAAGAAAAATGGGGATGTTCCTTCTCAATTTAACTGGAACATACCCTCGATGGTAACCAAATAATATAGCTCCCAATCAAGCAACGCCAACAAATGGTAAAACCGTCGCAGTAGATGTCTCATGAGGGTTGATTGGTGCCAAATCCTCAATATCTCCACCTGCAGTTTAGTGTTCCAATTGACATTTGTACAGATGAAGAGAAGCAATTGTAAAGACTAATTTCTTTTGCAATTATTATAAAGTCTCAGATGCATAGAAAATGACCCATGCATGGTGATAAATTTTAATAGGAAGTACATCTTCTTCCAACAGCAGACAAACACGCCAGTTAATCATATTTGGCAGGAAGCATCTAACTAGTATACATCCATCAGTACCAATATAACCAAGCACAGATTAATGTATTTTAGTGGAAAGAATAGCATTGGATTAAACTAAAATAAGAACATGTCAGTTAATACATCTGCAAGATATAAAAAATGTAACTAGCTATCCCCTACAGGCCTACACCATCTTCATGGTGCTATAGAAAATATATGGCCACCACCAACCTCATGAAATAAAAATTTGTACGATTTACTCATCACCACCAAAAGAAAAAAAATTCCCTTTGGCTTTGCTTTGGCCATTGTTTTGCGACTTCAATTTTATGTTCCGAAACCAAGCACTTTTTGATACAAAACAAAGTAATACTCCAAAAATGTCAAAGTTAAAAGTTGGCTAAATACTCAAAGGGGAGCCAAACCTTTTAGGGGTTGCTCAAATATGGACCAACCTTGCGTCCAAAGTTCATTTTGCATATGCATAAAATATTTTGAATATGTGATTAAGAACATTTTTTAAAATGTAGGTAATTATCGGGAGCAAATTAGAATATTCTAAATATGTGATTAATAACATTATAAAAAAGAGAAAAAGAAACCTGAAGCTTGAGCTTTGACAGATCGAAATTTGATCAAAGAGCGAGCGGCGGTTTCAACATTATCTCCAGCACGTGCAAGCTCAGCTCCCATTGTAACGGTACCAGAGCTTAAACCACTGCAAATAGAACCCCTTCGGATGCAAGATTACGACTCAAAGTTGACTTCCGTTCCTTAAATTCACGAAAACAAGGCAAATCTCTCCGTTTTGAAATCTCAAACTCTAAATTTCCTTTGATTAAACGTGTTGATGCCTGCATTCTGAATTAGCTAATTCACCAAACGATAAAGACTGTTCAACCGACAAGTAAAAAATAGTCCGAAAAGGCGAAAAAAGAGAGCATTAAATCCAGAAATAAATATAAAAAAACCCGAATAAGTGAGAAATGAGAATGAGATTTACCGAATCCAAAGACGAGCCAGTTTCTGAGTTCTGTTTGGATGGTGGAATTCTGATGGAAACCCTCGGAAAAATCTGTTGAACAAATTTGGTGGAAATTTCAATTGATTATCATTCTCTTTCTTTTACTTTTCATTTTTCTCCTTTCCATTTCTAGAAAACTAAATTAACTTGAATTAATATTCTTGAGAATCGAAGTGCAACAATGGAAACAAAACAAAGAAAAAAATGCAAATAGAAACTGAGTTCAGTGGGTGTTTGTTTGTTTCCATTGAACTATGATTTCGTGGCAGGGATTTTGGATTTAAATTTTCTGTTGCGTAGGCGACGGCTTTGGCGCACGTGTTTTATGTATTTTTTTTCTCTTTTATTTAATTTTGAGATAAATATTAAAACTACACTTAATATAAGAATTTATATTTTGTATAATTATATAGTTAAAATTTTGATTATGATTTAAATGTATATATAAAATTTTAATTTTGATTCAATTTTACATAATTAAAGAAATAAATGAATTAAATTTTTGTATATTGAATAAATATATTTATTTGTATAAGTAATATGTAGACGTAAAATTACCTTATATAAATAACTGTGTTGGTAACTTATAAAAAATTAAATTAAATCAAAATATCATATATAATATTATGTCTTGAAAAAAATTCATATGTAATTTAGAATTTATCCCTTTAATTTTTTAAAATTTTATTTAAATTCAATTTAATTAAAATGTTTATATTCCATTGATGAATTATAGGAAATCAAACACACAAGGTATACTTTGGGCGAAACTCGAATCAATCAACAGGATTCTAAATGATATTTTAAATAAAAGTTAATATATAATTTCATATAATTATATATTTGAAATTTTAATTATGATTTAAATATATATAAAACAAAATAAAACAATATAACGTAAAGCAAGGCAATATAAAGCAAAGCAAAGCAATATAAAGCAAAATAATACAAAGCAAAGCAATATAAAGCAAAGCAAAACGATATAAAACAAAGCAAAACGATATAAAGCAAAGCAAAGCGATATAAAGCAAAGTAATATAAAACATAGCAAAGTAGTATAAAACATAGCAAAACAATATAAAACAAAGCCATATAAAACAAAGCAAAGTAATATAAAACAAAAGAATATAAAACAAAGCAAAATAAAATGATATAAAGCAAAGTAATGTAAAGTAAAAGTAATACAAAACAACGCAATATAGAACAAAAGAAAACAATATAAACTAAAACAAAACAAAGCAAAGTAATATAAAGTAAAACAATATAAAACAAAGTAAAACAAAAAAATATAAAAAAAAAAAGTAAAATAACATAAAACAAAACAAAACAAGATAAAGCAAAGTAATAAAAGGCATAGCAAAGCAATATAAAATAAAATAATACAAAGCAAAGTAATACAAGGTATAACAAAACAATATAAAGTAATATAAAGCAAAACAAAGTAATCTAAAGCAATATAAAACAAAGCAAAATAATGCAATATAAAACAAAACAAATTGATATAAATAAAAAAACTGAACAATAGCTGATGGCTTTTTAGCTTTTGCATAAAACAACTCATTTACGAAAACTGCATGACAACTTGCTCTGAGATACTGAAGCGAACTCTTCCAAGCTAGTCAATGATGACTAATGTTCTCCAATAGGGTGTTCTTATTAAAATAGATTTTATAAACCAAGTGATCAATAGATTTGAAACAATAGAGATATTAGGAACATGAAGAGGGAATTTCAACAATGGATATCTTCTAGATAAAATAGAACCGGAAAAGCTAGATATTCCGATCCATACATTGCTTGATTATTGTGTGCCAGAAAAAATTGCCATCTTTAACCTAGTCCTGTATGCGAGGATCTCTAGCCCAAAACTTGGTTGCATAAATGTAAAATTATTTGGTGTTCGAATCGAGTTGAGTTTTTGAATTCGAATAACTTAAATAACTCGAATAAATCGAATATAAAATTATAATATTTTACATTTTTACCCTAAACTCTGAATTTTTTTTACTTTTCTCCCAAAACTTTTACTCCTTCTCATTTTCCCCCAAAACTTTTACTCCCTTTCCATCTCACCCCCTATCTACCCCAAATCCATTTCTCCCAAATTTTTTTAATATTTTTCTTCCAAAATTTAACTCTTCATTTATTTTCCCAAAAACCCTTAAAACTTTTTATTTTCTCCCAAAACTTTTACTCTATTTCACTTTCCCCTAAAACTTTTATTCCTTTCCCATCCAACCCTCCATCTACCCAAACCCATTCCCTCTCCTAATTTTTTTTTAATATTTCCCCTCTAAAATTTACTCCTCCTATTTACTTTCCCTCAAAAATTCACTCCTTAAACCCCAAAACTTTTTATTTCCCCCCTAAACTTTTACTTCTCACCCTTTACCCCCAAATAAAAAATTAAAATCATCCAAAAAATGATTAAACCTAAATAATAATAATTTTATTTATCTACTATTTATATTATCAAATTAAAATTTACATTTTGTATTTATATTATTGAATTGTTTAATCATATTGAATATTTATATTAAAATTGAATTATTAATGATGTTATAAAATATTCGTGTTAAAATTTTATGTTGGTATCAATTTTACATTTTATCTTTAAAATAACATTTATTAAAAAATTCACAATTTTACATTTAATATATTTTTTAATTTTAAAATACATAGTAACAAGAATTAGAAGATAATTGAAGCATGTAAAGAAGCTAATCGTATATAAAAGATTAATAAATAAATTACGAGGGGATGAAAGTTAATAACAATTTTGATTACGATAGACAAATATGATTACGACGGATGACAATGATTACAAGGACTCAAAAATTTTTTTAAAAAAATTTATCTCGAACAAATATATTCGACTCGATTCGATTCAAATTCCATCACACTCGACTCAATTCGAGAAAATTTCAAATCGAGTTATGATGATAAAATAAGATTTTTCAACTTGATTAACTTGAAATTTTTTCATTCAATTCGATCGAACGCTCACCCTTAAATAGGAGGATAATTTGCTTCAACACACTCGAACCCACGTCCTTCTACATTAACAACAATACTCATACCAATCGAACTAAGATTCAATCGATAAAATTAATATATATATTTTTAAAATTTGATAATGTGATAGTGTCATGTTATTATATGCAAATTTAAAAAAATTATACAAAATCTAAAAACAAATATAAAAAATTATTATAAAATTATAATTTTTAAAATATTAAAAATTTTCAAGTGATGAGATAACTCAATCCCATAATGTCCTTTCAATGTAACCCAATTTTAAAGATAAATTTGAGAAAAAAAAAACAAAAAAAAAACCAAATCTTGTTAAGTTAAATCTGAAGTCTAGTTTCAGGAAGTTTGTTTATATGTCAAATTTTGTTATTGGTTACTAAACTATGTGTAATACATGTAACTTATAGATTTTTGTCTTTACACTCTAATTTGGTGCTTTTAATTAATGTGTTATTTGATTTTTTTGAAATTTTAATTTTGATTAAATTGAAGTATTAAATTCATTAAATTAAAATTTACTTTTTTATTTTTATTTTTTTCGATAAATATATTATCACATGTATAATATTATGTCACTTTATTATTATCACATAATATTCATAGAAAATTAATATCATTTTAGTTAATTGATTTAACTATTATTGTTTTGGTCAAAATTAAAATTTTAAAATTCAAAAAATATATGAATTAAAAATGATAAAATTGAAGAATATGAACTAAATTCACAATTAATGTATAGCATAAGTGTAATAACAAAATTTGATCTAACAAGTTTAACTACTATTGTTGTCAAGATTGAAACTGCAAAATTTAAAAAGTATAAAGATTAAAATTGACTAAATTAGATTACAGGGACCAAGAGTGGCAGGAGCTCAGCCCCTTAAATAAGTAAAATTTAAATTTGGTCCTTTAAATTTTACAAAATTTTAATTTAGTAAATGATAAAATTATATTTTAATTTAAAAAAATAATAAATTTTGATTTAATATTATAAAAACTATAAATGTATAAAAAATTAGAATTATGAAATTACATTTTAACTTAGATAAAAATATATCCCAGAAAAAGTTCTGACTTCGACTCTGACAAGAACTAAACCAGAAATTTGCAAATAGCATAAGGATTAATAGCAGAAATTGACCTAACTAACATCATCATGCTTAGGAGATAGGACTTCTTTGTAATTAACCGCCTCAGCAGGGGCCAAAGCAGATTTCTATTTTCTTGAACTGATAATTTATTTTGTTAGATACTGCCCCGAAACTGAGAGGAAAAATGGAAGTCAGGCCCCCCGGTCTTTACTTTCAGATTTGGCAAAGCTTCAAGGTTCTAAAAATACTTGCGCCACTTATATAATATTCCACGTGGCATTTTCCTAGTTCCGTGCGTCCTTCCTTTCCCCACTTACGTGGTCCGTCTCCTCAATTGCACCGTCGCCTCACTTTAAATTACATCGTCGTATTCATTATTTCCCAACCGTCGTCGATGCCGGCACCATTGCGTTTAGATATCTCCTTAGACTCTTCCCTCTTTTTTTTTTAATTATT
The DNA here is from genome assembly GCA_039519145.1 of Kokia cookei. Lineage (NCBI taxonomy): Eukaryota > Viridiplantae > Streptophyta > Magnoliopsida > Malvales > Malvaceae > Kokia > Kokia cookei. Next base: position 34,014,043 of record CM076905.1, read on the forward strand.
TTATTTTCGCATATTTTGTATGAATATAAATAATTTATATTAAAATATTTAAATAAAATATTATCATTTCAATTTTTCATTGTTTCTGATTTCAAAATTCGCTCTCCATTGTCTTCGTCGTCGTCGTCTTCTTCTTCTTCGTAGAGTTCAAGTCACCTCTGAAAACTTTACTTGATCCTACTTACTGCTGTTCCTTCTTTCCATTTAACTGTTTTTTGTTGCCGTTTTTATTTTGTTATCGCTTCATCGTTGTATACAAAATTAAATTTCTCTTTTGCGGTTCTCGGGTTCACTGCAACGTCGAAATTGAATACTCGAGACTCTTCCAATTCCAAATTTGAGAATTAGGAATTAGCGATTGACCGATTTCGCGATTTTGACGATAAAGTGAGGGACGACGAGATATCAGAGGACTTAGGAGGCGCGTAACTTGGAAATTCTATTGTTGGCGGTGGATTTTGAGAGGGCAGGAATGTCGAAGGTGATGTACGAAGGATGGATGGTGAGATATGGTCGAAGGAAGATCGGACGATCCTTCATACACATGCGATATTTCGTGCTCGAGAATCGGCTTCTGGCTTACTACAAGAGAAAACCACAAGATAGTCAGGTTTTTAATTAATTTTGTTTGAAAGTTGTTAATTTTGCTTAGGAAAGCAAACATGTTTTTGAAGTATTTTATGGTTCGCTTAGATTTAGTTCGCTCTCTTTTTGGACTGGAGAAGGGAGAAAAGTAGCCTTTAGAACGTTAAATTAAATGCAGTTCCATGGATTAAATTTTAGTAATGGAACAGCTGATGCTGCAATTCTTTATATAAAATCAGGAGCATCTTGTTGATAAAGGTATTCTATATATGTAAATTCTTACCGTTTAGGGAAAGGAAAGCAGGGAAGTATATTTCTTTTTCTTTAAGGATTCTTTTTGTTTCTTTTGACTGTTTGCTTTTCTGCAGTGTGTTCATTCCATTACTAAATGAATCCACTGCCGTTAATGAGTAAAAGTTTCTACGTTTTCTAAATTTAGGTTCCTATCAAGACCTTCTTGATAGATGGAAACTGTAGAGTGGAGGATCGAGGTTTGAAGACCCAGCATGGACATGTGAGTTGTGTCTCCTTCTGTATATTTGTATGTATGTAATGGTAATGACAGTGCAAAATGTTGCTGTTGGTAGCTGAAACTGTTGACCACCATATATAAATAGATATATAATATATATGTATTTGCATGTGTGTATGCAATCCTGATTGCACACTGTAATATTCAAGTAGCACTTATCCTCTGGTACACAGTGAAATGTATTCCTTTGGATAGAGTGGTCATTTATGTTTCATTTTAACTTATGGTCTATGTTTTGCAGATGGTTTATGTTTTGTCAGTTTACAACAAGAAAGAGAAGTACAACAGAATCACGGTTTGTACTTTTTGTTTTACTCTATGGAAATAGTAAATGAATGTGTATTCTTAATGCATAATAATCTGAGCTTGCCTGGTTAGTTATTCAATTTGGAGAAACATGTTTTGGCATCTTCTCTCTTATGCTCTTAGCTGCCACGATGAAGGAAGGCTGTAGGAATGGACCGTTTGCTATCGGTGAATTACTTATTGCATGTACTTTGACAAATGTACAGTTCTCCTACTGTTATATGCTGAAGGAATTAAGTCAGATTAGCATAGATTGGTTTTGCACTTGGTTTTACCATGTAGACTATACTTGGAGTCCACTTTGATTGTTCTTGATGGTTTGGTTTTTCCTAATTAAGTTAGCCTCGCAATTGCGAGGATATAGTTGTTAGATAGCACTGAAAACTTTTAATGATGGAACTAGAGTGATATCTGCTTTAGAAGTGATACTGCCATCCAGTGTTACTCTCCCATTGTGCTAGCATATCTTACACTGGCCTCTTTGAGCCATGTGTTTCTTTTCACTATTGTTGTGTCCTGTACATCCAGTTGCAAAATCTTATGCCTTTGAATTTTGGGGACCTAAGTAAATCCATGCCTGCATTCTTCTTTTTAGATGGCAGCATTCAACATCCAGGAAGCCCTAATCTGGAAGGAAAAAATAGAGTCTGTGATTGATCAGGTGCATCTCTGACTCTTTAACTTAATTTCTGCTTTCTTTCATTTCTAAGATTGGTGTTTGAAGTTGATTCTCTCTCACCAACTTTTGTTGAATGGTATAGGGTCACAATATTTGTAGTGAACTAAATACATTGTGTCTACGTATTAATCTGTTACCGAGACTATTAAAATTGGCTAGTCACATTTTGTTTTCTTATTCAGCATCAAGATTCACAAATGGCAAATGGCAACAAATATGTTTCTTTTGAATATAAATCTGGAATGGATAATGGGAGGAATGCTTCTTCATCAGATTATGAAAGTCAGTAAGTAGCAATTTATCATTATTTTTTCTATTTGCCATTGGCTAGGCATGTTGATAGAAGTGAATGTTTATTATTTTAGTGATGAGACAGGCTGGCTATAGGCCAGCTACCTCAGTGCCTTGAAGTCTTTGGATCAAATCCTCGGGGTAGAGAGTAACTGTCTTAAATGAGTGGGGGAAGATTAGAGTAATTAGTTGCGATAAAAACAGGTATTATGTTTTATGGGATTTCACACATCTTAAATTATCCCAAGTTTTATTTGCGACTTGTAGAAGCATAGAGAAATTATAAATTTTTCATAGTTGGAAGTTGGAACAAGTAAATACGTTTTCATATTTTAAATATCATCTTAGGCCTTTTTAGTAATCTGCTGGACATAGGTGATTATCAAGTCAATAAACATATCCTGTATCAAATTACGGATATTGTACATTGGTACACCATGGCACAGACATGTTGACACATCAATTTCCAAAGTAAGATAACAACACAACATGGATATGAGACTTAAAAAATAATAAATATGTAAATATACATATATATTAGGTAATTTTGTTATTTTTTGAATGAAAACTAATATGTGCTGAAGTTCTTTCAAATGGATAAAATTCATTTAAAAAATGGATATTTTATAGTTATATATTGTATTGGATATTTAGAACAAATTTGTTCCAATAATCTTTTCATAAGCTCAAAAACCTTTTACTTAATAAAATTTTCAGTTCATCTAACCAAACACCCATTTGATCATCAACCCCATATTCTACTTAAATTCCATCAATTTTATCCATTAGTTATTCTCTCTTCCTAATAATGTGGTGGCTGAACGGCCTTGTTGAATAAAACAGCCGCTCATCTCCTTTCACTTCTTCCATAGATAATTTTTTATCCAACTTTTCATAAATAAATGGAGTCTCACCCACACTGATCAGGTCCATCTAAGGCGAAGATACTGAAGATGGTTTTGTTCTCCAACTTTCAGTTTTTGGTTAACAATAAGAGAAGTGATTACTGGTCCTTGTCCAAACTTTTGATTTCTTAGTTTTTTTCCCCCTTAAGGTTCAGTGCCCAGGAGGATGAAGATGAAGCTCCTCCAAAAACTTTGCTTAGGAGAACAACAATTGGAAATGGTTCTCAATTAATTTCCTTTTCTCTTCTACTTTTCACTATTTTACTCAATTATCAGAAACTCAACATTTCTATCAAAATGCCAGGTCCTCCAGATTCAATATTGGACTGGACACAGGAATTTGACTCAGAATTATCAAATCAAAATGCCAATACCCAAGCATTTTCTAGAAGAAATTGGCGCCTCCTTCAATGCCAAAATGGTTAGTTTTTTATTGATTATTCCATTTTATTGGCTTTAAAATTAAATCCAGGTACAGATATCTCAAAAAGAAATTTGTAGTGGAAGGGTATTTAAATTATCTTAATACTGCAGAGGTGTTGATGGATCCTGCTGAATCCGATCCTTTTCTTTGATATGACAGGACTTCGCATTTTTGAAGAGCTTCTTGAAGTCGATTACCTTGTACGAGAGTGCCTCATGCCTTATATTTTTATATATATATATATTCTTTTTTCAGTGCATAAAGATGTTTTGGGTGTTAAGGATGACTTACATTTTCTTATGTAGCCAAGGAGCTGTAGTAAGGCGATGAAGGCTGTAGGTGTTGTGGAAGCTACGTGTGAGGAAATATTTGGTCTTGTAATGAGCATGGATGGAACTCGATTTGAGTAGGTTTCTTGAGACAAAAATGCAAAGCATTGTTTATCAAAACAATTCATGGGACTTCTTATTTTTGGATATTTTGTGAGCTTGGATTATTTCATATTTATAGTAACTAATTTCTGCAGGTGGGATTGTAGTTTTCAGTACGGTAGTTTAGTTGAGGAGGTAGATGGGCATACAGCTTTACTTTATCACAGGCTTCAGTTGGACTGGTTCACCATGTAATATTTTCTCTCCAATTTTGTTTATTTCTATGCTTTCATTTTATTGATAATTTATCTTTTGAAGCAGTGGCAGCATATTGTTCTGTTTTGGAACCAAACGTGTTAGGAGTACACAAAAGGACTCCCTTTTGGCATATTTCTTTGTTGTGATACTAACCTTGATTGTTGCCAATATATTTTATCTATTCAAAGTATTCAGAAAATTCCCAAAATGGACTGGTTAAGCCTAGTATTGTTGGATGCATATAAGCATCAAAAGAAATCGGAAAAGATGAAACTTCACTGTATCAATTAAATACAATGAAAAGAAAGAAGAAAAAACGAGCAAGCAAGAACTGAAGTAAGAAAAAGGATTGAGTGGAGAGAGACAAGGATGTGCTGTTGTGTTTACAAGAACTGAAGATTTTTGCATTATGGGTGTTGCCCCTCTAGCTTTGGTACTTTGCATAAGTATTGGTTTAGTAATCTAGTATGAGCAGTCAATGAGATTGGTGAAGAGCGATCTAAAATGTATTCTTCATATAATCCATGCACGATACTTGCATATATGTATGTACATAAATTGGTTGTTTCTAGAAGAGAGAGAAGGAAGTTTTGAAAATTTACTGTTATTGGAGTGAACCTTCTATTGGCATTGTCCAAGGTTTATTATAACTTTGTTCACTTCATTGAGGATTACTTATGCAACCTTGTAAAATGCTTCTAAATATTATGCTTCAGTTTCCAAAAGGAAGTTTTGTTTCTTCTTCCTAAGTATGGTAACTTTTTTAGTTTCTGGCTCCATTTTTTGCAGGTTTGTCTGGCCCCGTGACCTTTGCTATGTTCGTTATTGGCGCCGAAATGATGATGGAAGTTATGGTAAGTTTATTTAGATTTACTTACATATTGAACCGCATGCTTATTTATCTAGCTTCTGGAATCTCCCTTTTCTTTTCTTGTTTTTTGTTTTTGTGCAGTTGTATTATTTCGTTCTAGGGAGCATGAGAATTGCGGCCCACAACCAGGATATGTGCGGGCTCATGTTGAGAGTAAGCTCTTTGCGAATAAACTGGTTGTGCTGAGACTAGAGAGATGAGTATTTGATTTGTTTCTAATTTTCTCAGGTGGAGGGTTCAACATTTCACCTCTGAAATCTCGAAACGGTAAGCCCAGAACGCAGGTGCAGCATCTCATGCAAATTGATTTAAAAGGATGGGGTGTGGGTTGTATTCCGGCATTTCAGCAACATTGTCTTCTTCAGATGTTAAATAGTGTTGCTGGTGAGTTCTTTTTTTGTAAATTGCCTGTTAAAAATTCATAGCATTCTGGCAATTTGACATCCATCGGAATACAAGATCCTTTTGCTTCATTTTATTCTTGTTAATTCTAATGTCGAGAAAAAGGAAAAGATCTTGTTTTTATTGTGATACCAGTATGTTTTGCATCTTGATCTCCCACTTCCGTTCAAATAAACAGCTTGAAGAAGAAAAAAGAAATGGTGTGAGGGGTGTGAGGAGATGTTAAGAAAATTCCACTCCCATCACATTTGTTTCAGTCTCCGTCCATCTACCCCTTTTAAGATTGTTGTTTACCTCTTATGACAGGATTGCGTGAATGGTTTGCCCAAACAGATGAAAGAGGTGCCACTCCTAGAATCCCAGTTATGGTCAATATGGCTTCATCTTCAGTTTCCTTAAAGAAAACTCGAAAGATAGAAGAGTTATCTGTTCCCCCTGCCCCCTCTCTTGATCAAATGAATGCTGCAAGCCAAAACTCTTTGTTGATGGATGAATACTCTGATGAGGACGAAGAAAAAATGCTTGAGGCAGAACAAGAGGTTTTGTATTACCACAATCATTTATATAATTTCTTTTTGACTTGTTCCTAACTATGGGTTCTTATTTCCCTCAAATTTTCAGCCATATCCTACTAAAAGTGACTATGATATCAAAAGAACAGGTGGGTCCTAATAATGTTACATTGTTTCATTTTGATGTGATTGGATAAAATTTTTTAAACTTATAGACTGACTTCTCATCTCAAGTATACAACCTATTTATTTAATAATTAATTAATTAATTTTTTATGAATTAAAGCCCTGGAAGAACCAATTGAGAAAATTGATTTGTCGTGCTTTTCTGGTAATCTACGACGTGATGACCGTGATAACTCTCGTGACTGTTGGAGAATATCGGATGGTAACAATTTCAGAGTTCGTAGCAAGTATTTTTGTTACAACAAAACAAAGGTTCGCATTCTTGTGTTTGATTCTTCTGATTACTATTTTTATATCCAAATTGATATCTTAAGGTCTTTGTTATGTTATCTCCCTTTCCCCCAAATGCAATGAAGATTCCTGCAGGAAAGCATTTAATGGATCTTGTTGCTGTTGATTGGTTCAAAGACTCAAAAAGAATGGATCATGTTGCCAGGCGTCAAGGTTGTGCTGCACAAGTGAGTCCGTTACCTTTTTAATGTTGTCTGCCTGTGTTTGTATATGGTCGGTATATTAAGTGATTCCTGCTCCATTTGATATGATGGTTTGTCAGTTCTGCAATGTCATTCAAGCCTTTACTAGGAATCATGGTGAACATATTATTACACACGGAATCTGGTTGCACTGGAATTGATTGGTTTACTTTTTTTTTTTTTACTTGCATTCCTTGCTGAAGTAACCCCACTACTTCCATAGTAGTTATTCAAATTGGATTCGAGTTTGCCAGTGGCATATAAAAAGTTACTTGTTAGGTCAATTGGTTAGGTTGCAAAATCGTTCCTTTGCCTTCCCAATCTACTAGCATATTGGGAATAAAACCCACAATGTATAAACGCATCCGTATTGTTGATTAGATAAATTATTCATGACAGATTCTGTACAAGCTAAACAGGATGCCTTTTTTTATGGAAACGATAAGGATAAACTTGAACCAGTTATCTACTATGAACATGATACCTTTTTCTAGAGAAAATAGGGAATGAGTAGGGAATCACATTGAACTTACAAAACCATGTTTTTCTGACCAAGTTTCTTTATGTAGTTGTGTTAAATCTAAACTGACTATGTTGCTTCTAAGACCCTAAGCCTCACTTCTTAAGTTCTTGTTTTGTCGCTATAAACATTATTGATGTAGGAAATCTAATATGGAGTGTATTTTATGGGTCTTTGATTCCTTGTTGCTTCTGTCTTTGTAGGTTGCTTCAGAAAAGGGGTTTTTCTCTTTGGTCTTTAATTTTCAAGTAAGCCTTCAAAATGCAGGTGGTATTCTATGTTAGACTGATGGTAATGTTGAGTGGATAACGTTGATCTTGTTTCAGGTTCCTGGCTCGACACACTATAGTATGGTATTCTATTTTGTGATGAGGGAATTAGTACCTGGATCTCTTTTGCAGCGATTTGTTGATGGTGATGATGAATTCCGCAATAGCAGGCTGAAGCTTATTCCATCAGTGCCAAAGGTATTTTTCTTCATTGTGTTCAGATAAATGTTAAAATCATGGTCTGATTGAGACAGTTGGAAGCAATCTTCATTCTAATTGTGCCTCTATAATTCTTGTCTTTCATTGATGGTTGTCTATTAGGGTGCCACACCGGACTTTGTCATCTTAGAAACAGTTAGTACTTTATTAAAAAAAGCTTCTGTACTTCATGAACAATAAGAATCTGTTTGAGAACTTGAATTTTAAATAATAAATTTGGATTGTAAGAAGAGTGTAAATTGTGTACAAATTGCATGCAAATATAACCTTCATGATTATTTTTCAAATTTAAGGGGTTATTGAATGTCTATTTAGTATTGAATTTGTGAATTCGAAGAACATCTTATATCTTTGAAATATATAATTATAACTAATTCATACATAGTGCGCGCCTTTTATTCTCACAATTTATTTAGCAAGTGGAATCCAAATCAACTCTTTCAATTTCATGTTCGCAGCTCTGGCATTAATGAAAGCTATGAATCCATAAATATGCATTGATTCCTATTCATGTTCTCCATTTGTCCTCAAGCTTTTTTATTTCCTTTTATGTGTGCAAGCATGAATATGTACGCATTAAAAGACATAACAAGGTCCATTGGTCATATTATATGTGCTTTTGCTTTATAAAAGTTTCAACCCAACCACAACGGATTTGCCTGTGTACCATACTTGAAAGCGTGTATTAGAAATCGGTCAGTGTGTTTCCAGCATAGCTGCCTTAAATTACAGTTGGCATATTATTGTCTTTTGAAGTAGACCGTTCCTTATACAGGTTCCATATCTGTAAAAAGTGTCCTGCTAATACTTTCATTTGAAGTAACATTTTGTAAATTATTTTGTTTGTTTATTTGAGGATATATCCGGGTTAAGTGCTGTATCATTACCTGAAGTCTCATTCTGATTTTACTTTTCCAATTTCAATTTTAAGCCAAATTGAGTTTCTCTGGTTTTTGTTTGTTCTTTAGTTTTGGCCGGGGCAAAGTTCTCTTTAGTTGACCAAACCTGTCTTTGGTTTTTAAAGTTATCCAAAGTTGCGTCATTCCTATTTGCTTTAATGCCTTTGCCCTATCATAAATGTGAACGTGGGAATTGTTTATGGATTAAATGGTGGGATTCTCTCTAGTGAGGTTAAGTTTTTCTGAAGAAAGAATGTGAGCGTTAGGCGTTGCCTAAATTCTATTTCTCTTTTCTCCTTTGAAACTTGTTCTCGAATCGTTCACATCGAATCTTGCAGGGATCATGGATTGTGCGGCAGAGTGTTGGTAGCACCCCTTGTTTGTTGGGTAAAGCAGTTGATTGCAATTATATCCGTGGTCCCAATTACTTAGAAGTAAGCATCCTTAAGAATTTTTTATTACTTCAATGTAGCATTAAATAAAGGTCTTTTTTCCCTCGTCTTTTTAATACAAAAGAGGCGACAACATGATGATTAGTGGACTTGTTAGTGCTTGTTATTGATATGGGTTTTCTTGTTTGTTTCTCACTGTAGGTTGATATTGACATAGGCTCTTCTACCGTTGCTAATGGAGTTTTGGGGCTTGTCACTGGTGTAATTAGGACATTGGTGGTTGACATGGCTTTCCTTGTACAGGTATGGTTCTAAAACATTAGTTGTCTCAAAAGTCTATCAGAAAATTTGTTGCTTTATTATTGATTGCCAGAATATATGCTCGCTTGCAAGCAAAGAGATTTTATAGGAAACAGCACAAGCTGAAGCAATCACTGTTGCAGTACACATTGCATTTATTATTAATGGCATGTCAAAGGGCAGTCTAGGGCCATTGCTTATTGTAGCTAGAAACTAGGCATGAGGCATTAACTCACATTTGTGATTTATGATTCACTTGGTTTATATATATGCTGGTTTAAAAGTAGTTGCATGTTCTCTTCTTTCCCCCCTTAGGCAAACACAACGGATGAGCTGCCAGAACGGTTGATTGGTGCAGTTCGTGCTTCACATATAGAGCTATCGTCGGCCATAGTTCCAAAGCTCGATGTGGATCCATCATGATTATTTTGACCACCGCTGATTTTATACAAATAATTTGTTCTGATATATTCATCTCTTTGGCATTCTGTCATTAACAGTTACAGGAAGATATCATACTTTTTTTCCGAAGTAGTAAAAGGAAAATGGGATTCTGACGTCAGGAAGCTCGTTTATTTTCTCTGGTTGGCTATTTGTCAAGTAAAAAATTAATCCAAAAATATATTCGGAACAAAATGGAAGATGATGAAGAGGATAAGAAAGGATGATGGGATTGTTAGTCATCATTTAATGTAATAAATATGTCAAGCAAATATCAGTTTTACCCTTCTTCCAACCCTTATCTTTTAAAAGATTATGGCCATATGGGAATGTAGTATCATATGTGCAGAAGAAGAAAGAGAGAAGAGGGTAACTTATTACCTGAACGATTGATGTCTATTAATAACCAGTAGCCAGTAAGGAGGCTAGATGAGGCTGCTGTTATTTCCCAAAATGAAGTTTTTAACTGCTTTCCTCTTCCATAAAAGAAATTAATTTATTGAACATTTTCACTGTTATATTTACATCATGCTATGCTTGCTGGAGGGATACGTGTAGTGATGGAATCTGGTGGTAATAGCTGGTGGAGGGTGTAATTGATGCCACATGGTAAGCATGAAATTCCCAAATCTCAAGCAGCAGGGAGAATATCCAAAGCAACTTCCTTGAGGGATGGCATTTTCTCCTGCTGATGCACACAAAAGTACTTATTCCCCATCCTTCTAAGCACTCTCCAAGGACCTGGATAGCACCTAATTGAATAGAAGCACAAGTTGTTCCATTTAGCTGTGCAAAAGCTCAAGACAATTGAGTCAGCAAGAAAATAAAAAAGGTTATGAAGCAAACCTGAAAAGTGCCCCTCCATTTCGCCCCTTGAAGTTATGTATGTAATATACAGTCTCCATCATGGGCAGGAGGGATTTGGTTAGTGCTGCCAGCTTAGGATAGAAAAAAGATGGATAATCTTAGCTCATTCGTTCAAGGACAACGATTTAAACTATCATTCGAAATCTAAATGATTGAGAAACTATGGATGAGTTGCCAAGGAAAGGATACATCCAGATCTGATACGGTCGAGTTCTCCATTGAATATAATCATTTTCCTGTTGGTGTTCATTACAGCTTCCTTGTAAAGCTCTTCCACCACAATCATTTCTGCATAATGGATTGCATACCATACATAAAAGCTTCATGGGGTACACATCGAAAACAATTCAGGGTGTTTGATAAGCTACCATTGACGTTAAAATAAGGATAACCAACAAGGAACAGTTCATCCTCTGGCTTTACCCTGTCTGCCATTTTCACTTTCTCACCAAAACCGAAATCCTCGAAGAAGGATGGTCTTGTTAGATAATCTAATTTGAAAGAAGCTCCTTCAAACACTTGTCTTGCAAATTTAGCTTCGTTTGCCTCTGGGAAAAACTGAAAACTTAACAGCAGACACATAAATTATTATGAACTATGTAAGCAATAAGCTTAGGCCATACAGTTGTTTTGGTGCCTCCCACTTCACATTAAATACACTGATATGACTGACTACAAAGGGTCTCCTAACATGACATAAAGGTTGTATTATTAACCTTGGTATTGGCACTTACTATTCTGGTTCGTGTAACTTTCTCTGGAGCTACTAAAATGTCACAAAATTCACGAATCAACTGCATACTTTCAGTCATTTCATTTCCTCCTTCACCGTCACCTTATATGTGTAGTTCACATATAATCAGAAGAAATATATAAGTTGAAAAATAAAAGAGAAAAGACACATGGGAAGGGGAGAGAAGAACCTGGTACAGATCCAAGTCCAGCTGTTGGGAATTCAATCTCCTGCAATAGATATTTGTATGTCACAAAGTATATATTGAGACTTAACCATGTAATTTGCCTTTTAACTCTTCAATTATTACAGAGTGCTGTCTATCTCACCATCAATTGTTTGTCATCCTTCAAAGCCAATTCAGTTGCCCTTTTTGCCTGTTATTTGACACACATTGTCCAAATGAATAATAAGATTTTACAACAGCGATAGTTGCAAGAAATTATCTTAGAAATTGCATGACAGATTAGTATATATATGTAAGATGCAGCATTAAAATAAGATACCCAAGGCTTACTTGTTTAAGAAGGTCAATGTAATCATTCGGGAATGGAGTATCATATTCAGCCGAGGCTTTCCCCTCAGAAACTGAACGACTTATAAACTTGAGATTCCTTGATGAACCTACTATTTGGTGCAAACATATTTTCCCTTTTATAACCCCATTTGTGTTGGCCTCTGCTTCAGTCCAATGGCTTCTGGACTGAAAAACCTACGATTTGGTGATACAATGATTTCAGAGGTATATACATCAAGAAATGGGATATTTCTCTAAATCAATAACCAATCAAAGAGAGTGTTACAGCTTTTCATAGGTAGTGAGTCAACTCGAGTGGTGTGGGGTCATTGAACATTAATAAAAAAAAGAGATGAAGAAGCGAGTCGTTTACCATCCGATGCGGGGTTGAGGACACTGCAAACCCAGGATTGGATAGCAGCATTTCTTTTGGTTTCCAACTACAAAGACCGTTATGTTCGTTGTTAGATGAACAAAATTCTATTCTATTTTCTCATCGCCACACTGCACTCTGTATGACGTGCCGTGTTGTGCACCACTCAGTATTGCTTTTCTACTTCCTGCATTATCCTCTTTTAATGCAAGTGCTTATCCTTAGGATGAACGTTTAAAGTTTATTTAATTTGTTTTTTTAAGGTCAAGCTACATTCAGGTTCATTAAGTTATTAATAAGTTTATATTTTGGTCATTTAATTTAAAAAAAATTATAAAATGATTATTGGATTATTTGAAAGTTTTCATTTAAGCCATTAAACTATTTGGAAGTTTTTGTTTAAGTCATTAAGCTGTTAAGCTTTTTTTTTTAAATCCAATTAGCGAGCTTCAAGCAAAAATTTGATGATCGGTACAATGGATCAATATCCATCGATAAGTAAAATAACATATCTTAAATTCAAATTAATCTAATGGTCAATGTTAGAGTTCGAAAAAGAGAACTGTTTGGATTTTGTTTCATAGTTTTGTGACTTTCAAAATTGTTTCATGAAAAAGAAACTAAATTGTAGAAGAAAATGAGAAGGGAAGCTTTCGATTGGTGTAGACGATATGAACAGAAAAGACCATACATCAATAATTTTAACAGCCCAACGATTTAAATGAAACTTTTCAATAGTTTAGTGACCATTTTGTAAATTTTTGAAGTTGAGTGACCAAAATGTAAATTTATTAATTAGTTTAGTGACTTTGAGTGTAATTTACTCCTTTTTAAATGTTGAGGGTTAAATTTGTAAGTGTTTGAGAATTAAATTGTTAGAATTTACAAATATGGAGGGATAAATTTATTAAATTATTTAAAATTAGGATTAATTTAATAGAATGTGCAAGTGTTGAGGACTAAATATGTTATTATATCAAGTAAAAAAGATTACTTCACCATTTCCGTAAGCAATTTAATGGGAGGTGATTAAAAGAGAAACAAACTATAACATTAATGATGAAATTAAAATTTTTATAATTTAATGACCAAAATAAAAACACGCTAATAATTAAGTGATTAATTGTCTACTTTTTATGAATGAAAATTTTAACCTAAAAAAATGATATATGACACAAATTTAACAATTTTTTTTAATAAACAAATTTAACAGTTAATTTTAATTAAATTTGACAAATTTTAATACATAGCTATTGTTTGACCATAGAGAAAACAAAGTTAACAAGAAATTCTGTTTAATTCTCAACATACGAAATACAAATCAGCCTTGTAACTTATAGGCTGAGAAATAACTACCATATAACAAACTTAACTAATAACTGCTAAACTGTTATACTCATATTCTCCTGGTTCTTTCAACTTTGTTGAGCATCTCAATACTATCATATTTCATGTTCCATTCATGTAGAACATGCATGCTAAGTTTGGCATAAATTAAAAATAATTATTCATTTTATATAAAAAATCTTTTAATGTTAAATATGTAATATAGACAATATTTAGGTCAATAAAGATATAGAATCGATTCAAAAATTTATAAGCATTATAAGTATGAATATATTAATAATTTAACAGTTGGATTGTTAAAATATTAATAATATAATAAGTTACGAAAGGATAACATAATATAATATATATGTATACAAAACTAGAAAATAGATCGAGTTGAGCTCGGACATTGAATGTTCAAGCTTGAGTACGACAGATATTTTATTCAGGTCTAATATTTTTACTCAAACTCTCTCAAATTTTGAGTTTACCTTCGAGCTTAGGTGAGTAATTCGACCTTTGAATAAGGCTATACCCACGTTGTGAGTGAAGAAAAACCTATGTAAAAGATAAAATTATAAAAATTTAAAATGGTTTAGTTAAAAGTTTAAAAATCATTATGCAGGAAAAAATTTTAAAATCCATGTGCCTTAAGTTCAAAATCTATCATGATACTATTATTTTACAACTTAAATGTCTTTTTCGATATTTTTTAATGTCTTGACTATTCAGGAAACGTGAGAAGCGGATGGATTATCATCTGTTATAAGAAAAAGTCGAAGAATTTCATAAGAATCCTACAAGATTTATTCGTTTTTTTTTCTCTGATAAATTATTGTAATTTTATCTGAATTTAAATCTTACTGAAATGTACACTAAAAATAAAAAATTGTTGAACTCGTTTTAAGTTAGCTTACTGCATTTTTTTAAGTTAGCTTGGGCTAACACAATATATTAATACGTCGATAACATGTAAGCACAAATTGATTTAATTTAAGATAAAAAGTTAAATCATGATAAAGTAAAAAAAAAAAAAAAAAAAAGAAGAACCAAGAGTATATGTGGACCATGATAGCAATATTCCAGCTAATATCACTCCAAATTGGAATATTTTACACACTCACAAAAAGAAAAAGAAAAAGAAATAGAAATAGAAATAGAAATACAGAAATTTATATTCATTATTATTATGGATGAGAAATAAAGAAGGGGAAGGGTTATCGTTTATAAATAACGGGTCATATACTCCTCAACCGTCGTGTACTTGACTTCAGGGTAAAGCTTGGAGGCTTCTTCGGCTCCATCACCTATTTCAAAGTTGGCAAGGCATCCCTCGTAACACACGTGATGGTAATGTGTTAATCCAACTTGCTCTGCATAATCTTGTTCTGCATTTTAAATTGCGTTACTGTTTTTCCACTCTTAATTAATTGTTTAACAATACCCGTAATAATCACCTTTCATAATTGCTAGAAACTCTTGTTCTGAAATTGAAGACTTAAGCAGCTCTTTCCCGATGACTTTCTCCCATATTTGGACCACTTCCCTTTGAGATAGTATGTTTTGGGGAGGCCTTATGTACACTGTTTTGTTTAGGGTTCGAGGGTCGTCTATTGTTTTGATGCTATACGTTGCTATGTCATCTTCATCAACATAAATAGCTGCAGAATTGTTTGTCTGGTGAATTTCAGCCTTTAATTATAATATTATCAAAACAGTAAATGCATGGACTGGCTTACCCTTTTGATTGCCATCTCCAAGCAAACGAACTTGTTCCCTTGAAGGAAGGATAAAACCTGGTTGGCACAGCCCACCAAGGAAGTAACCAGCAAAGCAATTTGCAGAGATATATGTGAAAGGAATTCCGGCTTCTTCAATTGCTCTTCTCACCACCATTTTGTCGTCAAATGTAACCCTTCCAGGTTCCATTGCATTCTCCATCCTCGCAGGATCTGTTCCAAATTCCGATGGCAGGAATCTCTGTCACATTCATTACATCAAATCAAAACGCCAGGAATCAATGTCTGTCACATTCATTACATCGAAATTAGCTAATATTAGTATAATACCTTAACATTACCAGCCTCCTTGACGGCATCAACAAGCTTGAGTTGAAGCAGTATTTGGTGGCTACGGATATGAACACCGGATATTGCACAAATAACCACGTCTACTAACTTCACCGCATTCACAAGGCTTTGGTGGTCGTTAAACGAACCAGTCACAAGATGAGCCCCTTGCTGCTTAAACGATAGCAGCTTTTGCACCTTCTCAATATCCACACCAATCTCCTCCCTGTGCAGCACGTAAGTTTCGTGGCCTTGTGCTAAACTTGCCTTAACTAGCCTCTTCCCCAAGTAGCCGGTTCCCCCAACGATGAGCACTTTGCTTTTCGTTGCCATGATTATGGTCTTTCTTCTCTCCTTTTCTCACTAATTATTGATCTCTTGCATGACTTTTCTGGTATCTCCTTTACGGTTTTTATACAATAGTGAAACTCTTTTGCTTTTGTTTCTTTAAAATTTCCTTTAACTTTGGGTTCTTACATTCATGCTTTTGCTTCAATCCATTAATGTCTTCGTTTTGTTAAATATACTCTAAATATATCAGACTGTAGTTTGGCGTAGCAGGTAAGAGGCAACCTGTTCATTTTGGAATAAAATAATTGAATCGACTGTTTTCAGCTGGTAAGCCGACGAAGACTAAACCGTGTGGAATCCTTAATTTAAGAGGATACGGCTCGGTTTTCTTCTAAATTAAGTTATGTCTTTGTGGGGGGGACTCAAAAAAAAAAAAAAGGAAACTTAGTATTTCTCATTTGCTTTTTCCATGAAGGGTGGCAGATGAAGGTTCAACCAGGGATTTAAATTGTGATTGCGGCCACGTTTTCGGTCACGTTACGTTTATCACGGTTGCGGATATAACAGATGTTATTGCGATCATTGCGGGTATTACGGTCGTGAATTTTTTTTAAATTCGTACAACTTATCGTAAAACATAATAATTATAATTAACAAATAAAAAATTTATAAAACACTAACCAATTGTCAATAATACGTAATATATGTATAGATACCTAAGTAAAATGTTAGGTTATAAAATAATTATTTAAAATTAATATCTCAAAATTATTTCATCAATCAAAAAATTAAATATTACATATATATTAATCCAAAAAAATTATAATCTTAATTTTTTTTTGAGAGAATGAACCTGAGCTAATATTTCTCATTATAAATGAAATTAAACCAGACATGTTTATGAAAAAACCCAAAATTAATGAAGTGGTTGGTTTTGTTTTAAGGTAATTGGTTTCTCTTTTTTACTTTTTTTGTTTTTAATGTTTGTTTTGTTCATTGCTTTGCTTTTTTATGTTTCTTTAATGGTCGTCGTTTCATGGTTTTCAAGGTGAGTTTTGAAATTTTTTGTATACCCTTAGTTTTAGTCAATACCAGTTACCTATTTTATTAAAAAAATCCAAAATTAAGACCATAAACTAAATCAAACATGTGTCACAAAATGAAATTAAAATGAAACCAAATGGAAGTTAAATGAAAACCTAATGAAAAAAGCAGCAATAAATGGAGTTGAAACGTCTTCAACATAAAAAAAAAAAAAAACTCTGCATAGTACACCTCTTAAATTAGCATGAGAAAACTGTTCATTTCCTTTGGGCATGAAAAAAAAAAAGAAATGAAATGTCCAGGAAATATAAAACAATTTATTTCTTGAAACCCTAACACTCTCCCCTTTTTTTTAAAAAAAATTTCTTTGCATCTACACGATTTTCATTTCATGGTAAAAAATCATCAGAATCTCAAAATAAAGATTAAGACTTTTCTTACCTTGAAGGTGGTCCAAATCTCCCAAAAACAGTAGTTTTTTCTCCAAAGGTAAGTTTTTTCTCCAAGTCAAGAGCTTCAAAGTGTTTTTTCAGTTTTTGTTTTTTATTCAGAACTATTGGTACAGAAGAATATATTCTTTTACTTTTATTGATTTTTTTAAAGTTTTACGGTAACGAAAAAAAACGGGAATAACGGCCCATTATTACCACAATTGACAGTTACCCTTTAAATTGCGGCCGCAATCTGCCTTAATTGGTGTAATTCCGTTTCACACCGCTATTTTCGATAATAACGTTTCGGACGGCGCTGTTACCGCTATATAACGGCTGCTATTCTGTGACCCGGCCACTGTTTGAATCCCTGAGTTGAACTACATATGAAAGAACATTAATAAAGACCTACATAATAAATCCAACATTAGGTTACTACAAAACACAACTAATTCTTGGACATTCTTATAAATCCAATCTGTGCTGAAATAAGCTGTAATGTTTTTACTTCTACGTCAGCGACAAAGTCTATCAATATTTTAAGATATGTTTTTGTTATGTTTTGAAGAATTGTTGCAGGTTAGGTGCCTATTAATGACAATTTTCCTTGTTTAAAATATGATGTTCTCTTATGTTTATCTCTTTATATTTTTATAATATTATCCTATTGTCGAGAAAAAAAGGGTTAAAATTTAAAATAAAAATGCATGGATGAATGATAAAACATATTATTGGATATTGTGATGGGTAAGTGATCAGAGTATTGGGGTATGGTTGGAGATCTATATTGTTAGTGTTGAAAGAGGAGTGAGTTTTGTGAAATAAGGTCAAAATTAATTACCTTTCTCAAGTATGTTAAGCATCATATATATGGAGATTATGTTTGTCGTACCAACTATAAGAACAGTTTATGTGTATGAAAAAAGATAATGATAAATTTAGAATACTACAGCATAACAGGTTATTAACAGTACTTTTAGCGGCCTTTTTTCATAAATGCTGCAAAAGGTAAAGCAATGCAAAAGGTAAAACAATAGCGGCGTTTATAAAAAAACGTCGCTAAAAGTCAGAGCATCAAGCGTCGCTAAAGGTCATAGCATTAGCGGCGCTTATGAAAAAGCACCGTTAAAGGTTAGAGCATTAGCGGCACTTATGGGAAAATCTCGCTAAATGTCAGAGCATTAGCGACACTTATGGGAAAGCGCCGCTAAAGGTCAGAGAATTTGCGGCGTTTATGGTAAAGCGCCACTAAAGATCAGAGCATTAGCGGCGTTTCTGGCAAAGCGCCGCTAAAGGACAAAGCATTAGTGGCGTTTATGGGAGAGCACCGCTAAAGGTCAGAGCATTAGCGGCGTTTATAGGGAAAACGCCGCTAAAGGTTAAGCAAACGCCCCTAATTTATTTAAATTTTAAATTAAATTAAATTAAGTAATAATTTTTTATTTATAATAGTGTGATTACAAATGGTAGTATCTGCTCATACTTTCTTATCCCTTTGACTATGCACGCACAGGCACTCGAATTCGGGACCTCAAGAATGAACAATATCCTCTTTCCAATAGAGGAATTAGAAACCTTAACTGATCAGTCACCAAATATATATTAAAAAGTTTTCGATTGAGATTTATTGTAAAATTTAATAAATTTAATATTCGAATCCCAACAAATCTTCGTATTATGACAAACCAAAGGGATAAGGATGGTAGCATGCATCATTTAAAAACTCCAATTTCCACCATTGTTATGTATTTAGTGGATAAAGCAAATAGACAAAAAAAAAGTCATAATCAAAACTTTCACATTAAAATATATTAGAAAATACAAAATATGAGAAGGGGTTTCAATTTGGTGTCGAGATCAATAAGAGAATGCCATGGATGGGAGTGGCTAGAGTTGTGAAGATAGAAGATAATTTTATAATTGAAATGTAATAAATTAATCACGTTAAAAAAGGTGATTAGGAAGAAAAAGAATATTTATAATTGAATTATAAATATGATTAAGAATTAAATACGAAAAATAAAAAAATTATTAACATTTCTATTTTTTTTTTGTAATTTCTAAAATTAACATTATTAAAATGGCCTTATGTTTCGGTATTTGTAGGAGAGATTTATTTTAGAGGTCTCGAACGATTATGTAAAGAAATCATTAGGGAAGAAATGGAGAGACCATAAGAGTACTATAAAGAAATATGATTTTAAGAATAATATGAGCTTCGAAGATAAATTGCGAAATGTTCCGCTGAGAATGCTGAGGTACCAATAGGAAGAACAAGTTAGATTTTGGAGCTCAAAGAAAAGAGAGGTATTATGTACTACTAAACTCTTATAATTATTTCAGTTTATAGTATTTATTATATACGTAATAATAATTAATGTAAGATCGTGAGCGTGTTGGAACTACAAGCACTATAGGAAAATAGGTTTTAAGCGACTTTTTTTGGGCCTATAGCAACGCTGATAAGCACTATTAAAACATAAAAAGAGTCGCAAAAATGCCGCTAAAGATAACGCCGCTATTTTTAGCGGCATTTATAAGAAAAAACGCCGCTATAGAGCATGGTCTTTAACGGCGCTTTCTCAACAAACGCCGCTAAAAAACATGGTCTTTAGCTGCGCCTTACCCACAAACGCCGCTAAAGAGCATGATCTTTAGCGGCGCTTTCCCCACGAACGCAGCTAAAGAACATGGTCTTTAACGGCTCTTTCCCAACAAACCCCGCTAAAGAACATGGTCTTTAACGACACTTTGCCCATAAACTCTGCTATAGATAATGTTCTTTAGCGACGTTTTTTCCACAAACGTCGCTAAAATTAACAGATTTTAACAGCTCATTTTGATTCACATACAATCCGAATTTTCAACATTTTTTTCTGTAAATTCAAATCCAACCAATAACTTCAAATCTAAATATAAATAATAAACGAAATAAATATGCATATGATTTAAATTCATAAATAAATGAAAAATATATTTAAAAGTAATATTGTCTATATTATTCTCACAATAAGAAAAAACAAAAGTCTAAGATAACGGATTCTGCGATTGATTCTGCTGAAATATTTTGATCATATTTTGAAGTTGTAGCTGCAGTTCGTCATACTTTCTTATTGCCTCTGCTTCCTTTGCTTCTCTCGCTTCTGCCTCCGCTTTAAGTTGTAGCTAGAGTTCATCATATTTTCTTTGAACCTCTACTGCCTCTTCTTTAAGTTGAGCAATTTGCTCAACTGTGCCTGCTTGTATCTGGGCCATTTGATCTTTTAATCTCTGAACTTCAACTTGATCTTGACTCCCTAAAAGCGTGTATCTCTGCGAGCTGGATCCAAAATATCGGGATGGGCTAACAAAAGATCCTTGAAATCGAACCCGACCATACCTTTCAAGACCTAAAACTTCAGTAATAACTCAATTATCAATGTCCTCTAAATTAACTGAACTATCACTTGAAGTCATCGCTTCATACTCTGCATTCTTATCCTTTGATTTATCCTAATAAGTCAATCAAGAAGTTAGAAACGAAATATATAATCAAACAAATGCAACATAATTTGGCATTATTTGCATTACAAATGATGAATTAAACCATTATAATTAAACATGATAAATATTTAAATTAATTCAAATTTTATTAAGTAAATATACCATAATTTTTACAGTTTCAAAAGTCATAAGAGATCCATTTTCTTTCTACGTGTGATGTCAAAAAACTGAAGACATCCAACTTTTTGACCTGATGAATGTTCCTACATTATAGTAGGAAAAATATTAATTAGTAGAAAGTAATTAATATTTAATACAATTAATAAATTCAAAATACCTCATCAGTAGCTACACAAGCAAAACTTATCAATCTAGTTGTGTGCGTGAATTTTTGTTTTTGCCTACTTGTAGTTCCAACACGCTCACGATCCTACATTAATTATTATTACGTATATAATAAATACTTTAAACCGAATTAATTATAAGAGTTTAATAGTACATAATACCTCTCCTTTCTTTTATTATAAGAGTTTAAATATTGATTAATATACATTATTACTATATAAGGAGATTTGAGTCAAATAACTAATTTCATATGAGTAGCAAAAACTGGAACATAAGGCCACTCCCATCCATGGCTTTCTCTCGTTGATCTCGACACCAAATCGAAAACTTTTTAATATATATTTGGTGACTAATCAGCTAAGGTTTCTAATTTTCGAGGGAAATAATTTGCGTACCTAGACATGCATACAAAATAATGGTGGGTATATATGAAAGGTCATAAAGAAATAGGATTTTAGTTTGATTGTTTGTAATTTTTTTTTGAGGATTTTGGAATATAATTAGAGTTGATGCAAATTTGAGAGTATCATTGGATGCTTCAATTTAGTATAGGATCTATTATATATTATCATGGTTATTCAAATTTGTGACGAGGATGACTTAAATCGATAGAACACAAATTATTTCAAAAATTAAAATATGTTATAAGTCTTTGTGTTATTTATAAATTTTAAATTTAGTATGTATACTTTAATTTCTAGGAATTTAGTTTTTCTATTTTCAAATTTCAAAAAATTTAAATTCAATGTTTAAAAAAAAAAATGAAAGTTGAGTAACCATTTATATAAATGGATAGAACACAAATTATTTCAAAAATTAAAATATGTTATAGATTTCAATTTTAGGCACGACATTAGAAAATTTCAAAGTACAGGTACCGTATTGGACATGTTATGAAAATAAAGGTACCAAATAATATACAAATTGAAAGTTCAAGTGCCAAATTGGTCATTTTCAAAGTTAATGTACCACAATCTGATTTGTCATTCCTCTATTGGAAAGAGGATATTATTCCGAGTGCCTATGTGTACAAGGTATGTGTGCGTTGTTGTCAAAGGGATAAGAAAGTATGAGCAGATACTACCATAGTATAAATAAAAAAATTTATTAGTTAATTTAATTTAATTTAATATATATAATTTAAATAAATTAACGGCGCTTATGAGAAAACGCCGCTAATGCTCTGACCTTTAGCGGCGCTTTCTCATAAACGCCGCTATTGCTTTACCTTTTGCGGCGTTTATGGAAAAACGCTGCTATTACTTTACCTTTTGCAGCGTTTTTTGTTCAAGCGCCGCTAAATATGCCGCTAATAACCTGTTTTGCTATAGTGAAGTAGGTAAAAACAAAAATTCACACACACAGCTGGATCGAGAAGTTTTGCTTGTGTAGCTGCTGATGAGGTATTTTGAATTTATTAATTGTGTCAAATATTTATTACTTTCTACTAATTAATATTTTTCCTACTATAATGTAGGAACATTCGTCAGGTCAAAAAGTTGGACGCCTTCAGCTTTTTGACATTACACATAGAAAGAAATATGGATCTCTCTATGACTTATGAAGCTGCAAAAATTATGGTATATTTACTTAATAAAATTTAAATTATTTTAAAAATTTATCATGTTTAATTATAATGGTTTAGTTTGTCATTTCTAATGCAAATAATGCCAAGTTATGTTGCATTTGTTTGATTATATATTTCGTTTCTAACTCCTTGATTGACTTATTAAGATAAATTAAAGGATAAGAAGGTGGAGTATGAAGCGATGACTTCAAGTGATAGTTCGGTTAATCTAGAGGACATTGATAACCAAGTTATTACTGAAGTTTTGGGTCCTGAAAGGTATGGTCGGATTAGATTTCAAGGATCTTTTGTTAGCCCATCCCGATATTTTGGATCTAGCTCGTTGAGATACATGCCTTTGGGGAGTCAGGATCAAGCTGAAGTTCAGAGATTAAGAGATCAAATTGCTCAACTTAAAGAGGAGGCATCAGAGGTTCAAAGAAATTATGATGAACTCCAGCTACAATTTAAAGCAGAGGCAGCAGCGAGGGAAGCGGAGGCAGCAACGAGAGAAGTGAAGAAAGTAGAGGCAACAAGAAAGTATGACAAACTGCAGCTACAATTTCAAAATATGATGAAAATATTTCAGCAAAATCAATCGCAGAATTCGCCATCTTAGACTTGTTTTTTCTTATTGTGAGAATAATATACACAATACTACTTTTGAATATATTTTTATTTATTTATTTATTAATTTAAATCATATGCATATTTCTTTCGTTTATTATTTACATTTACATTTGAAGTTATTGGTTGGATTTGAATTTACAAGAAAAAATGTTGAAAATTCAGGTTCTATGTGAAATAAAATAAGGTGTTAAAATCTGTTAATTTTAGCGGCGTTTGTGCGAAAAACTCCACTAAAGAACATTATCTATAGCGGCGTTTGTGGGCAAAAACGCCGTTAAAGACCATGTTCTTTAGCGGTTCTTTAGCGGTGTTTGTAGCAAAAACGCCACTAAAGACCATGTTCTTTAGCGGTGTTTGTGAGGGAAGCGCCGCTAAAGATCATGGTCTTTAGCGGCGTTTGTGAGGGAAGCGCCGCTAAAGACCATGTTCTTTAGAGGCGTTTATAGTTAAGCACCGCTAAAGACCATGTTCTATAGCGGCGTTTTTTCTCATAAACATCGTTATTTTTAGCGGGGTTATCTTTAGCGTCATTTTTTGCGGCGCTTTTGTTTTAGTAGCGCTTAAGCGCTGCTATAGGCCCAAAAAACCGGCTAAAAACCTGTTTTCCTGTAGTGGAACCTTTCACAAAGTCATTTAATGGGGTTTGAATTATAGTTGGAGGCGTCACTCTGTCAGAAACTCATCATTCATTTTATTTCAATGCATAGAATGTAGATCAGGAAAGTAAAGCAAAGGAGGATTGAATCGTATCATAACGAGTTTGATTTTTTTTTAATTATAGTGTTTTTTTTTTTCATTTGGAATCTACTTCAACTTCAAAATTGGGGAAATTCAATATAATTATCATATGTTAAAAGGTTTTTTTTTTAACAAACATACGAAAAGCATGATTGTCAAAAGATGTTCGGATCGGTCAGTTGAATTAACAATTGATAGTTTAATCTGTTCAATCAATACCATAAAACTTGTTGATAAAAGGTTTCAATAAAAGAAGAGATGATGGTGGAGATAAGAGGGCCAGTTCACTTGTAATAGGCGAAGAATTGAAATAGGATGTAGAAAAGAGGAAATAAGTAGAACTAGGAGAAGATCGGAGGAAACTACTGAGTTATTCTTGGGGAAGAAGGAGAGATACTTTGTATCTTGTGCTCTAGGGTATATACAAGGGTATCTCCTTATCATGTTGTGTTACATAATCGATAATATGGAGGGTATGCTTTCTTATGTGGTTTATCATATGGCAAAGTCGTTACAGGTCAGTTTGCTATATGTGATATTATGCTGTCTTACTTTAACATTTTCTTTGTTAAGGTTGTAAAAGGTTGTTGTGTTTCAATGATCCCCATGAAGGGTTTGTAGTGAGTCGTCTTTGAAGTAACTCAAAAAGGATTTGCGAGGGGTCACTTATAGACAGTTTTGGACGGAGGGCTACTACAAAAGGTGCCAAGCGAAGGGTTACTCTCGCGAGTAGTTTTTAACGGAGGATCATTTACAAGCCACCTTCCGTTCTATCACGTGTCCTTATCAAGATAGGGGTATAACAATTATCCCCTGATCAAGAAGTAGGTTCAAGTCCTTTCGAATACCTATACTAATGGAGGGTCATCTATGTAAGCTGGGTGGAGGACAGAGTGGCAGATGAAGAGTGTGTGTTGAGAACGCTTCAAGGAAAGGGGGATGTACCGAAGGTTCCGAAATGCTTTCATTAATGATAAAGTGCTATAGCTATGATTTGAGAAACAAAGCCAAAGGTTGGGTAGACTTTGTGTCCTTTCTTAAACTATTGTAGGTTATTTGCTTCAAAATCTTCTAAGCATTTTCAAATTTTCTCTTTGTTTACATTCCTAGAATTTCCCGAGTGCTTTTCATTTTCTTCAAATTTTCTTTTCTTTTCTGCTATCTTCCTTCATCATTCTTTCTTTGCCTTCATTTGCTTAAGCTTGGAGCTTTTAATGGTAAGATGATATCTTTAAAGCCTTTTCAATTTCAATTCCAATTTCTTTTTTGTCCTCTCGATTTCGATGGTTGAGGACAATCGAGGTAGGCATGTAACACCTTCATCCGTCTCCATCGTCGCAATAAGGTTACAGGATGCTACAGTAATTAACAAAACCGAAACATGAAATTTTAATTAAAAAATTCTTTTAAACTTTCATTAAATCTCAATCATTCAAATAAAACATATTTTTCCTATTTTCCCTCCATCTGAATCTCACTTTGTTAGAGATGGTTATTTCAAAGGGGAAAGAAAAATTAAAAAGAACATAAAAGAAAAAAAAATTAAATTACTCAAAATAAAAAAAAATGGAGATCAATTATATAATTCAACCTAAAATTTTTGTTTGAAATAATAATTTAACGTGCCATGTCAGCTTACCGTTACACTGTTAATGGTAATTAACGGCTCAGTGACTAAAATGTTACAACATGATAACGTAAGTGACTAAAGCGTAACATTTCAAACATAAGTGACTAAAATGTAACTTAAGGTAAAGAAAAGTGATTATTTTGGTAATTTACCTTTTATTTTTTAAACTTTTTTAGCCCTTAAACTTATATTTGTGGTCAAATCATCCGAAAATTAATGAAAAAATTAACGTCTGTTAATTTTATTGATATAATGTCCTTGTGACAGTTCACTTGTATGTCACATTAACAATTAATTAATATTTAAAAAATAAAATATATTGTTTATACTTTTTCAATAATTTTAATAATTTTTAATTTTTAATTTTTTTAATTTTTAATTGTTAAAAAATTAATTAATTGCTGATGTGATATTCATATAATAATTCATATATATGTCATATCAGTAAAATCAATAAACATTATTTTTTTCATCCATTTTGAAATAATTTAACAAATAAAACAAATTTAAAAATTAAAAAAGACTAAAAATTAAATTGAGAATTATAATAACTTTTTATAAAGTTGAAAGGTTAATTAAATCATTATGTCTATTATAAATAATATTATTTATAATTTATTTTAATACCATTCATATATGTTTTATTATCTATATTAAATTTCATAATTGTGCTTCTCACTTATATGTATCCAAGTTATATTCTATTTTAATTCTAAGATTAATCACGACACACTTTCTCTGCCTATTGTCGTAATTGAAATGTTGATACATTTTCAATATTAAATATGTTTATTGATGCTTCAAGTCAATAAAGTCACGTTTAAAATTAGAGATTAGTAAAATTTGATTTGATTTGAAAAATTCGATAAAATATAAAATTTTTTGATTTAACTTGAAATGTTGATTTGATTTGATTAGTAAAATGTCGATTAATTACACAATTGAGTCGTTCTCTATACTGTTTTTAAGTGTAGTCAATATGTCAGGCAACATCACCCTAAAATCTTTCTTTCTTAGAAGAAATAAAAATATATTTTTTAAATGGTACCGTCAACATATTAAATGACATTCGAAAAATACCCAAACTCCCCCTAAATACACAACGAATATAGTTCCAATAAATAAACAAATTGTTTTTTTAAGATAATATCTTCAATGTATCAAATTTCATTTGAATTTTAAAGGCTTAAAGGTGTAAAAATCCCTCAAGCATTTTCCAAAAAAAGTAATTAAGCTCCCTTTTTTTTTTTTTTTTTTTTTTGCACTCAATTGAACACTTAAACTTTCAAAATGTATAAAAAAAAGCCCTCAAACTTCTTCAAAAAAGCATTCAAGCCCTCCTTTTTTTCTCCACTTAATTGGATACTTGAACTTTCAAAATGCATAAAAAAAACCCTTAAAATTTTTCAAAAAAGCAATTAAGCTCTTACTCTTATTAAAAATTAGAAAAAAAAAGTTATAAATTTTTTTTTAGAAAAATTATTAAATTTTAATAAAAATATAAAAACTTTAAAATTTATTAAAAATTCATACATTTTTATAAAAATAGTAAAAAAATAAAAAAAATTGTAAAATTTTATAGAAATCATAAAAAAATTATAAAATGCATCGTAAAATTCAATTAACAATTAAAATTATCACGTGTCGCAACACAGCGTGACATGTGGCAAAAAATGATAAAATAAAAATAAAAATCAATAATAGTTATAGAAAAAATTATAAAATGCTTCTTTTGGTACGATAATTTTATAATTTTTTTGTACGAATTTTATATTTCCTTATAATTTATATAATTTTCTTATGACTTTATAAAATTTTGTAATTTTTTATATTTCTATATATTTTATAATTTTTTATGATTTTTATAAAATTTTATTATTATTATTTTTTAATATTTTTTTATTAAAATTTAATAATATTTATAACCTTTATTGATTTTATTTTTTATATTTTTATATATTTTAATAAAAGCACGGGTTTAATTACTTTTTTTTTCAAAAAGTTTGAAGTTTTTTTTTGCATTTTAAATGTTAAAGTACTCAATTGAGTGTAAAAAAAAAGTAGGGGTTTAATTGTTTTTTTTTTAATTGAGAGTTTTTTAATACATTTTGAAAGTTGAAGTACCTAAATGAGTGAAAAAAAAAACTGAATTATTTTTTTTGAAAAAGTTTGAAAATTTTTTATACCGTTAAACCAATTTTAAAATAAAGTTTCTATTAAAAAAAAAAAAGGCTAAAAAGTTAAATATTTGATTCAACTTTATGTATGGTTGCAGATCTGTTCAAAAACATGCTCCACAACTTTCCTTTTTATTATTCTTTTAGTTCGTTCTTTCTTTCTTTTTTTCACCTTTTTTTGTTTATTTTATTTTATTTTATTTTTCTTTTCCTTTTTTCAACCAAAAATCTAAACAATTGCATTCAATAGTCTTCAATGTCATCATTTATGGTGACTTTTTGTGTCGATTTCGGCATAAAAAAGAGATTCTCTCATTTTTGTTCATTTTTACGATTCAAATCTGTCAAAATTTGACTCCAAGTCATCTAAAACAATAATCAAAATTTTGAAATACTCTTTCTTTGATCTTCGTTTTGCACCATTAAATCGTTGCTAGTCGAAAACATGTTGTTTCTCACGATTAAACATACCATCTCACCATTTGGATCACCGAATGGAGTCTTGGAGCTCTGAACTCAAAATTCTCCTTTTCTTTTTTGCTTGCTGCTGATTCAATCTAAAATTTTTTTTTTTTTTTAGTTTTATTTTTTAAAATTCAAACTAGTATTACTTGAGATATTGATGACACCATCTTAAAAAAATAATTTTTTTCCTTACCAAAACCATATATGATCTATATTTTAGAGGGAGTACCGGTGATTTTTGGGTGCTGCCTTTTATGTTGGTGGCACCACTTAAAAATATTTTTTTTTTCAAAAGAATCAATGACAAAAAGGTTGGAAAAAATTTAGGTTGGCACATTGGCGACACCCAAAAACACCTTATAAAACAATCTATTTTATAATTAATTTACATTTTATATCATTTTTTATTTTTTTTTTATCATTTTAATAAAAAATCAAAATTTGTGGGGTTATTTAAAAAAAAATCCATTTCCAAAATTATTTACGAAAATGGACCAAAGTAAAAAATAATTACTGGAATAGGCTGTTTTTGCAAAAACACGCCTACGTGGACGTCATATCAGGGAAAAATGTAAAAAAATACTTTCACGTGGAAGCACTTTTCCTTGAATGGGACAAAAACGCTCTTATATGGAAGCTTTTCTCAAATTAGTGTCCACGTGGATGCATTTTTCAGCGTGTTTTTGTCTTAGTCAAGGAAAAAGCTTTACGTGGAGGCCTTTTTGTCTCATTCAATAAAAAATACTTTCATGTGAAAGCGTTTTTCTGCAATTTCTCCTTACATGGTATCCACGTAAACGCGTTTTTCAAAAAATAACTTATTTCAATAATTATTTTTTATTTTAATCCGTTTCCGTAAATAATTTCAAAAATGAACTTTTTGTGATACATAACCCAAATATGTGGTTATAAAAAAAAAAAAAAAAAGTTTTAGTAAATTTGCGTCCCTCTCTCAACTAATTCACAAGCACAAACTAAATACAATTTTATATGGTATGCTTAGAGTCAAAGGTACGAGACACAATTCCAAAGAGCTACACTTTTCCATTATTTGAGCCAAAATATGAGAAATTCTTTTGATGCAATGTTTCAAGACACCAACGACTTTTTATCCATCCTCCACCGCCTTTCTATTAAAATTCAATGTTTTTATGGTATCAAACTGAAATTATTAAATAAATAATTTAACATCATGATTGGTAAAATATAGTGTACTTTTAAGAATATAATATAAGGTCAAATTTTAGAGATGATATTGTTAAAAGAAATAATCAAAATCTCGACTATAAATCATAAAACAATTCATTTAAATTTTATTAGAAGTGATGTTAGAGCTAAATAGAATATTTGTTATACCATAAAATTAAGGATTAATGAGTTAAAACTTAAGCCCTAATTATGGCTGAAATAAGATCTCAACAGAAATTGCAATCAGCACCTAACACACCAACCCACTGTTATTTAAAAAATAAGAAAAATTAAGATATATAATAATTTTCTATATAAGAAAAACTCCAATCCTTCATTATAATTCAAAATGTGGAATGAGTATGCTTAAAACATTTGCTGTTGCAATCAATCGTTGGTAAAACTTCGATAAAAGTCCATATATATATATATATATATCACAAGCAAAAAGACAAATCAAACTTCTGACGCAAGGCATGGGTCATAAATCCATGAAGCTGACCTAATTTTCCCCGTATTTTCTTTGCAAAGTAATTTTCCCCATGATTTTGCATCATTATATATACAGCCCTTCGCGGAAAGCAAGAGAAACAAAAGGGTGTGATGGGGAAGAGCAAGGTTCTAGTGGCGGGGGGAACAGGGTATATTGGGCGGAGGATCGTGAACGCAAGCTTGGCAGAGGGGCATGAAACCTATGTCCTTCAACGCCCAGAGATTGGACTGGACATTGATAAGCTGCAGATCTTACTCTCCTTCAAGAAACAAGGGGCTCACCTAATCGAGGGCTCTTTTAATGATCATAAAAGCTTGGTCGACGCTGTTAAGCAAGTTGACGTTGTTATTTGCACCATGTCTGGTGTGCATTTTCGCAGCCACAATATTTTGTTGCAGCTCAAGCTTGTGGAAGCCATCAAAGAAGCTGGGAATGTTAAGGTATTCAATTTTAGAACTGCCAGTTTTTTTTTTTTCATGAAATAATTCTAAATGTCACGAATTAGCAGCGATTTTTGCCATCGGAGTTTGGTATGGATCCAGCACGGATGGGGCATGCACTTGAACCAGGAAGAGTAACATTTGATGAAAAAATGGTAGTGAGAAAAGCAGTTGAAGAGGCCAACATCCCCTTCACCTACGTTATCGCCAACTGCTTTGCCGGTTACTTTGTGGGCAACCTTTCTCAGCTTGGAAGGCTCACTCCCCCTAAAGACAAGGTTTATCTTTACGGTGAAGGAAATGTTAAAGGTACTTTATTTATTTATTTAATGCAAAAAACACCTCCATAATTAATTAATTAATCAACCACTCAATATATAAATACAGTGGCTTTTACGGACGAAGTGGATGTTGGCACATACACGGTAAAAGCAATAGATGATCCCAGAACATTGAACAAAACATTGTACATAATGCCCCCACAGAACATCCTCACACAATCCGAGCTAATCCAGAAATGGGAGACCCTCACTGGGAAGAAACTAGACAAAATCAGCATTTCTGATGATGATTTCTTAGTCTCCATGAAAGGTACGGAATGTAGGGGTGTGTGTGGGTGGGTGGGTGGGTGGGTGGGTGGGTATGCATGTAAGAGATGAGAGATGAGAGACGAGAGGACTGATGTGTGTAATGAATGCAGGGTTTGACTTTGCAGGGCAGGTAGGAGTAGGGCATTTCTACCACATATTCTACGAAGGCTGCTTAACCAACTTTGAAATAGGAGAAGGAAGTGAAGAAGCTTCAAAGCTTTATCCCCAAGTGGAGTACACTCGCATGGATGATTACTTGAAAATTTATGTTTAAATCAAACCAATGCAACGTAAGAATCGATGAATTTCACCTCAACCAAACAAAATAAGGAATGTTTCTCACGTCATCCCTGACGTAGGAATTCTTGACTTTTTCCACCTCAATCAGCCCGCTGGTTTTTTTTTTCCTTCTTTTCATATAATATATACCGCTGTTAAAAATCTTTATATATTAAACAATTTTTTATTTAATTTTTTTCGTAATTTTTACTATTAACATTTTAACGAACTAACTGCTACACTTTATGATTTATGTAAAAAGCTTTCACCCGTTCAATAAATATTAATTTATAGTATTTTAGATCAAAATGTGGTGGGATATCAAATCGATTCGAAAATTTAAATGCATGATAAATACAATCATATAAATAAATTTAACGGTTGAATCATTAAAATATTAATAATATAAAAAATTTACGATTACATCCCTTCATTTAATTATGAAGGTGAAAGTAATAGGTGGTAATTTTTCTACTATTTTATTTGCAACTATCTTAATATAGAGAATTTTTAATGTATTTTAAATTTGTTTATTTTTTAATGTTTGTTTTAATATTTTCAAGTGTATTTTATATATTATATATTTTTTAAAATTGTTATATATAATAAGAAAATCTAAAAATTAATATGGGCCGGACCAAGTCGGGCTTGAGCTTGACATCTATAATTAGGATCGGGTTTGGACAAAATTTTAGGCCTATTTTTTGGTTCAGGCCGAGCTCGAGCCTAGCAATTAGACTTAAAATTTTATTGAACCCGATCGACCCGGCCTACGACAGCTCTTCATATTCTTATTGAATATTAAAAATATTTTTCTATGGACCGATCGAGTCATAGCTCAATTAGCATCAACATCATTGTCAATATAAAAACTCGTGGATCTGAGATTGCTAGAACGTGATTTTTATCTTTTTAAGGTTATTCTATTCATTGTATCAAAATATATAGGTATAATGATTTATTTATCCCTCTAACTTTATAAAAAAATATTTTTAACTCTCTATTTAATTTTTCGTTTTCGGATCACCCAGAATGACAGAAAAAGTTACGGAGAATGTATTGTACAAAAGCCTTATATATTAGAGAACAACAAAATTCAAATGAGACAAAACAAAATTTAAGTACCTATGAGAATATAGTCCAAAAGCCTTGTACTTTTATTTGGTTTAAACCCAAAGGGCAAGGGCTGAACTTAAGAGTGAAACGAAAGAGAATTTAATTACTTAAATAATATTTGTTCAACAAATGGGTGCCCCTATATTGTCTCTGTCTGATCTGTAGACAACAACAATGGGTTTTTGAAATTTCATCCCTTACGAAAAAACAAGTGTGATTGAAGCTGGTTTCCATTTACAGCACCATACTCATAGCTATCTTTGGTGTTTAGGTCAAAATTAATGGAATCTCCCTCAACTATACGCTTAACATGTTTGTGTTCTTCTCTATCTCCATGGAAAGCAGCAGAAAAGTTGGCCTTGGTGGGAATTACGTCATTCATTTGTGCCATGTTTGGTTTCCTGTCAGCTTCATTTGTACTGTCCATGAGACTGGACAGAGGCAAGTTGAAATTCGTTAGTTGTGCTCTTTTTTCTTCTACCTTCTCTTCGCTGTGGATATCAAATGAGAGGGTCTTTTGGGCTTTTTCTAATATTGCCTGCAAGTACTTCCCTTGAGCCTCTATCCTCATCTGCAATTTCTTCTGTACCTGCAAAGTTAAATCCAAATTACCAGCCAATTCGCAACTACTAATCACGTAAATCGATATGTACTTAGAAGGTTTCAATTAACCTCAAGTTGCTCTTGTAAGGACTTTTGTACTTCCATCTGAGACTTGAGTACCTCTGTCATCTGGATTTGTCTGTTTCATTGTGCATCCATTTATCACTTCTGCATTAGGATGGACAAAACAGAAATGGCAAATAGTGCTAAGATATAATTTGGTAAAAGTAGCATGGAGGCCCTTATACTAGGAGTTAGATTGCGTTTTGCCTCCTCTACCGAAAAAATGAGCAAATTAGCCCCTGTATGTTATTCTGTCAGTTACACCAATTTTTAGCAGAAAGGACCAGTCTGCTACTTAATCTAACTCTAACATACGATGACTAATCTACCTATTTTTTTAAGTAAATGGGGCAGAATGTAATCTGACTACTAGCATAGAAACCTCCATGATACTTTCATCAATATAATTTGCATTTTTCTTACCTTTTATCATCGTCAGCTCTTGGTGAACCGGTGACTGTCCCTGAAGAATGATTGCTAAATTGTACATACGAACTCCCTACATAAAGATCAAGGAATGGCACTGATTTTAATCAAATATTTGCAAAAATGATAGTGAATTATAAATGCTGTAATGATCAACAAACTTACCACCATTCTCTTTGTTCTGGTCTGCAGTATTTTGCTTCCTGGATTGCTGTCCTAATCTGTATTTCTACGGAAGAAGAAAATAATGAATGAAAAGCAAACTGAAAGGTGAACCCTTAAAAGCATTAATGTCCATGTCTTGTATGTATACCTGTAAATGGCTCTTCAAATGGTATAGTGTCAAGCCTTTCAACCCCATCAGTCTTAGGACAGACTTTGGAGTTGCTTCTGCAAGCAGAATTTTCTCATTGACATTAGGATTAAACTGTCGCAATATGTTTCTAGCATTAGAATAAGAATGTAGTAAAAAAACATAAATTACTATTACAATTCCACAATCATTTAAAAACAAAAAGTTCAGAGAATTAGGCTTCAACTTGTTTATGTGCAGACGGGAATCAATCGCAGACATAAAAAGCTGCACAAATGTACTAAAATTAACATTGTTCCAACCTATCTTGTTATAACCTCAAGATTAGTTTATGGTAAAGAAAGAATATATGATGTTGGTAGGAAAAGAAGAAACAGGATAAAGAGGTAGAGAAAGACTAACTGTTAGGGCCACCGAGTTTAGTTACGGCGTCGACGAATCGGTCGTGAAGATCAGCCGTCCATCTCAGCCTGGGTTTGGGGTCTCTGGTCATCACCACCCCATTTTCGTAACCATAGTACCCATTCCCTCCATAGCTTAATCTCTCCATCTCAACAAACCACTTCAATTCTATCTTTAAACAGAATTGGATAGAATTATAAGAACATGAACACCAAAAAATGTCAACTTCTTTTAACTTCATATATATAATATTTTATTAAATGAGAAGTGGGCGGTGATTTTTTAGATATATATTTAAAGGAAGAACATGCAGAGGAAAGCTCGCCGACGAATCTTAAAGCAAACAAACATGATTGCAATCAAAATAAAACAAAACAAAACAAAACAAAACACAACACCATAATTTCATACTGCTCTTCTGTACGTCCTCATCCGGTCCAACCGTTTAGATATTTTGATACGATGATGATCTAACGGTGATCTGAGAGAACTAAGCAGGTGCGTGGGGGGATGACACGTAAGTGCCAGCATGGAATATTCGGGGAAAGGGGAGGAAGTAAGTGTCTTTAAGGTGGTGGCCCCACATGAGTGGGCCCGGCAAGATGGGACACGTGTTGAGATTTTCGTAAGAAACGGGAAGGTGGAGATGACTGTAGAATATTCGCTTCAGCCCGTGAAATAAGCTGTCCAATGAATCTATGCCCTTTTGGCCGTTTCCTTTTTTGACCTTTTTTCTTTTCCTTTGTTTCTTAATTCCATCAATTGGATTAAAATAATAAAATTGTCGGGTTTTTCTCTTAAAAATAATATTTTCTTTTTTGAAAATATCCATTGTAGCATCTCAATCAAACCTGTAAACCAGAATTAATGGTTTTACCTACACCACCTTGCTCATGAGAAGGGAGATGCGGACTGCCTTTAGAAATCTAGCTAAGAAGTTGGGTTCCGGCGAAATTGTTTCATCAAGCTCGTTACTTGAGATAAAGACCCACTTTTCCCAATAAAAAATGAAATTGATATAATACATGGTCCTTGACTTGAGAAGCAGAAATTTTCATGATACTACAAGGTTAATAATACCTACCTCATAAGAATACAAGGAATTTTTACTGTGAAGATGATTGTCAGTATCATGGATGGGTTCATGAGTCACTGCAATTGCACAAGCAAGCTCATCATCTTCTTGCTGAAGTTGCCTTTGTTGAAGCCCCATGCAAGATGAAGCCTGCATTAAACACAACCTAAGAAGTCAAGAAGAACCACATTGTTAGACCTACTGAGTGAAGTTGCTGTAAACCCCCCTCCATTATATGATGGCTATCCTGGGGAAGGCAGCACTCACTCCTGAATGCAGAGGAGGCTCATTTCCACTGTTAGAGCCTACAAAACTATACTGAGAAGAAGCAGCAGTTGTCGAATCCATACTGAACATAACAAACAAATGGATGTAAATAAAAGTAGTTTGGGAGGAAACAAACAAATTCACCTTAAATTAATTGGAAATGAAAATAATAGGAAAGGAGGGTAATGCCATACATGTTCACTTCCAATTCGAGAAGCTGTGCAAGGTGATTGAAATTAAAATCAACAAGCTCGTTCAGCAAATTACTCCTCTACTCTTAAGTCAAGCAATAATGAAGGGCTAAATCTTCCAATAACAGAAGCAATTTCACCTGTTTGAAATCCACTTAACATTAAAAAAACATAAGCAAATAGATCTTAAAATCCTTCATTTATAAAATTAATTACAAATGTAATTAATTAAAAAAAATAATACGAAGATAGTGCCATACATGATTATTTGCTAGTGATTGAAATTGGGAAAACAAATCTGGTTTAGTAAATTAATTCCATACTGGGGGTCGATCAATAATGAACTCACAAATCTTCTTATAACCATTGTAGCATTTCAATCAAATTTTTATGGAGATTTGCTTCAAAGAAAAATGGTGGAAGCAACGGGAGGTATGAAGGGAAATAAGGTGATGAACGGTAGTGAGAGTAAAAGAAATGGTCAAAAATAGTAGTGTTGCGTGTATAATTAGCCATTAGGGATTTAATGTCTAGACGGCTAAAAAGAAAATTTTCTCCAACGAAATGATCAGATTGCAATTATTTTTATTTAGATGACCAAAATAAAAACACCTAAAAATTGAGTGACCGATTAAGTATTTTATCTTAAAAATGATTCGATAAATTTAAATATTTTTTAATTAATACAATTAAATAAAAATAAAAATAACTTGTATACAATTGAATCAAAATTAAAATTTTATTTACCTGCATATTAAATTAGAATTTATGTTTAATTTTAATTTCAAAAAATTCAATCTTATTCTACAGATTCTGCACTTGGAAAATAAAGAAAATCGGAAGTTTTACAAAGATGAAATCAACAAACTCTCCAATCAAGAAGCTCATTGTAGAAAAAGGAGATTAATTAATTAATTAATTGCAATTTTTAACGAAACAAAAGTAATACTAGGGGACCAACCAGGGTTTGTAGATGATTTTGTCCCCCAATTTTTGGTTTATATATCAAAGTAGACAACCTTTGAAACCTTTTCTAAGTGCAGTTTCATCCAAATTTCTTCCAATGAAAACCAGCTTGTTTATTCTCTTCTCACCAGTTTCCCATGTTTTCCCCGGGCAGCCATCTAATGTGGAATGCACTCCCTGCCATCGTACTCACAATTTTAGAGGACAATAAAGTAACTTCATCTGTTGACCCAAAAACAAAAAAGGTAATCGGAAAGGTGGGGTGAATAATAGGACCTGAAAAACATAACGCTGATCAGAGCCATTCACAGACAGCACTCCTTTCATTCTATATAGGTCCTCCCCTTTCTCTTCCATCAATCTTTCAAGCCAATCATCAACCTGCTTCATGTAACAACTACACTAATTAACCATATGAAATATATAACTCAAAGAATGTTGGTTATGAAGGAACAAAATTAATTGATTGATAAGAGGTTTAATTTTTCAGTACAAAAATGATGGTTATATTTTTGTTTTTATTCTCATATTTTCAACTTTTCAGCTATAAAATCGACGAGCACAGACCACCTCATGCTTTATTGAGATTGAAACATTTCCATGCCAAACCTTACACTCAGGGTGAAGCTAGAAAACTTTTACTAGGGGCTGAGATTAAATTATAATGTTTTTTTTGGGAGGGACAGCAATTTTACTATTTTATTAACTGATAACTTTACAATTTTGGGGGGACCAAATAACAATTTTACCAAAACCAGGTGGGCAAGGCCCCTGCTTACACTTAACCAATCAGACCCTAAATTTACAAATCCAATTTTATCAAGCATGAAGTTTCCTCCCAACAAATCCTAATTCACTTATAAATTGTATGGCATTATACGTAGTTTCACCAATTCTCGCTGGGAAAAGCTACACTTTTAGAAAGTATTTCTTACCTCATCAAGATCAAGGGTTCCCTCAGAAACAATACTGACACTAGATACAGCAGAATCATGCAAGTGGTCATGATGATGATCCTTGTGGTGTCCTATAATGTCCAAAAGTAAAATATGATAAAATACATTAAAATAAAGATAAGAAGAATGAATTTTAAGCTACAATAGGTCCAACTTCCTATGGAAGAAGAGCCAATAATTTGACAGTGTACAAAGTTATCCACAAAAATGCAATTCCACAATATCATCTATGTTCCCGTCCATTGTTCTTAAAATTATCATTTATTATAGACAAAAATGGTTTAAACACAAGAACTAACAAAGGAAAGAAATACGAAAAGACAACATACCACCATGTGTGTCATGGTGATGGTTACCACATTGAGAATCATCCACCTTAACTTCAGAATCAATTCTGCAAAACAAATGAGTTAGAACTTTTAGAAAAGATATCAGATACACAAGTGAAGTGAACAGATAATTCAGATGCTTTTGAATAATCCAGGAAAAGTAATTGCAAAAAAAAGTTGTTTTCAAATAGTCAACTAGTGAAGCATAACTGACCTATCAAGATCATATCCTCCAACTCCCAAAACAAAGTCCATGTCAACGACTCCATATTTCGCTCTCTTGATTTGAGCCATGCTATTAATATGCTGGAAAGCACCAAACCACAAGTTGTTACTTAAAGCTACTTCTACGGATACAATTGACATTAAACCTCGATTTTTAGAATAGTGTTCATGAAATAGAAAACTCAGATAGACAACTAAAACATGGTTCTAATCGTTTCCTTATTTTATTGTTTTTCTTCATTAAATTTACAAATCTAAAATAGAATTCATGGTACTGGAAATTGGAAATGTGTACCTTGATTTTATCAGTCAGTTTCTCCAAGTCACCCTCAGTGACCAAATCTATCTGCATAACAATTGAACAAGCAAACAACATTACAAATAGTAGAGCTACAAGCATTTTAAATGTTTTATCCTGTACTTTCAATATGACCACTGTAGAAGACAATCGAGATGCACATATATAGCCATATAAATTGAACAAAATAGAAATCAAAGTTCACCTTGTTCATGATTATACGGTCAGCATATGCAACCTGTTCAACTGCCTCATTCACAACAAATCTTGGTTTAACTTCATTCAAATGCCTCATAGCATGCTTCGAGTCAACTAAAGTTACAACTCCATCCAGTTTCACATACCGTGAAACCAGTTCATCAGAACAAAAGGTTTCTATAACAGGAGCTGGCTTAGCAAGGCCTGCAAAAACAGTTTCTCAAAAAAAAAAATAAGTGGGGAAGCTTTGAGCAAGTCAGGTAACTTAGGCAGACATCATTTATCTACAACAAAACTTAGTAATTTGCACCATATATTATAAACTAACTCAACTCTCCAAAACCCAAGTAAAAACCTGGTTTTACCTGTGGTTTCTATAACAATATGGTCAAATTTGTCTTTTTTCTTCTTAACCAGGTCCAACAGCATTTTAACTAGATCTCCTCGCACGGTACAACAAAGGCAACCATTGTTGACCATGACAATGTCTTCTTCAGATGCAGATGAATGACTAGCAACCAATGATCCATCAATATCAACCTCACCAAACTGCGTCCCAATTAATCAAAGTCATCATTAAATTACCTTCCAAAAATCAGCAACAAAGATTTTGCTTTTTCTCGCGGATAGATGTGTATATTGAAAAAGAAAAATTCCTCAACAACAGTGATTTCTATTACATTCATCCACAAAATGAAAGCCTAACCTAGCAGCATTCAAAATCCAAAATAATTGCAAGTACCTCGTTTTCAATAACAGCAATCCGTTTGCCATGTTGAGCAGTTAAGATATGATTTAAGAGAGTAGTCTGCAATTAAAAAAAAAACAGAATCAACATTGAATATATATTAAACTGGAGATGAAACTAAGCTAAGCAAACAATTCGTAAAACTGATTAGAGACCTTTCCAGAACCGAGAAAACCAGTGATAACGGTGGCCGGAACACGGTTATCGGAGGCAAAGCCCGGAGGCTCAGAGGAAAAGCCTCTTGAGTTTCGGGGAAGAGTGATAGTGAGGTAGTGAGATTGGTGGAGACATGGTAGAAGAAGTTGACTAAGGGCTTTGGATGAACTTCTTGAAATCAAGAATCTAGCTGCCATTGTTTGCATCTCGAAAGCTCTGGACAAAATGGGAACTAAAGTTAACAGTTAAAACCCTAGCGAGGATTTTGTGTTTTGAATTCGAGGTGTTTATATATCATTGAATTGCATGGACACTAATTACTCGTATAAAGAAAGAAATTTTATCAAATAAATATCATCTATATTCAAAATTTCACTTAACTATTATATTTTGTTGATTTAATTTCAGAAAATTTTAAATTTATCATTAAGTTATTCAAAAATTATTATTTGAATTATTGAATTATAAATTTATTGATGCTTGATAGTAGTTAACTCACTATTTTTCATGAGATAAATTATATTCAACGTCACTCAACAGTTATTAAGATTACATTTCGATCACTCAATTTAGAAAAAAATAAATTTACAAGTAATCGTTAAACTATTCAAAAACTTTGGAGTTTTAAAAACCTCCTTCACTATTGTATTTTAGTAATCTCGTCAACATCTAACCTCTTCCTCCAATAAAAAAACACATCGAACAGAAATTTTTCATCTTTTGTTAACTTTATGATTTAATTTTCTTTAAAATTATCTAAAACTTCGATGAAACTTAAAATCCTAACAGAAAAACTCTTTAATCTTTGTTTACCGATATTAAATAACCCACAATTTTAATAGTGTTTTTTATTTATTTATTTTACAAATGAAAAAAAAAAAACATTAGATATTCTAAATAAAATTTAGATAAACCTTTAAGATGTGACTATACTAAATAATTTTTTCTAAACGAAATGTTTGAAAAATAAAATAAAATGGACCACAGATACAAATGGGAGAGCATGGTTGTAAGAATCCAACCATAACAATCAATTTAATCTAT
Organism: Kokia cookei; assembly: GCA_039519145.1. Taxonomy (NCBI): domain Eukaryota; kingdom Viridiplantae; phylum Streptophyta; class Magnoliopsida; order Malvales; family Malvaceae; genus Kokia; species Kokia cookei. Next base: position 34,054,933 of record CM076905.1, read on the forward strand.
TGAACCAAGTTCCAATTAGTTTAACGATTTAACTATAAAAATTGACTAACTTAAAAAAAAAAAAAAAAAAAAAAAAACTCAATTGATAAAAGAAAGGAAAACTGTAATTTTTGAAATTTTTTAACAAAAAAATGAATGCTATCATCATCTTCGAGTTTGTCATCTTGAATTACATCTATTGTTATCGATGGAGCTGATTTCGAAAAAATTGAAACGGAGTCAGAATTCAAAACACGAGACATATTTAATATAGCCTTTTTACCGTACATTTTCTTGGCAGCTTCATCGTAGGCCAAAGCAGCTTCGATAGCAGTCGGAAAAGTATCGAGCCAAAGTCGCTTCCCATTATTAAGGACTCAAATTTCAGCCACCCATTTACCCCAAGTCCTTTGTCGAACACCTCTGTAAACACAATCTTTATTCGAAGGATCTCATTCCCCTTTCATACACCCCTTTTTGGAACCCTTAGCAGGGGCTTTAAGGGATTTGGCCTCAGTATTTTTTGATTTTTAATTCTAAGAAAACCCGTATTTTAGCAGCCGAGTCGTTTAAATAGCTTTCTGCAATTAATTTGAAGTTTGGAAAGAAAGCTGTCGATGTCGAAATTAAATTCCAGTAACAAAGAGTGGCAAAATATCCTAACCAAAAAAAAGAAAAACAAAGAAAGAGAATCCGATACCTAGTTTCCTACTGTGAACAAGTAACAAGAAGTTGTACTCAAAAACTACATTTAAGAAAAAACCCATGATGGAACAGCTTAAAGCAATTTCTAGTGACAAAGGAAAGAATCCACGAAACTTTTTTTTAGATAAAACATGTAAGTGTTGATGACCAAATTTATCATTAAGTCTATTTTTAATTATCACATCTAATTCTATTAATTTTTATATAATATCTAAAAATAGTACAAATTTTTATTATTAAATAAATTAGTACAAAATCTTTACTATTACACCAATAATAATTCTTAATTAAACTGGACAAAAGCTTAACTTTTAATATAAAATGTTTTCTCTTACTAAATTTGTATATTTATATTATTATTAAAATTTTTGATTGAGTTGGTGTCACAGGTTAATCAAGAGTGTTTAATCGGTTAACCGATCGAACTTTTTAAACCCTTAACCGTTAATCGAATCGAAATTTTTTCAAAAAAATTAACCGAACCGAACTATTTTGGTTTATTCGATCGATTAACCAAATTAACTGAATTTTTTATGTTTTTGTTTTTTGTTAAAACAAGTATAAAACATATTTTAAAAAAAAAAATTGGTAATGTTCATTTAACTTAACTAACCAAATTAAAATTAACCGAATTAATCAAAATTAACCGAATTGGTAATATATAATATTAGTTTTTTGAAAATTCGATTAATTACCCGATTTTAAATCGAATTAATCGATAACTGAACTTTCAAAAAATCATTAACCGACTTCAGACAGAATTAGATCGATTAATCGATCAATTAACCGAATTAATTTAATTCAATTAATTAATTTAGTTTTAATCGAAAATTTAACACCCCTATAAAGGGATTAAGTCATTGCATTCGTTTAATGTGATGGAATGGAAAGGAAAGAAAGTGATACATTAATTTATATTTCTCCAATTATACCCTTTCTAAATAAAATTAAATTTTTTAGGTACCATGAATAATTTTGAAAATTAAAAAAACCTTTTAGTTAAAAATATTATTTTATAATTAATTCATAATTTAGAATATATTTTTTTTTATTTCTAAATAAAATTAAATTTTTTAGGTACCATGAATAATTTTGAAAATTAAAAAAACCTTTTAGTTAAAAATATTATTTTATAATTAATTCATAAAATTTAGAAATAATAAGTATTTTCATTTTCCTATAGTTTTACGTGTTTACTCATTTTCTTCATTTAGAAAATAATTTTTAAATTCCAACTAAAGAATTAAGTCATCTAAATAAAATTTTCAAAAATATATATATTGGTTTATTAATAAATTATTTACTTTTATAAATTTAAAGGCAAAGTTGATAATTAACTTAAATATTAAAATAAATCGATAAAAATATTTTTTTATCATATTACTAAATAGATATAAAATAATTAATTAAGATAGAAATTTTAATTTATCAAATAAAATTGTAGCAAGTTATATATATTTGGAAAGCCCAGTCGAGACTGTTGTCTTAACAATCAGTTTTCAATATTTCGAGGCTCATTATAAATAGGTATGTAATTTCTTCAATCTCCACACGTCTTAACAATCAATTTTCAATATTTCGAGACTCATTATAGGTATTTAATTTCTTCTATCTCCACACATCTTAAGTTATTATGTTATCCACATAAATATCTTTTAAGAGAGATTGTCCTTTTATCTCATTAATAGAATACTTTCTACAGTTCTCAAATTTCCAACATTTATACTCGGATGCATAACATTTGTTCATACAAAATGTGCCTTCTTTTGGGTATTTTTCCAACCAAAAATGTCACCCATCACCAACAGAGTACACAGCTACATGAATGTAACATTTTTTGAACATATAAAGTAAGAATTCAATTCAATCCCACAGTGTTTTGGGACAATGATTTTTGCTCACTGGATATTGGTGGAAAGAGAAAACTTGGGAGGGAGGATCGTCAGTGGTTCATTCCCGCTCACTTTCTGACATGCCATCGCCACTGTATATCCCAAGGCTCGAGCAACTGGAACAGCAACAGCATTCCCAATTTGACAATACCTGTAAATACAGAAACAAAGTTTATATTTGTAAAACTTGCTAAATCAAAATGTTCATAAACTTCCCATGCTTTTGACGCAAAACAAAAGACCCAATTTCTCTGTTCAATACGCTATTGTAAGTGCGTAACATATAGCTATAAGAGCTTATTCTCTTCTTTTCAAATAGCTGTATAATCTTAAAAGATCATTACAGTTAGTTTTTTCCCATTTCAGTAAATGTAAAAAGCTTACCAAATTAATATTTAGAACAGAGCTATCATACCTCTCTTTAATTGTCCCGCGGAATCTATAATAGTCAGGAAAACCTTGCTGTCTTGCCCATTCCCGGATTGTGAGAAGCGGGTCTTGCTCTGGATGTAATGTTGCCTACACAACTCCTAAAACTCACCAGCAAATCCAAACGACTAGAAAATGTGTAATCTTACAAACTAAACTAGTGCAAAGAGAAACCTGGCTGCGAAAAAAAGGTGCAGTTAGAACAGTCGGCATTGTCTCATCCCACCATAATCTTGCAAATGGTCTGCACATCTATCAACAACATTAGTTCCTCCATTTCCTCTCTCTCTCTCTCTCTCTCTATATATATATATATATTGGAGGATGAGGGGTTATTGAAACGAGAAAGGCTGCCAAAAAAGCCTAACCTTTTAGATTTTCCTTGTTTCAAGGTAAAGACATAATGAGGTACCTACACAAATGAAAGAGAACTAACAGCAGCAATCAGTTTTTCCATTTGGGCGTAGTAGTGATGGGAAAATGAATTCTTGTTTCATTCCCTTTCTGCACTAGATTCATTTTTGTGCTTTCCTAGTAAAGAGATAACCTAGAAAAAATAGCTGTTTCATCAAGTTTGCAAAGAAACAATGAAAGATGATAAAGAAACGCCATTAAAGAAAATGTACCATGCGTTGAGATGCATTCACAAAGAACAAAGATAAAAAAGCCATCCAGGCAAAACCCAAACAAGCATGTGCTTACATATAAATATCCAGTACATAGATGAACAAAGAAGTGGAAGCACTGTTGCTCGGATGGAAAAAGAAGACACTCACCAATGGCTTTCCAGATGGTAAAAACTGCTGTTCCTGTGTTGGATCCCTCCAAGCTACATTGTCTGTTCCAACAATTACACCCGAGAGGTCTCGAAAATTTGCCCCCTATAAACACATCTAAATTAGGGGAAAAAGTGGCAATGTCAATTGGAGTTACAAAACCTTTCTCTTTGGAATCAGACAAAAATATAATCATCCTCAGATAGCGGAGAAGGCCAATGGTCATACAACAGGTTCGTTATTCTTTTGGCACCATTTAATGCAGAACCAGTCATCTCTGCAAAGCCAGGAAAAAAGGAATAATGTAAATGGATGACAATTAGAGGAAACAACAAAGAGGATCAGTGCTTGGCTCTATCCTCCCTCTCTTCTGTGATATACAACAAATGGATGATGTGACTAATATTCTTTGGTTCACAACAGGAAGAACAGGAGCAACATTTAAACAGAAACAATACCAGTTTACTATATATGCTGCATATGTCCAACTCTATGGCCATGCTTACTTGAATTAGCATTTGAGATGCTGACCAAAATGCTGCATCATGAATTTGCATATGTCCGAAGCATTCCAAATTCTAGACCCAAGATCCATGATGCATGCTTGTACATAATTTTTCATCCTGAGACTTCAGTGCAAAGTTTTTCACTCCCAACAACAAATGTTGTACAGGTTGTCAAGAAATTAAAAACCAGCATACCTACTAAAACCTATAGATTACCAGACATGAGACTGCACGCAAGTAGCAAACTTTTACTTGCTTTTAGTTCTAGGCTCCAATCAAGTTTTCCTCAATATTTTTGCAACTCCCTTGAGTCTTACAATTACAGACACTTGTTTTGGGATGGTTATTGGTGAAAATTATGCCTAACTTAGTTCCACATCCCAATGACTTTCCCTATGCTTGTTCTGTTAGTTCTTCATGCCAAAATTGAGTTTTGGTCGGAAAGCAATTTGATTACAGCCCACTGACAGTAAAAGGTCCTTGTTTCACCAGTGAAATTATGAGCTGCTATTTTCAACTTAACTAGCAAAGACTGCGACTTAATGGCCACCAGTTGTTGATCCTACAACATCCAACCACTTCACCTACCAGTTGACAGAAGCTTACATCTCCATATACAGAAAAAAGAAACACCTAAGTACCTACTCTCAGATTTTCCAGAGGCCATACAAGCAACTATACCGTAATTATTTCATTTCGTTCTGATAGAAATGGATCAGAATTATTCCAATAAACAAGCAAAAACCTGTAGCATACTGGATTTCCTACATATTATACCACATTTCTTGGCAACTTCATATTAGGCACCACACTCAGAAGCAGACATTAAGGCCCAAATAAGTTATATTACCAAACGAAAGAAAGAAAAAGAAAAGAAAGAAAGTACACATTTATTGATCTAGAACTGACATATAAGAGAGATCATCGGGCATACAATCTTTTAAGACCCCATCAAATGGCCAATTATTTTGGCGTTAGAGAACTGCCACAAAATACTCAGATAAACATACGAGGAAAAAAAAGCCAGTTAAACAAGAAATTTAGTCCTTGAAATATGAGATGATCCCAAGGGTAAATGAAATTTAAAAAAAAATTTACCATATTCGCTTGATTTTATATATCTTTGAAAGTCAGTTTCAGGAGGCTTTTCATATGTCATTTTTTCGCGGGCTTCATTATTTGCAACCTGCAAAGCAGTTAACTTATTCAGAAGAACAGAATACTGCTGAATCTAAGAAGAATCTAAGAAGAGGTTGAATCAGTAAAACAAAAATTTGATAACTACAGGTGGAAGATCAGAAAAGGAATCACGAAGAACAAGAGCATCTTCCAGCTGATGGGGTTCGCCTTCATCATATGCAACTGTATTACGCAGCACAAGACAAACAGAATTATATGGATGGAACATTACTGGTTCAAGCATTCTAAGGGAAAAAACAGCAACCTCAAACTCAGCAGGATACCCATATCTGATAATAACATCATGAGTAGGAAGTGGAAACTGTGGAAGTTTCTGCAGACACCAAATTACCACAAACACCCCCACCCAAATAGGGGGGAAAAAGAGTAAACCAGGCGCAGTTAGATCACCAGCAAGACCAAACCCATTAAATCTACAGGTGATAATAGCACTACTCCAAAGTCAGGGACAGTCAAGCAGGGCTGTAATTCAATTTTATGCAAAAACTTGAGAGAAGTAACCTCACTAGAGTGTGCTCCAAACAAAAAAACACGCAATCGAAATTGAGGAAGACCATAACAACCAGCTGCAACTATTCCAAGCCTTGCTTGGTATTTCATAAGTACCAACCGACTTAAAGCATATCTTCCAAGAGAAGCCTTGTCGAGTCTCAAAATATCAACCACATTTTCCATTACAACAAACTTAGGTTTTAAGTTTTCCACTATGTCCATGAAGACCACGATTTGACGATTTTTTTCATCATCCAGTGGAGAATCAACATTTCTATGGCGATTATAACCACTTATCCCTTGGCATGGAGGGCCACCACAATTAACATCAACATCCCCCTGATTAAATTAATTCATTAAAGAGGAATCATTCATAAGAAATATTCCAACTATAATAATACTCTAGATTAAGCATCCACCAGCACGTCTGATTAAAGAAAACTAACACGAAGGGGCAAGATTTTGGACCTGAATCCTTTTGTTACAAATTCCTGAATACATTCTTGGCAATTCCTGACAGATTTGAATAAGTAAATAATAGCCTAATTCAAGAATGGAATGATGGCAGCAATTAGTATACCTTAAGCCTTCAATTGGTTCCCATGTATCATCACTTGCAGTATAACCCTTCCAGCAGACCTAACAAAAGAGATATTAGCACGAGCCAATCTCCACTAAACTATGACATGAAACAAAAAATGACTATGAATAACAGTAGAATAGATTGACACAAACAAAAATCAGTTAGATTACAAACAAAAACTCACAAAAGGCATGAAAGGAACTACCATCACATCGTATAGATCAAATAGACCACCTTAAACTTTAGACCACGGTTGCCTGTGTCGCGGGGATCTCCATAAGAAATATCAACAAGACTGGAAACTTCATGTTCACCAGGAGTATCAGCATCTTTTGCAGAACTGGCATTATTCCAGACAGTTTTGGAGATTCTCGATCTTAATGGATATGTTATTTCTAAATTGTTAACTCTATATTGTTTGCAAAGCTTTTCCCATTCCTTGAGTAGTTGAAGAAAATCAGCAGCAGCTTCATTCCTGACCTATATAAACGAAAGCAAAAAGGTAGTATTATCTGCCACTAAAGATTTGGGGGCATGCCAAATGAAGTTGTAAGGCAACGATGCTCACATGTGTCTCTGGATGATTTAATTTCAAGCTTTCACATGCTGACTCATCGCTGTCAACTGCCCATTTCTAAAATGCAGAATGTAAGGTACATGATAAAATAATTTTATTGCTGAATGAATCATCAAATATGAGGTTATCAGTGATTGGATGAGAGTACCGTCACTAGATCAATGCACGAAGCTTTTGCACCAAGGCATAAACCAGTTGACATTCCACCACAACCAGAGTAAAGATCTAGTAGTGTGAGTCATGCCTTGTAAGTTCCAAAACTAGGAATATTTGCTAAAAAGGAAGGAGTCGTAGGGAAAATTTCCTTGTAGCACTTTGCGGAACTGTAACTCTTGAAAGAATTATCTGAAAATATATCTATATATAAAGAAAGAGATAATAGCATTATGATTATCATTTATCAGAATATTTAACCTTTCTCTAACCAGATTATGTTTCCATAATCACCACCCTATCCTCTCTCAAGGAACACAAACAGAGTTAATACGGAAGTTAAACTCCATTACCATCACAAAAAGAAGCTTACCAGTTGGCAAGGTGCAGAATGTTGAATAATCCACATAATACTCCATGTCAAAATAGAAATCAGATTGGGGGAGAGAATTTGACTTTAAACCAAACTGCAAAGAGTTATAAAATAACAACAAATAAATCCAAAATTTCCAACAGCATAGTTCTGAGAATGATCAAATGAAGTGGACAAAATATAAAGAAAATTTATAAAAGCTATTCATAAACAGTTAGAATAATAAAAAGGAAAAAAAACAGGAGTAAATTAAGATTGCAAGAAGCATACCTTAGGTGATATTTGAGTAACACTAACTTTTGAAATAATGCAATCTATGGGATTATCATTCACTACAGTTGAATAAAATAGACGTCTTTCGTCATGAAGAGCAGCCTAATCAATCAACATCGGAAACAATTGGTAGACGAATGGTCATTGGTCACTGTCTCAATCAGCCTAATCAATCAAAGAAATAGCATTTGACAGTTTAGTTCATCAATCACCTTCATTTCATATCGCCATCTCCACCTTTCTTGAGTTTCGCCATCAGGGATTGGGTTGCCTATAAATATGGCATCAGTCTTGGATCAACTCTTCTTCTTTCCTGAAAGAGACGAACCCTTGGCTTTCTTTGAGAATGTTTCATCTGAGGTTCCCATATCTGATTCTGCTGATGAGATCTTGAATTTCTTGGAAGGCTGTTCATCACATGAATTGGATAATCTATTGGAAGAAGAGTTTACTTCATGACTATCACCTCCAGCCAATAATGTAGAAAGCGAGGAAGGTGTTTTCAATTGCTTGTCATCAGACATTTCCCTCCTATGTTCTCTAAAAGATGCATTACTGTCGCCATTTTCTGTTGCGTGCACGAAACTGGGAGACATTCCCAAACGCTTCTCTCCAGAAGAGCCCCTTTCATCCATATCCAATTTTGTAATAGAGACATCAGCCAAACCATTTTTAGTAGCCTGGCTAATTTTCAGAGATCTTCTTAACTGCGCTTCAATGGAAAGCCTTGAGTTAAGATCTTGAAAATCTCTCAAAGACCCATTACCACCACAATGTTCAGTCCCTGCAACAAATCTAGGAGACTTTCTCCTCCGCTTTTCATCAGAAAAGTTTGGTTCATTGCGCTTTGAAAGAACAGCTACTTTATCCGTTCCAGAAGGTCTTGTTTCAGAGTAGGAACCATTCTCAGAGGATTTAAAGATAGTTTTTGAAGATCAGCCTTTTGTTTCAGGCGGGGCTGAACTCAATCTTGGAGATCTCCTTAAGCCCATTCCATTGATTCTTTGAACATTCATGATTTTAGCATCTTTATTTCCACTGCAGCAGAAACAAGAAAAGCAATCAAAATTGCATTAACAATGACGCCAGAAGAAGAAAAAAAGATTAAAATGTGAGGAACACATGAAGTAGAGCAAGATTGAGCATGTGTGTAATATTAGTAAAATGCAGCTACTTACTTTGACTTGAAGCTTTGGCTCTGCATAACCCATGAACAAGGATCCACACAACTGGAACTACCACTAAAAAAGCGTTCATCATTCACTTGTAAAACATTTGAAAAACCCACCCACAAAGATAGCAGCTGATAATCAAAGCAATCTATAAGTAGAATAAAGAAGCAATGTATTTTGTCATTTACGCTGACCAAAAATGACTACAATGGAAACCTCACTTACAAGTGTAACCGTCTTTCAAAAAAAAAAAAAAGGCAAAATGGTAAAAGCGTGCGCGCTCTGGCTTGCGGAACATAGAAAAGTTAGTTTTCTTAGCGTCAACTATTAAAATAATTATTTTTATTTTTTCGATTACATTTTAATTATTTATATTTAAAATATTATTTTTAGTCATTTATTTTATTATATTTTAATATTTTAGTTATTAATATTACTTATAATTAACGGTGTAACGATAAGTTGACGTGAACACATTAAATCATCATTTTAAATAAAAATTTTATGTTAAATTATACAATTGATCTTTTTTTTAAGCAATTTATTTTTTTTTATGTTCTTCAAACTTTATTTTTTTTCTTTTTTTCATTATCTTCTCTTTTTCTCCCTATTTTCTTCCCTTCTTTATTTCTTTTAATATAGTTTTTCTATGTTAAAAAATATTTAAAAGTAAAAGGTGAAGGAGAAGAGAATAAAAAATAAATAAAAAAAGAAATTTAAAAAAATATAAAAGAAAAAATTAAAGTACTTAAAATGAAAAAAAAAATGAAAACAAATTGTATAATTTAATCTAAATTTTTTTGTTTGAAATTATGATTTAACATGTCACGTTAATTTATGATTTCACCGTTAACTGTAATTAACACTTCAATAATTAAAATATTACAATACGTGTATGTAAATGATTAAAACATTACATTTCAAACATAAATAATTATTTTAATAATTTTTTCCTATTTTTATTTATCTTACTTTTCTTGACATAATAAAATGATGGTGCGGTATAATAAATAAATAAATATAAAAAATGATGGCATTGTTATGGATACCGGTGTAATTCATGGGTGGAGCCTCAATTCGAAATTTGAGCTTTTTTTATCTAGGCTTAATATCTATTTTTAAATTTGAGATACAATTTTTTTACTATTTTTATATTCAAGTTTAAATTCGACTAAATATAAAAATATAAGAGTTAAGAAATCAGTAGAGGCTGCAAGCTTTGGCAGGTCAAGGATACAAAGATGCAAGCATAAGAGCTTTTGCATGAAAACTTTATGTCAGAGATACACATAATGAATGGTGCAGTGCATGCATGAATGCATGCATGCATATAAAGTTAAATCGGTTTTGGTTCAATCATCGGTGCTTTGGGACAATGATTTTGCTAACTGGATATTGGTGGAAAGAGAAAACTTAGGAGGGAGGATCATCAGTGATTCATTCCCGCTCACTTTCTGAAATGCCATCCCCATTGTGTATCCCAAGGCTCGACCAACCGGAATTGCAACCGCATTCCCAATTTGACAATACCTATGAAACACAGAAATCATATTATCTTAAAAGGAGATCATTATAATTAATTTCTTCAGATCTCCACAAATTAAAAAGCCTACCAAAGTATCATACCTATCTTTAATTGTCCCGCAGAATCTATAATAGTCAGGAAAACCTTGTAATCTTGCACATTCCCGGACTGTGAGAACTCGGTCTTGCTCTGGATGTAATATTACCTATACAAGTCCAAAAACTCACATGCAATCCAAAGAACTAGTAATTTTGTAATCTTCCAAACTAAACTAGTTTAAAGTGAAACCTGGGTGTGACAATAAGTAGAAGTTACAACAGTCGGCACAGTCTCATCCCACCATAATCTTGCAAATGGTCTGCACACATATTGATAATATTAGTTCCTTCTTTTCCCCTCTTTTTCTACTTTAGAGGATGAGGATGTTGAAATCAGAAAGGCTGCCAAAAAATCAAACCTTTTAGATTTTCCTTGTTCAAAGTTAAATACATAGTCTGGTACCTAAGCAATTGAAAAAGAATTAACATCAGCAATCAATTTTGCCATTTAGATATACACTCGATCCTCTCTCTATAACAGCCCCATTTATCTACTTAGATTTTACCTATTATAGAGAGGTGGTAACAGCATGCTGTTAGAGAAATAATCGTTGTAAGCTTACCATAGAAATAATCGTGAATTTTCATCAAATAAAGAAAGTGAGAATTATGATCAAAAAATAAAGAAAGTGAGGATCAAATCAACAAAATTAAAAGGCGTATAACAAGTGCATTAATAATTGTTTTATGCATTTTTTATTTTACATTATTTCACGTGATTAATTATAAAATTTATAAATCTAACAAGTCCAATTAATCAATATGAGCTATCAAATTATATTAATTAATTTATCATGAATTACTAAATTCAAGCAATCAATTTATAAGTTTACATGTTCCAAAATTCATATTAGAATATTAATTAGGGAACTTTAACTTTCTTATATTGATATTTTTAGTTCCACCCATTAAATATTATTTTCATTTTATAAAATATGATTAATAGATTTCTTCACATGGAATTGAATCATTTTATTGAAATAATATTTTAATTAATATCATTTTCATTTAATAAGTGATAATTAATAGGCTTGTTTATATGAAACAACTATAATTTTACTTCAAAATTTAGACCATATGCTGTTACATAGAACTAATTTAATAATATTGTTATAAGTGAAAAGCTGTTATAAGGTTAAAATAAAACCTAAAAAATCGGTTCTTCTATAAACTTGGTTGTTATAGCAAAATGCTGTTATAGCAGATGGCTGTTATAGACGGAACTGACGGTAGTATTTCAGTGTAGAGACAATGCATTGTCGTTACATTCCCTTTCTGCACTAGATTCATTTATGTAGGAAAATGAAGATGAAAAAGAAACGCCATCAAAGAAAATGTCCTCTATGTTGCGGTGCAGTCATATATGTAGGAGTTTCCAGCTCTACTTTTATCTACAATACTCATCAAGGTACAAACTCAAACAAGCATGCGTTTACATAACACGGAAGATGATGATGCACTGTTGCTCTGGTGAGAAAGGAAGAAACTCACCAATGGTTTTCCAGAAGGTAAAAACTGCTTTTCCTGTGTTGGATCCCTCCGAGCCACATTGTCTGCTCCAACAATTACACCAGGGAGGTCTCGAAAATTTGCCCCCTACAAACACTTCTAAATTAGAAAGAAAGTATCTGGCCAAAAAAAATTAGAAAGAAATCAGAAGGGCAAAAAAGCGGCAATGTCAACTGAGAGTTATAGAACCTTTCTCTGTGGAATCAGACAAACTCTTGTATAATCATCCTCAGATAACGGAGCAGGCCGATGGTCATACAATAGGTTCTTTATTCTTGCGGCACCATCTAATGCAGAACCAGTCATCACTGCAAAGCCAGGAAAAAGGAAAAATATAAATGGAAGACAAAACTAGAGGAAACAATAAAAAGGGTCTATGCTCCCCCTCTTTTGTGATACTCATATATGTGACTAAAATACATTGGTTCACTCAAGAGGCAAAACAGGAAAAACATTTAAACAGAAACAGTGCTGATTGACTAGATATGCTGCATATGCCCAACTCTGTGGCCATGTTTACTTGAATTAGTGGTACTACTTACCGTAATTGATAGTTCAGCTCATCAAAGAGAGATTTAAACCTTAGGACTCATTAGAGAGGGATTCAGATTTCTTTAGTTTTTATTTTATACAAATACTGCTTAGGATATATTATTCCGCCCAATCCTTTAAATAAGGATCAGCCTTATTCCATAAGTAAGAAACATAAGGAAAGGATATCCATTGTGCTTTCTCAACCATTAAATTGTAATATAAGGCAATAAGTTAACTAAAATATATCACAAACAAGAAACCAGAAGAAAGGAATAAAATTGTAATATAACCTTAACTAGAGAATCGAATTTAATGATATTTCTCCTTTTTGGGTCTGGCACATAACATTGTTGCACTCCTAGAGAAAGAGCTTGTCCTCAAGCTCTAAGCCAAGTTGAACTTGGCAAAAGGCACCTTGCTCAAGAGTTATTGATCCGTTGATCATCATTATATCTTTCATTTTCAGGGTAATTTTATTAAAATTGACATGTTTATCGCGTCACAGCCCTCTATGTCGCGACAAGGCAAACAGATTACCCCAAAGATGCCCAGGCACGCTACAATGTGACATATCACTTTGTAAGTTGCGACATAGGGGTCAAACTGCTGGAATTTCAAGACTGATAGGTTTGTTGCGACACAAAGGAAGTTACGTCTCGACAAAGGGGTACTAAAGGGTTGGTTGCGACATACCCAGGTTATGTCGCGACATCATCTCGAAAAGTTACAAGGTTGACCTGACCCACTTGCCCGACGGCCAAACCCTTAACATTAAAACTCTAATGTTTTACACCACTATATATAATACATTAACCAAAAACTTAATCCTAACACTTAAACACTCTCAAACTATTCTTAAACTCTGTCAATTCTTCCTCCTATTTCCTCTTTCACAACCTAAAACCCCAAAATCTACTCTTCATCAAGAAAAGCTCCACTCCAATATTTTGAGGGCTCGATTCAATCTCATCGGCAAGGCACACATTCAAAATCAAAGGTATTTCTCACCTTTTACTGTTCCATTAGTTACTGTTCATTCATGTTCAAAAAGTGTTCTAGATCACAATGCCTCCTAAAAAACAAACCATTGTGCAAAAGCGTGATAGTGACTCGGAGTACGAGCGATTTGGGAGTGCCCAAATAGAGAAATACTTTCTAGCTTCACAAGGATGGCCCCTTATCCGAGAACGAGATTTCGAGCCGTCAATGGTTCTCTGGAAAGAGATATGACCGCTAGTAAGGTATCATCAATTGGAACAATGCTGTGTTTCCCCGACAAGTAACCCTGTAGTACCTGTAGTCCATTTATAATGTTCCCTTTTATAGAAAAGACTATCTTAATGAGGTTGATCAAGATTTATTTAAGAATATTGATATGGAGGAAATCGTTGATTCTTAACAGAGGGTAAGGGTAGTTGGAATTATAGACCTGACTATGATTGACCTTCAAATTTTAATCAAGCTATTATGTTCTCGGTTGCAAAAATGTGGATGCAGTTCTTGGCCACTAGAATAGCACTGGCCCTAAACGTTTCTAATGTAAATACCTTTCGAACTATCTTGTTGTATGTTATTTTGCAAAAAAAGCGAATTTGTGTAGGGCGATGGATTTAAAAGAAATATAAAATTGCACAAAAAAGTTAAAAAGCTAAATTTTTTTTCCTCATCTAGTAACGGCACTATGCAAAAAGACAGACGTGCTACTGAGTGACAATGAACAATTCCTGAAGCCAACAAGAAGCATCATTGGCGATTTCATATATAAACAATACGTTGAGCTTAAGTGAAAACTGATCAAAGAATGCAATCAAAGAAAGAAAAAGAAGATGGATGTGACAACCTCTTTGAAACGAAAAGATGATGCAAAAGCTCGAAAAATGTATGGGAACAACATAGAAGAGAAGTTAAATGGCATGATTCGGTGGATACAGGAAATGGGTCTTGTGTTGAAACAATTTGCAAAGATGAACGGATTACCTAATCCAAACTATCCACCGAAAATGTTTGGAAATGAAAGAGTTGAAGACGAAATTGAATTGGGAGAAACCAACGTGGAGCAAAAAAACCCTAACACTAAAAATGAGTATTAGACAATGTACAACCTCAATGGACCGACAATTCAAAGCCAGCAAGACGACAAGGTAGGAGTTCTCACCAAAAGTTTTACGGCAAGGGCAAGGCTCCAATAGACCCTCAATCCGACTCGATGGAAGAGGATTGAAATTTTATTTTTACCAAGATTTAGACTTTATTTAATTTACAAACTTGTAATTTTAAATGATTTTTAGTTTTTATTTTTAAGACTTAAATAATTTGTAAAAGGAGGATTAAGATTTATTTTTTTGCATATATATGCCTTAATTCTTTTTATAGGAAACCCACACTATGGAGACAAAAAATTTTCGAGTATTCACGCCAAAAGGGAGAAGGACAAACACCATAAAAAAAAGAGAATCTTCACAATCAATCGAATAAATTCTTCCCTTACTATTTAAGGGACTACACACTGAAAATAATGTGTTTTCTAAAGTATGGAGAGTAACATAATAATTTTTGCATATAATTTTCAGTTTTTATATTTTTGTAGAAATACAAGTGATTGGTTAGTAACATTTATAATAAGTTAATTGCATTTGTTAATAAATTTAGCATGATTATTAAGAATTTATAAATTTTTTAGAATGAAATTATTAAGTTCTATAGGTTATATTAAATATAGATAGAAAAGTAAAAAAGTAATATTGATACCAAATGATGTGAATAATATAAAGAAACGAGCATACTGGTATAGATAATAGACTAATTTTGAAAATCATATGACTAAATTAATATTTATACATATTGAGGTGTTTAAAAATTACCTAAGACACTGTGTGGTTGCATTTAGAGTTAAAAAGCCAAAACCTATTCTGAATTTCTAATTAGTATCCATCTTTGAGCCTTATAACCCTTCTTGATGAACCACACAACAAGCCTGTAAAACTTAAAAACGATGATTTGTGTATACTCTTTTCTTTGGTCCTATTTACATTAAAATAAATGTATTACCATATGTATTGAGGGTAAATAAATACATCATGGTAGAGGTGATAAAATAAAAAGTGAAATAGAAAAATCAATATAATGTATGAGCTTTAGTTAGTCAAAAGGAGAAGAATAATGAAAAAATAAAAAAAGAAAGAAATTGAATAGAAATAAAAGAGAAAGTTGTGAGTAAGAAAATCATGAGAAGAGTGACAAAGTCACAAGGTTACCAATAAGAAGAAAAAGAATCTTACTAAAGAAACCAAAGAAAATACTCATAAGCTAGTTAAAGAGATTAGAATATATTGAGATTCCTAAATAAAAGAAGGTAAGAGAAGGAGAGATAAGGGGTGAGATGGAATGGGACATTAAGGGGAAGAATAGGGAATAATACAATATGTCAAACTATTTTCATGTTTATAACCTTTTGTGCTTAACTGTTCTTTGACATTTATATCTTTCTTAACCCTCAACACATTACAAGCCGAAAAGCCCTATGTGACTTAAACAATTTTATGCATGAATAGATGTAAAAATTATATGATCTTATTATAACTATCTGTATTATACTAGGATAATTAAAGTACTTATATCAGGCATTAATGTATTTATATCGATAAAACTTTGTCATTTATACTCCTTGTAATTCACTAAACTTATATTATTTCAAACAAAAAATGGTAAAATTGTTCACTTATGTTAGAATTATTGATAAATACATAATGCCTAGAGTAGATGTTACGAACTTAATCTTTATATAATACAAATTCAGGTTCCTTTTATTTTTCTTTCTTATTTTATTGCTTTATGATTGCTTTTCTTGTTTTGTTTGCTTGAGGACATACAACAAACGGGAGTACGTTCGGAGGCGATCGACGGGAGATAAAATGGCCCAACGTAAGAAACAATTGACTCAGGAATTCAAAATCAAAGACTTAAGAAAGTTACAATATTTCCTCAGAATAGAAGTGACCAAATCGAAAAGGAATTTTTATTTCCCAAAGAAAGTATGTCTCAGATCTTCTAACAGAGACTAATATGTTAGGTTACAAACTAATAGAATCACCTATTGAGAGTAATCACAAGTTACAAGCAAGGATCGGTGAAATGGTGGATAAAGGGAGATATCAAAGACTCATTGGACATTTGATTTATCTCGCTCATACTCGATCTGATATAGCCTATGCGGCTAGTTTGGTAAGCCAATTTATGCATGATTCTCGCGAAGTCATATACAAGCAGTATTGAGAATTTTGTGCTATTTGATGTCTGCACCGAGCAAAGGTATTCTCTTCTCAAAAAATAGTCATCTCAAGATAAAAGTATTTACAGATGTAGACTGGGCTGGCTCTCTTGATGACAGAAGGTCTACAACAGGTTATTATACTCTTGTGGGAGAAACTTAGTCACTTGGAGGAGCAAGAAACAAAGTGTTGTGACTCGATCAAGTGGAAAAGCTAAATATAGAGCCATGACTCAAGGTGTTTGTGAGCTTTTATGGCTGAAAAAGGCATTGGAAGAGTTTGTTGGATGAAAAATGGATCAACCTTACAGTGTGACAACAAGGCAACCATTAGCATAGCTTAAAATCTAGTACAACACGATAGAACCAAATACATCGAAATAGATCGTCATCTTATCAAGAAAAAAGTAGTCAATGGTGCCTTAAGTCTATCTTATCTAGCATCCGAAAAATAGTTGGCTAATGTTTTTACTAAAGGGCTCAACTATAAAACTTATCATAATCTTCTTTGCAAGTTGGACATGCGAGACATTTATGCACCAACTTGAGGGAAAATATTAAAAATCTTTAATAGCATTAAATAGTATCTTTAGAGATTATATTTGATTTTTAAATATTCTAATTAGGAGATATTATTCTAATTAAGAGATATCATTTCCTTAGTAGATTCAATACTATATGTATATATAGTTGTACATATTTCTAAAAAGTACAGAATTTGAGAAAGTTTTTTCCTCAATATTCATCTCTAATTTCAACAATAGATATAAAAGAAAAGTTGGGAAATTAAACTATCCCATTGTGACTTGTTGAGATATTACATTTGCAATGAGTATTGTTAGCCAATTCATGCCTACACCTACAATCAAACATTGGATAGCTCTAGGACAAATCCTATGTTACTTGAAAGAAGCTCTTAGTCATGACATTTTGTACAACAATCATAAGCATACTCACATAGAGTATTTTGCATATGTTGGTTGGGTTGGATCCAAGATTGGTAGAAGGTTTACAATTGATTACTATATCTTTGTTGGTGAAAACTTTGTATTAATGAGTACAAAGCAAAATATTGTATCTTGATCCAATGCAGAATCAGAGTACAAACTCTATGGCACCATATACGTATGAGATCATAAGGATACATCATCTTTTAACAGAAATTGAATTGAACCATTCATCACCAGCAGAACTCTGGTGTGATAATCAAGCCGTTCATATTGTCTTGAATCCAATCTATCATGAAAGGACCAAAAAGACCAAGGTTTATTATCACTTCATTCGTAAGAAAATACCAGACAACTTAAAATCTATTGGTTGTGTGAAGACAACAAAACTTGTCAATTTGTTAACAAAGGCACAAATGGAAATAGAGTTGATTATCTATGTAACAATCTGCACTGATCAATATCATATCTATGCTAAAGCTTCAGGGGGAATGTTAACAGTATATAGTTTTATTTAGTTATAGGATATAGTTGTAGGTGATTGATGTAATTACCTGTGATTGATGTAACAAACTTGTAGGATCAATTGGAATTCTATTTCTTTCTTTGTACATGGATTTTACCTCAATATAAACACCATGATAATTTGAAATAATAGACACAACTTTGCTTAAATCTTCTCTATTTTTAACAATCTAGAAAGATCATAAAGAGAGATCATTGAACAAATGATCCATTATACTACCACTAAATACTCAAATATATAGACGAAGAAAGAAGGAAAAAGAAGCCATTAATACCACAAGAAATTTAGTCATTAAATCAGAGATGATTCCAAGGGTAAATGAAAACAAATTACCGTATTTACTACATCTTATATATCTTTGAAAGTCCGTTTCAGGAGGCTTTTCATATGTCATTTCTTCGCGAACTTCATTATTTGAAACCTACAAATCAATTAACTAATTAAAAGGAGCAAAGGACCATTGAATCTAAGAAGTGGCTACATTAGTAAAATCAAAATATGATAACTACAGGTGGGAGATCAGAAATGGCATCATGGAGAAGAAGAGCGTCTTCAAGTTGACGAGGTTGGCCTTCTTCATAAGCAACTGTATTGCGCTGAACAAGACAAAGAGAATTATAAGAATGGAGCATTGCTGGTAAAAGCATTCTAAAGGGAAAAAAACAGCAACAATAGAAACCTCAAACTCAGGAGGAGGCCAATATCTGATAATAACATCATGAGTAGGAAGTGGAAACTGGGGAAGCTTCTGCAGACACCAAATTACCACACAACACCCCCACCCAAAAAAAAAAACAAAAGAGAAAAATAGTAAAGGGGCAATTAGATCAACAGCAAGACCAAATCATTGAACAGATAGGTGATAGCCAAGGAGTGTTATAATTCAATTTTATGCAAAAAACTAGAACACTAACCTCACTAGGATGTGCTCCCCACAAAAAAACACGCAAACGGAATTGAGGAAGACCATAACAACCAGCTGCAATTATTCCAAGCCTTGCTTGGTATTTCATATGTACCAACCGACTTAAAGCATATCTTCCAAGAGAACCCTTGTCAAGTCTCAAAATATCAACCACATTTTCCATCAAAACAAACTTAGGTTTTAAGTATTCCACTATGTCCATGAAGACCACTATTTGACGATTTTTTTCATCATCCAATGGAGAATCAACATTTCTAAAGCGATTATAGCCACTTATTCCTTGGCATGGAGGGCCACCACAAATAACATCAACATCCCCCTGATTACATTAATCATTGAAGAGAAGTCACTCGTAACAAATCTCCAACAATTAAGATACCCCATATTAAGCATCCACCAGCGCATTTGATTAAAGAAAACTTACACGAAGAGGTAAGATCTTGGACCTGAATCCTTTTTTTACAAATTCCTGAATACATTCTTGACAATTGCTGAGAGATTCAAATGAGTAAGTAAATAATAACCAAAATAAAGAATAGAATAATGGCAGCAATTATTATACCTTAAGCCTTCAATTGGTTCCCACGTATCATCACTTGTGCTATATCCCTTCCAGCGAACCTAACAAAAGAGCTATGAGCATAAGACATCTCCACCAAATTATGACATGAAACAAAAAAACGACTATGAATAACGGGAGAATAGATTGACACAAACAAAAATCAATTACAAACAAAAACTCACAAAAGGCATGAAAGGAACTACCATCACATCGTATAGATGAAATAGACCACCTTAAACTTTAGTCCATGATTGCCTGTGTTGCAGGGATCGCCATAACAAACATCAACAAGACCAGAGACCTCGAGTTCATCAGTAGAGGTATCAGCATCTTTTTCAGGGCTTGCATTCTTTATGACTGCTTCGGATGCTCTGGATCTTGACGGATATGTTCTTTCTAAATTGTCAGCTACATATAGTTTGCAAAGCTTTTCCCATTCCTTCAGTAGTCGAAGAAAATCATCAGCAGCTTCATTCCTGACCTATATAAGTGAAAGCAAAAACATCGCATTATCTACCTCTAAAGGTTTTGGGGCATGCCAAATGGAAGTTGTAAGGCAACGATACTCACATGTGCCTCTGGATGATTTAATTTCAAGCTTTTACTTGCTGACTTATCACTGTCAACTGCCCATTTCTAAAATGCAGAATGTAAGATATAAAATTTGATAATCTTTTTGTTGAATGAATCATGAAATATGAGGTTATCATTGATTGGATGAAAATACCGTCACTAGATCAATGGAAGATGCTTTTGCACCAAGGCATAAACCAGTTGACATTCCACCACAACCTGAGTAAAGATCTAGTAGTGTCAGTTCTGCCTTGTAAGTTCCAAAACTAGGAAAATTTGCTGAAAAGGCAGGAGTCGAAGGGAAAACTTCCTTGCAGCAATTTGAAGAACTGTAGCTCTTGAAAGAATTATCTGAACATATATTTATATGTATAAAGACAGATATATTAGCACTATGATTAATTTATCAGAATATTTAACCTTTCACTTACTAGGTTATGTTTCCATGATCACCATCCCTCTCCTCTCTCAGGGTACACAAATAGAGTTAATACGGCAGTTAAACTCCATTACCAGCACAAAAAGAAGCTTACCAGGTGGCAAGTTGCGGAATGTTGAATAATCCACACAATACTCCATGTCAAAATAGAAATCAGATTGGGGAAGAGAATTTGATTTTAAACCTAACTGCAACAAGTTATAAAAGAGCAAAGAATACATAAATTCAAAATTTCCAACAACAAAGTTCTGAGAATATCAAATGAAGTGGACAAAATATAAAGAAAATTATAAAAACTATTCATAAACAGTTAGAACAGTAAAAAGGCAAAAAAACAGGAGTAACTTAAGATTGCAAGAAGCATACCTTAGGTGATATTTGAGTAACACTAACTTTTGAAATAATGCAATCTATGGGATTATCATTCACTACAGTTGAATGAAATAGACGTCTTTCATCATGAAAAGCAGCCTCTTGTTTCATAACCTTTGCATGATTTGCAGAACAGAAGCAACTAAGGTCAGGATAAGAAATAGTGCATAATCTAAAAGAAATATTAATTTCTGTACTTACAGTATCTTCAGCTCTATAAAACCACTGGACTCTAAAATAATTTTCTCCATCTGTTGTTTTAAAAAATTCTAATATCTTGCCAATGTGGTGTTTTGCTCCTTCACCCTGCAAATATTCCTTATCCCATGAGAATTTGATTGCTTCAGTTGCCATATTTTTGAAATTTAGAAGTGCCATAGGCAGACAAGAAGAAAAGGATTAGAAGAGATACCACGTCAACTTGATTTTCTCAAAATTAATTAAGAGAACCTAAATGTATATATGCAAATTTTAAAACACACCATGTGTTGATCATATTTACCTTAATATAAACACAATCTCCAAGATTTATGGTACATCCATCAATTTCAGCTTGAGCATAATGGCATTCCACATTCCAAACTATCTTGTCTTCATCATCATCACCATCACTATCACAATAGGATCAGGGGTTATGAGCCCAAGAAAGAATATGAAGACAAAAAGGTTAATAGCAATTTTGAGATAAAAGCAAAATCAAGATAACTAAACCACTAAGCAGGCAGAGCTCATAAGAGGTTACTTACTCCGATGAGATGAGTTTTCTGTTAGATTTTGTATTCTGCAAAGTACAAGATATTCACAATCAGCTTTGAAAAATACTAGTGCGCTCAAATTACTATTATGCCAGATCATCCCCAAACCATTCTCTTTAAAAATTAAAACTAAGTGCTTATGAACACTATAGCAGCAAACTACATACACTATAGTCCAGACTCCAAAGGAGCAAAAGCTAGATGCATAGTTACTTACCGATGTATCAATGTTGAATACTAAAGATGCTTTAATGCGTGCCAGATAATGCTCAAACAAGATAAAGGGATATCAGAATGGACAGAAAAGGAAGGAGAGGCAAAATAAAGTAAAAACTTATGGTCACTGCTGCAATCAGCCTAATCAGTCAAAGAAACAGCATTTGACATGTAGTTCATATCAACCACCTTCATTTCATATCGCCAACGCCACCTTTCTTGAGCTTCGTCATCCGGGATTGGATTGCCTATAAATATGGCATCAGTCTTGGATTGGCTCTTCTTCTTTCCAGAAAGAGACGAGCCCTTGGCTTTCTTTGAGAATGTTTCATCTGAGGTTCCCATATCTGATTCTGCTGATAAGATCTTAAATTTCTTGGAATGCTGTTCATCACATGAACTGGATAATCTATTGGAAGAAGAGTTTACTTCAGCACTATCACCTTCAGCCAATAATGTAGAAAGTGAGAAAGGTGTTTTCAACTGCTTTTCATCAGATATTTCCCTCCTATGTTCTCTAAAAGATGCATTACTGTCGCCATTTTCTGTTGCGTGCACGAAACTGGGAGAAAGTCCCAAGAGCTTCTCTTTAGAAAAGCCCACTTCATCCATATCCAATCTTCTAACACAGATATCACTGCTACCATTTATAGTAGCCTGGCTAAATTTCAGAGATGATCTTAACTGCCTTTCAATAATAAGCCTTAAGTTTGTCTCATTATGCTTTAAAGGAAAAGTTCCTTTATCCGCTTCCTCGGTCTTTGAGAGACATAACCGCTTGCCGTTCAACTTTCCAGAAGATCTTGTTTCAGAGTAGGAACCTTTTTCAGAGGATTTAAAAATAGTTTTTGATGAGAGACCTTTGGTTTCAGGTGGGGCCAAAGTCAATCGTGGAGATCTCCTCAACCCCATTCCATTGATTCTTTCAATATTCATGATTTTTGCCCCTTTATTTCTACCGACAAAAAAAAAAATAGCATAAAAAGAAAGATCAGGAACACACAATGTAGAGCAAGGTTGACCATGTCTGCAATATATTATTAAAATGCAACAATGAGAAATTAGCAATTGCTACTCACTTTAACTTGAAGCGTTGACTTTTTGAGTTTCGACTCTGCAAAGCCCATGAACAAAAGAATCCACACAAATGAAACAGATAAGTTGCATACCTCTCAAAAAGCCTTCATCTTTCACTTGTAAAACATTTAAAAAAAAAAAACTCACATGAAATATAGCAGCAGAAAATCAAAGCCATTTATTAGACGAATTAAGAAGCCGTAAATGTGACCCACATTTACATGTACTATTTTTTAATTTACGTTGACCCAAATAGAACTACAATTAAAGCCTTAATTACAATTGAAACCGTCTTCTCAGATAATATAAAAATAGAGAAATCCTTCCAAAATATATAGAGGAAGATTTGATTACCGGGAAAAAAAAAGACTACTACTTTAGCTCGATGAATAGAGGGGGCCAACACCTAGCTGCTAAACTTACAACGCCGAAATATCTTGGGCCTGTTTACCGAACCCAACCAAGGAGGATGGACGCATAATCCCTTAAGGCAACAACTATGGCAGACCTCCTAGCTTACCTTAATTTACAGCCAATGTGTTAAACATATTTCTTCTTTATTTTCAGAATAAATATAGAAAATCTCGATGGAAATTAAATTCTAAAGTGAGTGGAAAAGAAAAAAAAGCAATGCCGTTACCTTCGCGGAAAGAGAGAGGACTTTCTTATTTTCAGTGGCAGCTGAAATGGTAGTAAATCTTGGCGACCTTCTAAGATTCTTACCCTCTACAGTTGTACTTTCCTTAATTTTCCTTTTATAACCTTCAGTTTCTAAACTCACAATGAGCTTGGGCCTCACATTTGCGCTCTCCCCCACTACCAACGCTGAATTTCTGGGCGACCTTCTAAGATTCTTACCCTCTACAGTTGTACTTTCCTTCATTTTCCTTTTATAACCTTCAGTTTCTAAACTCACAATGGCCTTGAGCCTCACATTTGCGCTCTCCCCCACGACCAACGCTGAATTTCTGGGCGACCTTCTCAGGCATCTCTCTAGCACCGTTTCTACATCGGATTTCCTCGAAAAATCACTCCGAATTGGAAATAATTGAAAGATACTGGGGGATCTTCTAGGTAGAAGCTTGTTATCATCGGCGCCGGCGGCAATTTCTTCCGGGACGCAAATATCTAGAGGCAGTGGCTGCTCCACATTGTCATCTCCGGTTCTGACCAAAGTAAGAGACTGAGACTTGGACTCAGAGTCGGAATTTTCTGTTTGCTCCATAAATGCAAAAAAAAAAAAAAACGGCAATTTCGATAATTACGAAAATAAAACAAGATTTGAAACCAAACAGAAGAACAAAAAAATTCAAATGTGGGTGGAGGAGTGAAGGTGGAGCATAAGGGGAACCGCGGGAGGCCACTGCATCGGAAGTGCAGAAGCTGACTTCACTTGGCCTCACTCCATACGATCTACACCGCACTCCAGCTTAAACCGTTGTTTCTTTTATTTGAAAAAAGATAAATTATGGGATTGTTGTGTTTAAATCTGTGCTGTTGAAGGCTTGTACGTTTTGAGAATGGATTATCATATCAATCAGAGCGCACAATTATGAAAAGCAAGCACACATTGGTCACTTTAGATATGATCGTATTTATTTTTAACTATGTTACGCCATTTATGATAAATAGAAAAAATAGATTATAACATATTTATGAAAAACTTATGTAATAAAAATATTTAAATTTGTTATAAAAATTAGGATTTTGTTGAAATGGTGAAGGTAAGTATAAAAAACTATGATGTTTTAATTTTAATTTTAATTTTTTAATATTCTACATATAAATATAAAATGACAAAAATATTTATAGTAATGTTTGTTACTTTATAAAAAATAATTTTTGATTATTCTCAATTGAATTAAAATTCAGTTGAAAAGAATCCGGTTAATGCGTGATATTAATTAAACTAATCATTTGAATAATAATTATAAATTACACATGTATGTATGCTAAAATTATACAAATATTTAACAATTTTATGCAACATATATACTTATTAAAGTTTAATATAAAAATTAAAAATTATTTTAGTTCAAATGGTAAAAAAAATAAATTCTATATGCATAATGTCGATGGTTCAAATATTATTATGCACTTTATAAAAAAAAATCTTATTATAGATAATTTTTTTATAAAAAATTAAAAATATTCATAAAATCATTTACATTACTTTGTAAATGATTTTTTTATAATTTATTAATTGAGTTGAGATCCGGATGGATGACACCAACTTAATAAATGATTTTATAAATAATATAAATATTAATTATATTTATAAAAAATTAATTAAATTTTAGTTAGAAAGATAAAAATTATAGCTATGAATATCTAGATGACACCAACTTACTAAATTTTCTTCATCAATAACAAATTATATGGATAATAAATTATAACATAATAATTGGAAATAGATACACTTATGTTGACGTAAAATTAAATTTATTTTACATCCTTTTATATTTTAAAATATTAATTATATAAAAAATACTCAAAAATCCAAAGTTTCTCTTCTTAAAAGTATGTATAAATAAATTTAATATTTTAAAATCCAAAATATTAGTAAATTTAATATTTTAACGTCAACCTAGTATAAATGTTGGCTTTATACTTTGGGCGGGATCTCCAAAGTTCAAAATTCAAAGTGAACTTATAAGTTTATATTCAAATAATTTCTTTTGGCCTTCATATTTGAATGAACTAAATTTATTTTATCACATTTGAAAATTTATTCTTTACGTTAAAAAATATCCTCAAGCGATGACATATGCCCAGCTGTTTGCTAAATATGATTTTATTAATTATTTGTTTAAATAATGTATTCAAAGAAATTATTTCGCATGATAATTCACGAATCGATTTAATAGATACCTTCACATACGTGGAAAAAAAAATTATTAATTGTTTTTTAGATACAAATTTATTATTTTATTTTCAAATGATATTTAAAGGGTTGATATGCGTACTAACTTAAGGGTGAAGTTAAAAAAAAAAAATTTAAGTGAATTAGAATTAAATTATATATTTTTACAATAATAAAAATATAATTTTAGCATTTTAATAATTTATATTTTTATAATTTTTAAATATTAAATCAATTTTTTAATTTTTTGAAGGTAAAATTGTAATTATATTTTTAAGATACATAATAATCTTGTTTTTACAATAGTTAGTTCACATAATGACTGATCAGCCAACATAGTATTCATATTTAAAACTAAGTTTAAAAAATCATTTTAATTTCAATTTTGATTGTAAACAAGTATTTCGAACTAAGTTTAAAGAATCATTTTAATTTCAATTTTAATTGTAAACGAGTTCAGAATTAAGTTTAAAAAATTATTTTAATTTCACTAAACGAGTCTTTAAAATAATTAGATTGCATGTTCACTTGCATGTTAGGTCAAAAGCCATACATGATTTATTAAAAATAGTTAAATATTTGTTATCTTTTTAAGTGATATTTTTACGATACGTTTGGTTCACTTAAATTGAATAAGGTTGTAATAGAACAGAGTTGTAATGAAATAACGTTATCATCAGTAATTCGATTATTTGGTTGAATGTAATGAAATAGAACTGCAATAATATTTTTGTGTTTGGTTGAATGTAATATATGGTCTAATATATTTTTGTATTTCCATACATGATTTATTAAAAACAATTAAATATTTGTTATCTTTTTAAGTGATATATTTAACGTATTTTTTTAAGAAAACATAATGATTAAGAACCAGTAAAATTGGAGAGACAAAAAGAGGTGAAAAAATAGGGGGCTCAACTAAACCCTAGCTGAAAAGCTTATGGTCGTCAAAAGATGTCCTTGCTTAATTGGGAGTCTGTTTGGTGAAAGGCTTGACATTGGGCATATGAGAGACCAAAATACCTCTTTCATAATGAAGTTGGGATATAATTTAGTCTCTAAACAAAATGCCTTATGGGTTAAAGTTTTTCGATCCAAGTATGGTATGAAGGATGCTTTTCTTGCTAGTGCATCGCGAGGGAAATGTTCTACTATGTGGAAAGCCATTTCGAAGGTTTGGCCCTAATTAAAGAAAACTTGTGCTGGTCAGTTGGAAATGAGATTAGTATTAGATGTTGGATAGATTCGTGGATACCGGAGGTGGGTCTTTTGATTGATCATATTCCAGTCCATGTTAATATTAATTTAGATGGTAGACTAAGCAAAATGGTTACTGAAGAGCATTCTTGGAATCTGGAATTTTTTTGCCTTTGGTTACTAGAGGAAATAATTAGAAGTATTATGGGTATCCCCCCACCCCACTCGTTTGCAGGTCCCGATGGGATTATTTGGGCTCGGACTTCAAATGGTTTCTTCTTTCTCAAAATTGCTTATTGGCATATTTGGAAAAGGCCGTGAAAATCAAAGGATGTGCAGTGGAATATACCATGGAAATTCTAAGGACTCCAAAGGGTTTGATTCTTCACATGGCTACTCCTAAAACAGAGGTTGCTGACTAACGTGGAGCGTGTTAAGAGGGGAAAAGGGTATGATAGCTCTTGTGGTATATATGGGTATCGTTCTAATATATTGCATGTCCTCAAAGATTGTCCAACAGCTAAAGAAATTTGGAAGCAAGTTATCCCAGGTGAAACTAGTTATAGTTTTTTTATAGGGGAGCTTTTTCAATGGTTTAATTCTAATTTGCCATGTTTTGGTGAAATCAATTATCAGTGAAGTAAATTGGTCTTGTTTATTTAGTTTATTAACTTGGAGAATTTGAAAAAATCGGAATCTTTTTTTAGGGCACCTCTTGGAATTCAAGTGAGATCGTTAAGATTTCATATATATGGGCAAAACAATTTTTTTCCACTGGGACATATCTAGAAGAAAGGAATAAATTTCAATAACCGAAGTACCAAAAAGATGGATCAAACTTTGCGCTGATCGAGGAGTTCAAATTGCTTTTGGAAATGCTACAACGGGAGAAATCATAAAGAATGAAAATGAGGAATGGATTATAGGATACAACAGATACTTGAGTAAATGCTCAGTCTTTTATGTTGAATTGTGGGGTATTATTGATGGATTGGATATGTGAGGGCGTGTTGATGGAAACAAATAACTTGGAAGCGATCAAGGCATTCAGGATTCCTCTTTTTCAAGTTCGAACTCTACCCTCATTAAACGTATTTATTACCTGTTGCTAAATGCAAGACCCTGGATGATACAACATTGCCTTAAAGACTACAATAAAATTGTTGATTGCTTGGCCAAGATACTTTTGACATAAATCAAAGTCTGAAGATTTTTTAGGAGATTTTAAAAAAAATGCTAACGCTTTCAAGCGGTAGTCTTGTCTAAAGAATTAATGTGTAGTTAGTTTATTTTGTATGTTTTACTCTACCAAAAATATATTTTATTTATTTTTAATCATTGATTAAGGCATTTTTCCATAAATCTTTAAAAATTAAAGTTCAAACATTAATACCGTGATATTATGTTTTCAAGCAGTTTCTCTATTGATTTTATATAAACTTTTATAATATGTTAATTGAGATTTATTTTAGTTCACACAGTTACTATTGCAACAATTAAAAAAATTGTTAATATATGACCATTTATCTTAAATAAATGTAAATCAAGGTATTGTGCTTCAAAGAAATTTCTTTTAATAATTTTATATAAGCTATTATAAATAGACTTATTCATGGATCAATTATCCGTCCAAGCCCCAACACTTCCCAAAATTTGAAAAAATTTGAATAAAAATTTAAATCCATTTAAAATATGGATAAAATTCAAGCTTGAGCATTCAAGACCCGAACTCGACTCAATTTAAATTATGTTATTTTTTATATATTAATATAATTTAAAACACATTAAAAAAATAAACTTACACTAAATATATAATACCACTCTAATTTAAACATCAAAAAAATATTAAAATGACTACATAAAAATTTTCAATAAATAAAAAATTTACAAAATTATTAAATATTAAAATAAAACAATATAAATATTTGTTTAAAAAAAATTAAAAACTAATATAAATGAACCTAAAATAGATTTGAATTAATCTTTTACAAATATGAACAAATTTGAATAAAATTTTAAACTTATATTTCGGACCGAACTTGAGCAAGAACAAAGTATATTAATATCATGCTTAAACTTGACCCGAATCCAATTCAATCCATGAACACCTTTAATTACAAAAACATATATATTCCTTCACAATAATATTCATTATTCTATTAATTTTCCCTGGAGTTAATTTTAAATTAACTGATGACACCAACCTAATAAAAAATCTTAAATTAATACTAGATTATGACATAGTCAATCGCCTATGATGTGAGTAAAAAAATTAATTAAGTAAAAATATATTTGATAAAAAATAATGTAAGAGCCAAATGAAATTTAGATTGAAATGATAAAATTTAAAAAATAAAAATAATAGTATCTTAGATTCAAAAGAAAACAAAACAATCCCTCCGCAAAAGCTGAAAAGGGAACTCTATCACAAATAGAAATGAACTAAGCATCCAAAATCATTAATGAAAAAGAAACACCACATAAGCCTTATTATTGGTTTCTCAGTCCTCCCACTACTACTGCATGTTTGTACCATAAAATTTTATTGTGGTCAGTCAAATAGCACATAGGAGAGAGCAGAGGCAGGCACTTTCCTCTTTCATGACTGTCTATGAAAGATTCTAGACATTTAAGTACAAAAATTGAGCTTCTTCATCACCTTTGCATATGCGGCAGGTACTATAGCAGGTTGTCGCAGTCTCCGTCTTGATTTCTTGGACTGCATTAAACAACAGACTATCACTATATTGCAAGATAAGTCATTGATTTTCAACACTCTTTATATGCAACTAAGATGTAAGAACTTGTATAATTAAGCTAATTATAAGAAAAGAAGCAGAGATAATTGTATTATACTGGTTGAGCTTGAAAGAAGAAAACTGTGTTGAGCTCATGATCTCCAGTACTTCATTTATCGGTGACAACCATCTCTAAGGTATTGGTTATAAGGTTGCCCTAGATTTCTCTTGGCTACAACTATTTCCTACATTGTGGATCAGATAAAGATTTTAAGGACCATAATCCCGTATTATTCCAAACAACAATGTTGGAGCTTTGGAGACCTTGGCCAAAGGTCCATATTTACAATAAGATCATTTCAAGAAATTTTCGGTCCATTAAATGAACAACAGAAGTGCTAGATGACGTGAAACAGCATACAAACATCCATTCATTTGCAAAATCATACAACAGCATCTAGCCTAATGCCAAGCCATAGATATTTGCCTCTGCTCCCCTTTTTTATGCCAAAGATCGTTGCTCCATATAAATAAGGGCAATATTGTAGCAGTGAAAGTACAAGGTTCCCCTGAATTCACCTCCAACAAGAAGTCTAAAAATCCCTTTTTTTAAAAAGAAAAAATGGTCCAGAGGATGGCTAAACACACCATTACACTCCCACTATTACACCACACAGGTACACGCGTGTGCGCACCCACAACTCAGCAAGAGTGCAAGACAGTAAGCAACTACATAAGTTGAACTCTAAAATGTCAAAGGCAGCGAATAACTGGCTTCACAAGAAGTAACTTTCAAATCTTTAACAATGACTCCTTCAATTCCTAAATAACCCTCAAAAGCTCATCAGGTGTGTGTTATACGCCTACTCAGTGAGACCAAGATATCTCCTTTATGTTCTTGCTGGTTACTTACAATCAGAATTTTGTTAAGCACTAAGGGTGCATATGCAACTATTGACGCATAAACTAAAGCATGCTTCAGCTCAAAAAATAAAAAAAGATGAAGAAAACTCAAACCCAAAATAAGAACATTAAACTGGAACTAGAACAATACAAAAATTGCATTACCTTCAAATGTGCATTATGATTTTTTCCTTCCCTCCAGCGACGAATACTCCCATCATTCATTGTCCTAAATCGGGACTTATAGGATCTAATCGAATTCAAAGTAAAACATTAACCAAACAAATCTACAAAAAAAATTGTTTCCCCAAAAAGAAAAAAAATTAGGAACATGCTTACGAATAAGATTTCATCTTAATCTTCTTGAGTTTGGAAGTACGTGGAGTCATGGGCTTCCTCCTCTTTGCTCGTTCTCTTGACGAAACATGCCGAACTTGGACCAACTACAGAAAAAAGAAACCCATAGTTTTGAATCTCGTTTAAATAAAGGATAAAATTTCAACAACCATTGAAATGCAAAGGAACCGAAAGTTTACAGAGAGAAGCAGTGGGGACGAAGCAAAGGAGTTGACGGCGAGAGGAGGTGATGCGACATTGTTATTGAGAAAGGGTTTAAAGCTCCATTTGTTTGAAATAAAGTGGATTGAAGGAGACGAATGATGGAGAAGTCGACGAGAAGCGGAAAGAGAGGGAAGAGTTTGTGATTGGAGAGCCAAACAGCGGAGCTTCGTACATAATCTCTGCATCGTTTAACCTTTGGTTCCTGCAACAAGGATACAGTTTGGGGTTTAGGCTGTGATTTAGGGATTGAGGAGGGGTGTGTTTGGATTCTGGGATTAGCATGACCCGAAATTTAGCTCGAAGTGAGTATTCGTTAGTTGGATTGTATACCTTTTGTATCACAAATTAATAAAGGATAAATTTCAGATTTAGTCACTTAGGTATGGTTTAAATTACATTTCAGTAAAGTTTGTCAGTTCATGCACAAACCTTTATATCAACATTTTAATGTAGTAAAACGTATTCTAAGGTATCTTTAAGCTACTTTAGATTATGGTATCTTCTTCATTATTGGCTCTCGGTTGTCTCTCCTTGGTTATTTTGATGCAAATTGGAGTATTAATCCGGATGATAGGAGGTCTACTATAAGGTCTTGTGTGTTTCTAGACGCCAATCCAGTCTCTAGGGCATCTAGAAAGTAGTAAGTTGTGTCGCAGTCCACAGCAAAAGCTGAGTATAGGTGTCTTGCACATGTAACTACCTAAATAGCCTAGTTGGAATTATTGTTGTTTGGGTTGCAGCTTCCTATTCCGGGAGAGGCAATTGTTTGGTGTAATAACTCAAGGTAGTAGTTGTTGCCGCAAATCTAGTTTTATACTCAAAGTTCAAACATGTAGAACTTGGTTTTTTTTTTGTTCAAGAAAAGATTACTAGTGGTGCATTGGCAGTTGGTCATGTGCCAGCACAAGATCAGGTAGCAGATATACTCACAAAGCCTTTATTTGTGGGGTTTTTTAACAGGTTCAGAACTAGACTTAAGGTTGTTCACAAGTCAGAAGGTTTGATGCATGTTAAGGAATGAGCTGCAGTAGCAATTAGGCATGTTGCAGTTAAGTTGTTAGTAAACTATTTCTATTAGTGAGTTAGTTAGTCCCGGTTGGCTCTCATCTTCATTGTTAAACTTAGTATAAATACTATAGCTGTGGAGGTTCTTCATAAACATGTTGAACTTAGTAAAGAAATTCACGAGTTTTTCCTTCCTTTCTTTTCTTTGTTATTCTCTTTGAGGTTCATGTGTTTGCTCACTTCTTGTTAATATTTCAACAAATTTAGAGCCATTTATGAGTATCTTTACGACATTTTTAAGCTTCAAGTGTTAAAATAGTTTAGCTAAATCTTTCAAATTTTCTTTTCAGTGGTAGATAATGAGCCCAAATTGAAGATATGTAGCTCAATATGTGACCAAATCAGTGAAATGTAGTTGGAATGGAATCTCGAAACATGTCCAAATTACAATATGTTGTCAAAAATCATCTTCAAGCTTTTTTCTCCAATCATTTCGTTTTTTTTTTTTTTTGTGAATAAAAATACTTTCAGTTACATCAATTCAAGGGAGTACAAACATAATCTAAATTCTATTGGAGAACCCTCAACACTTCATTAGGAGGAGTAGCGAAATTTTGTAAGCTTGACTTCAAAAAAAGGCCAAGTTTAGCCAACCAATCTGCTACTTAATTGTCACCTTTAGTTAAGTAACGTATTCGCCGAAGTCCTTTTTAATGTATGAATCTTTGTACTTTTCTAAGAATCGTGATCCCCAAATCTTCCATTTCGATCTCGTTTAACGTCTTTACCAGTTCTAAATTGTTTGTGTGAATTATGCCCCTTTTGTTTCCTCATTCAAGCATAATTAGGACACCATCAAGAATACCCCAGAGTTTTACTACAAAAGGAGTGCATGTGCCTAAAATGTGGTTAAATTCCAAAATCCAATTGCCATCCTTGTCTCGTATCACTCCTTCAACCGTTGCTTTCCCAGTGTCTCTTTCCACAGCACCATCGGAGAAAAGGTGTACCCACTTTCCTTCAATAAACGATTTCGAATGTGGGTTGAGCAAATTGACCTTTGCATCTTTTTGGCTTGCATCAAATTGATGTGCCCAGCTTAAGAAGCCTTAATGATTTTAGTATCTGGCCAAGAAATGTTTTGAAATATATAAAGGTTCCTATTCTTCTAGATTCGTCAGACAATCAGACCGAATATACTTACTTAAAAAGTTCCATGCTTTTGCAAAAACACATTGCAACAAATATTAGTGGAAAAGAATATCATAAATTAGTCAAACTAATGCAACTTATTAATTTGCATTAATATACCAAACCCTTCTATAATATACGTTGCGTATTCAACTAAAGCAACAATTAAATTTACTTCAACCAAACCTATTAATTAATTAATTTGTGTTAATTCAATTAAGATAAATTCAGTTCAATTTAATTTAATCAATTAATCAATTATAATATAGAATCAAATCAGTACAAAGCACATAAGATGAATAAAAAAGAATTAGTCAAACCCATACATGACATACTCATAAGGTGGAAAAGGGATTTACACGACTACAATTATATATGATGAAACTTGAACTTGATTTTCAAAGAGTAAGAGCTTTTATGTTGATCAACAAATCAAGGTCTCGTTGGCTCGAAGAATATGTATGTTAAGTGATTATTAATTTTTATTTTTTACAAAATCAATGAAAATAAATTAATTTTTTAAGAAAATTGATAGCTCAAATTATCTATACTTATAAAATTTTGATTAAATTAATATCACAATGATATCATCTTAGTCAGAAAAAGATCAACATACCATTCTAAAGAGAATGATATAAAACTAATATTTATGATATACTTTTGTCTTTTGATGCTTTTTATATAAAAAAAAAACACTTATTCAAAAAACCAATCGATTTTGTACAAATTTTTTACCATTTCACTTATAATCATTGTTAAATAAAATTTGAAAGAAAATAGTTTTTAACATAAAATGTGTTCGTTTCACCCACAATGTAAGTGTTACAAATCTAGTTGTGTAGAATATATTTGTTGTTTGATTGTTCTCCAGAAAATGTAAAATAAAAAATAAAAAAAAATCAACAATTAGACTTGCATTTTTAAATGTTAAAATAAGAAGAATAAATTCCAGGACTAAATTAAAAATGAGCAAAGAGTATAGGGACCCAATACATATTTTAATTCTTTTTACATCCGGCTTCAATTCGGACTTTGGGGGATTTAACAGAGTAATTGCTGGTCTTTAACGGACGGCCATGAAAGTGAAAGTAGAGATTACTTCAACAGAACTGCATTTACATTTAAGAAAAAGACAGAATTATTTCCAAAGAATTACGATTCGAAAAAGAAAGTTGTTTTTTGTGTCTGAAGTTCAAATCATACAAAGGACTCGAAACCCTTTGATGATTCTTCCTATGCAGCTTCCTCACCCACAAGCACAGCCTCTTTCTTTGCATTCTCATCATCATCGTTGATAATGCTATTGCTATTATCCGAGACATTGTTGATGGGTGAAGAAACCATCTCACCTTCTTCACTGATAAGCCCCGCGGCCACAGCGCCCGCAACGTCACTGATGTTCCCATATATCGAAATCACCATTGCAACAACTGCTGTGCAGAACGCGATTCCAAAAGAAGTTCCAACGTTCCCGGCAGCGGCTCCCGATGCTACCGCGAACCCTAAACAAGTTCCCGCCAATTTCACCCACGAGAACCAGGTTGCAAATGCACCTTCTTTCTCAGCCGGTGAGCAATCCATTAACAAAACCCGCGCAAAAGCATGCATGACTCCGGTCGACGTGCCTTGCAAAGCAGCGAATATCAGTATATAATGTCTCTCCCAGTTGTCATTCCGGAATTGGAACCCTATACCCGAAGTTACTAGTGATAAAATGAGGCCAAGAAGATGCATTTTCACAGCATTTGTCTTTAAAATAAGTTGAACCGGTTGCAGCATTCGCAGAGAAGCGGAGGGAAAAATGAAATAAATCAACCAGAAATAGAGCAAGAACACAGGCTTGAGGCAGAGTTCACCAACCAAAAAGAGTACCCCTCCCGTGAAAATGCACATTGATGTGAATGAAGAAAGACCAACAACAATGAGGGTTCCAAGTCCATGATGCGACTTAAAAATGGAAAGAAAATGGTCTTTTGGTAAAGGAGAGGTAATGGTTGCCCCTGGCCTTAAGGTAAAAACGTGAACTATACCAGCTAGCCATATGAGACCACTGAAAATGGAAACAACCCACAGACCAGTAAATATATCCTGATTTCGAAGCATATAATATACGAATGCTACTATTACTGCCGACCCCAAGCAACCAACAGCAGTGGCATTGAGCGACAGCCGACTTGAGACACCTCTTCTATCAGGGAATTGATGTCTTTGAAGGGACGGTCCAGTGAAGCCCTGGATCATTAGGCCATAATGGCGGGTGTGGGAGGCAGTAGAGACGGTAATGGCAACCACGATGAGAGCGACGTATAGAGGGAAGATCCATGTGACTTTGAAGAATCCAACAGGCAGACAAAAGAATGCTCCAATGGCTGTTGCAGCACCAGCAATAACTACCTGGTTCCGGCCATGGTCAAGGTTGGTGGAGACGAAACGAAGTGCGGGGCTAGCCAGAATTAGACCTATGCCCCAAGAGATTGAAGTCCACTCTAAAGGGGAGACTTTTGAATTGCCAATTGATACTGAACGGTGTGTAAGTCGCTCGTACCTGTAATATTCTAACCATAGATGATGAAAATTTGATCTTAAACGCGTTAGTTTAGAAGATGTTTTATATCAACACTTACAGTTTCATTTCATCGATCTTACAAGCCAAGCCCTTGGCACTCTTGTTCCATCCTCGAAGTGGCTCAGTAGGTGAGTCAACTATTTGACCGATGATGAGAGAAAAAACTATGGGTATAAGAACTGTATGAACAAAGTAAGAGCACAGTTCATACACATACCAAACCCAAACTTCTCCTTTTGTAGCTTTAGTCTCAAGCTTCGAATGTGGCCTGCAAGTCTCCCTAGTACCCTCCATTTTAATGGAAATATCACCCACGTTAGAGACCGACCTATTGATTTCCTCATCATTTGCTTCATGTGCCTGGACTGTTTCTTGATTGCTTCGAATTTCAGAACTCTCTTCTGCCATGTCTACTTCTTCTATTGCTTCTGCTTTGAAGAAGGAACAAGTAATTAAGCAAAGGGTAACTAAAAAAGTTGATATACGGATGAAATTGAAGGATGTTGACAGATTAATAGAAAATGTGCATTGTTTTGTGAAATTTTCGAGAGTACTGGCTTTTGTTCTTCTGGCAAGGCACAAACCTCGTTATGTTCACTGATGAAATAAAATACGAGGGATATAGTAGTAAGCACCATTGTTTGACTCAGTCACTGACTTGGTCTTTACCCCGACTCCAACAAAAAAATATATTTAAAAGAAATGGTTTGTTGTTAATAGTTTGGGCTTCGACTGTCATTTGCTCTAAAGTTGAGAATATGGTCGAGATGTCCAAGATTTTAGCCCGAATAAGTTATCTTTCAGCTAGACTGGCCGATTTAACACAAGGGAACCACCACCTTGTAGCACATGCAAGGCCACGAACATGAGTATCAATTATGATATACTATATCATGGTCTACCCACGTAGATGAGTTAAACAAAATGAATGAGGTTTTGATATTATTGATAAAAATTGAAA
Source organism: Kokia cookei (assembly GCA_039519145.1). Classification (NCBI taxonomy): domain Eukaryota; kingdom Viridiplantae; phylum Streptophyta; class Magnoliopsida; order Malvales; family Malvaceae; genus Kokia; species Kokia cookei. Next base: position 34,092,353 of record CM076905.1, read on the forward strand.
TTTTTATTTTTAAAATATTTAAATTTAAATTTTATCATGCTCAGTTATTCGCGAATATAAGGGGATAGATAAAATCATTGGCTCAGTTTTTTTAAAATTTTACATAATTCTTCCTTTAAAATAAATTTTATTACATTGAATTCTTTAAAAATTAAATTCTACTCTAAACTAAAAAAAACATTAACCTCTTTTGAAGTTTAATATATATATATATATATATATATATATATATCTCTTATAAAAAAGTTTCAAATTTTTAAAGATTTCAAAAGAAACTACAATAAAAAATCATCATTTTTTTAATATATATATATTAACTAAAGAAAAAAACTTTTACCCAGAAAATTGAAAGAAAAAAGCCTAGAACAAGCTAAAAAAGAAAAAAGAAACAGAGTAGTAGTGGAAGAAAGCATAAGAGAAAGAAGAAGACGCTATCACCCAAAAACAAAAAAAAGAAGAACAAGAAAAAAATTCAAGGTATTCTTTAAATATTGTAACTTGCTTTCTTTATTTCTTTTATAGTTCTATACTTCCATGTTATCTACAAGTACCCAAAAAATTTCCCAAATTTTAGGGCTTAGGGTTTATAATTTTATTTAATTTTTCATATGTTTCAACTTAATTTTTTATATATGAACATGTAAAGCGAAGAGTATTTCTTAATTATTTTAATATATATATTTTTTTCGTAATTAAATAATCATTGTTTCCACTAAAGATGAATGATTGCGTTGCAATTAGCTATATAATTTTTAATTTTAATATTTATTAGGTTGATTGATTCTTTTTCAGGAAAAAAAAAAAGCGCGCTCCCACTGATACAGTACTCCATCAAACTTATTTTAGCCATTAGCAGCAGACAACGAAAATTTTGTACATGAAGAAGAACGCTCAATTAAAGCCCCCCGGACATTGGATGAAAAAGAAGATGATATAAATTCTTTGGAGCGTGATCTTGAAAAGCGTCCACCAATTTGGAGTTATTCCGTACACCAGCAGCTAATCAATTATAAATGAGTTCGTATTTTTTGCTATAAAACTTATCAAAACAAAACTTCGAAATAAAATGAAATATGAATATTTGAAGAGTTATTTGATCACATATATTAAAAAGAATTCATATACATGAAAAAAAGCAGATTACAATTTAAAATGCTCAACTTGTTCAAATAGGTGAGTGATTTCTCTATTTTTTTTTTTTTTGTATTTTAAATAATAAGATTTTTATATGTAAAAATTATATTTTAATTTTGATTTCTCTTTTCACAAATGATAAAAGATCATGGTAGTTTTTGAATTTTGATACGTTAGTATTACTAATAAGGGGAGGATACAAGAGGGTTGGCAGGAGCACGACTCTTTAAAATAGAAATTTTTTTATTTTAATCATTTAAAATTTTAAAAAATTTAAATTAATAAATATAAAATTACATTTTAGTTCTTTCAAAAATAATAAAAAATTTGATTTAATTTTTTAAAATTATAAAGATATAAAGAATTTAATTTCGATACCTGAAAATTTTTTTTGGTTTCATCCTGATTGAAACAACAATGCGATTATCAAGATTAAACTTTAATTTTATTCCTATTTCAAATAATAAATATATATGTATACTTATACTTATTTATGTCATGATACTAATATAAAATTACCCCTAAATCGTATTTTTAGATCTGACATTCTGCACAGTTGTCATGTATGAATCTCCAAATCTTACAATGCACATTTGTAGTAATGGGTGAGTTTTTGTTGTTTGTACTTTGTATTTACTAAATTCAAATACTTATGATTATATCATATTTCTACTTATAAATTCTTTTAAATAAAGTAAAAAAATTATATAAAAATATATTTGACAAATTCAAGATTTTTCTTTAAAAAATAATGGGTAATTTTAGAAATAATAAGTGAAAAAAAAAATGAAATTTTAGAAGTTCGATATCGAGTTTGAAAAAAGATATAATTATAAATTTAGTCTTTTATGTTTATAATTTTTTTATCAATTTGGTCATTACTCTCTCTTTTTTGTTGAATTTGGCTCTCAAACTTTTAAAAAGAGTTAAATTTGATCATCAACTTTTCAAAAAAAAGTCGAGTTGATTTTTTAAATGAAAATATTGATTAAAATATTAAATTTTTAAATATGAAAATCCACATAACAACACACGTGTACTTCATGCTAATTATTTTTATTTTTATGAACCTATCAATTTTTTTAGTTTTTGAACGATTTTATAATTTTTAAATTATTTGTTGACGTGCCGTATAAAATAAATAGTATCATGTCAGCATAAAATACACGTGAATTGCCACAAAAATTACCACGTCAATATTTTAGTAAACATTTTGATTAAGGAATAATGATTTGATTCTTTTTAAAATATTAATAATTAAATTTAACTAAAAAGAATTAAATTAACAAAAAAAAATTAAGTGTTAAATTTATTATTATTATTATTATTAAGTGAAATTTTAAAAGATACAAGTATTTATTTTTTAATTAAATTAATTAAGATATGTTATAAAACAGAAAATGTCTTTTCAATTATCTGAACAATTAAGTAAAGAGTACTTATAGCTTTTAATTGAAAATAGTTTTTCAATTTTCTTAATCATCGAAGTAAAGAATATCTATACTGACTGTATCAATTAATTATGTTAACATAAATTTATAGTATTTAACATTTTGAATCAATTAAGTGAAAAGATTAGTAATTACATTTTGGTTAAAGTATGTCTGCCATGTTTACATCAATTAATTTCGGTATGTTCGAAATCGAAAATGAATTCAATTTTTGTCAAAAGCGGAAGACATTCCAATTAATAACATTTTGGGTTTTTCACGCAAATATATTTATGAAAAATGGTTTAGGTTAAAAAATTATAATGAAAATCACTTAAAATCTATAATATTACTCGGTGTTCGCATTTTGATGGTTGACACTTATCTTAATCGTTGCCTTAATTGATCTTAGATTAAAAAAATATTTTTTTTAGTGTTGATATTGTTACGACTCATACCAGAATTTTTTTTAATAGGTGTCCGTGTCATTTTTGCCTGTATCGGTATCGTATTTGAAAATTTTTTTGTAGGGTTTTTTTTTGTGCAGGGTTTTTTTCTGCTGACACTCGGGTCTAATTTTTTTTGTTGTTTCGAAAAAAAAAAAAAAAAGATTTAAATGAAAAGGTATGGAGAAAAAAAAAATTAAAAAGAAAAAAAAGAGACTCATCATAGTTTACCTGCTTGAAATTAGAAAAGAGATAAAGATGAAGGCTTAATTATGCTTTGTTTCATCGTCGACTTTTTTTTTTCGGCTTGTTTTCTGATTATGGGTGGTTTACTTTTTTTTTTTTTCTCTTTGGAATTATTTGGGTGGTGGGAAAATGAATGAAATAGGATTAACATGCGAGGGAATAAGGAAGATCAATTAAAAGAGGTAGCATGTTGATCTGGACACGTTTTTGCCCCTTTTTTTTTTAGAGGGTTAATTATTAATTATGTCAATATAAAATTAAGGTGACTTTGTAACAGTTCAATTTTGATAGTATTGGAAACAATGTCGTAGAAACTACAAAATTTTTGACAATAGGCCGAGTAACTATTAACTTAATAGATATGACAATCAGTAGGGTCATAATTATTTTTCTTTCATAAGAAATCTAAATGAAGAAATTGTTAATTGAATAAAAGGATTAGATTGTAAGAACAGCAAAAGTCAAGTGTGAAAATTTATAGTGTTTAATAGTTAAGAGAAGAAAAAGAAATGGATTAAAATGAGAACTATACCCCCATAATGATTAAGGGATGGGTTGAGTGGCCTACTCCTGATATTTTATGGTGAATATTGTTTAGAATAAATAAATATTATAAAGAAAACTTAATTTAGTGAAGATAATAGTGGTATTAGGTGGGATAAAGGATAAAAACAAAGAAAATAAAATGAGATTTCGTCTTTTTCAATTCCCTTTCTTCTTCCCAACGTGTAAGCCATTGTTTAACAAGGAGAGCTTTCGGCCAAGCTTTCTTCTTTGTTGGGTGAGCATTTGAAGTCCATTTTTAATAGTTTTCATGATTTTGGGCTCATTTTAGCTTAAACTAACTAACCGGAAGATTGATTTGTGAAGTTGTTTGAAATCTTAGGACTTATTATGGACGAGTTATGTGTATTCTTGAATCTTGTTTGCAACTCTTTGAGTTTGGAAAGTTATGTGAGAGTGATTACCTTGTAACTTTTGATGATTAGGTGTTTAAATACCTATTTGTGAAGTTAGTAGAATGCTAGGGAAATACCTATTTATGAGGTAAGTTCGTGTATGGTTTGAATTTTACAATTTTATAGATAAAATTATTCATTATTTTCTTCATACCTGTAAAGATACATTGATAAAGAACATCCGTAAAGATATTATAGAAAAAGATATCCAAAAGATATCATTGAAAAGGATTATCTATAAGGATATTATGAAAAGGGACATCCGAATGATATCATTGAAAATGATTATCCGTAATGATATTATAGAGAGAATTATTTATGGATGTATAATGATGATGATTAAATATCTTGAATATCTAAAAATGAAATTAACGAGTAAGTTTCATTTTTATGTTCATGAACTTATTAAGCATTAAGTGTTTATGTTGTGTTTTCTGTTGAATATAGATATTTGAAGCTCTCTTTTGGGATTGGACGTTAGCGGAGATCTATCACACACTATCCAGAAGTCCTTCCAGTAGCTTTTGGTATTATTTTGTCAAAGGTTTTGAATTTAGGATGTTTTATTGTAAAAGCATAATATAGGTTATGTTATTTGGGGTTTGTATACCATCTTACTCTAATTAATTTATGCCTATATTTTGGCACATTCTTTTTGAAATAAAGTGAAGATGTATTATTTTGAAATCGGTAAATCTTAATTGATGAGTTATGTGTTTATGCCCTTTGAAAAGTGATTTGGGTAGGTAACTTATATGTAGACTTAGATGGGAATCTGCATTAGGTTTTGGTGTGTTTTTAAGCTTGTTTTAATCTATGGTAGATGGAGGTTTGAATTGAGTAAGTCTCTAAGAAATTTAGGTGAAGAAGAGTCAATTTCTGTCAAATTTTGGGCACACACGACCTACACACGGGCGTGTGTTTGGAATGTGTTAGTTGCAGGATTCACACAGGCAACGGAGAGACACACGGGCGTGTGGCCCAAATCCGAATAGACACACGGGCATGTGGCCCAAGTCAATATAAACACTCGACTTGGCACATGGTCATGTGGATTTTTATTTAGGTGCAGTGGTCACACGGCCGTGTAAACCATTTCGAAATCACACATGGGTAACCACACGGGTTGGTACACGATCATGTGCCCTTGTTTATCAAATTTTCCATCTTTTTTTAAACTTTTCGTTTTGTTTCAAATTGGTCTTGAGTCATTCCCAAACTATTTTCAAGACCCCAAGTGGATAATTTAAGTTCATATGCACGTTGTTAAAGTAAAGTTTGTGGAAGTATCACTCGAGTTAAATTTTACATTATTATGTGATCATGTGTTTGTTGTGTTTAGTAATGCTCCTTAACCTTTATTTGGCAACAAAGACGAGTTAGGGGTGTTATAGACATTCATTACATATATCGCAACTAAATCATCCTTGATCACGTATATTAATACAATCAAATGATATAGATCAAGTATGAACGTGTAGCATGAAAATTACATGCAATATGATCTAAATATGTATATTTTCAACTGATCTTTCTTAAACCTTAGTGAGATCAAATTTTACCAAAATTAAAGTGTGAATAAATCAAATAAATTTTATTTCTACAGAAAATAAACTTAATATTCGTAAATTAAAATTATTGAAAATGTGCTTATAACATATAAAACATTTAAAAGTACAAACTTCCACTAAAACCAAATGTAACACTTGAAACCCGACCTAGTTATTATGTCAAATTCGAAAAGCTACATTGATCATTGAAATGACTCAAAATTTTTTTCTTGATTTTCAAACATACTTTTTTTAAACCATTTGTGTAAATGGTTCAAAATTAGAGAAATTAAATAATTAACTTAATCTCGAAAAAATATGAGAATTTTAGAAATCAATGATTTCGATATTTGTAAAAGTTTGATCGCTATTCAAAATTTTCGTAATTTCAATCATATTTCAAAATCATTTATTAAAAGCTAAAACTTGGTTATTCATTATTATTCAAGAAAAAACATATTAATTTCATAAATCAAATACCTTTAGAAATCTCGTTTGTAATCATTAATAATTTTGAAAACGAAATCTAATTTTATAAAAATTCATTTTTCAGCATTACAACGGAAAATTAACATATTTTTATAAAAATCTCAACAAAATTTCTACTAAAGTCATATTTTAAGTAAATTCAATAAACTATCAATAAACATGTTTAAAATTTCAAAAATAAAGTCGCATTTTTATTGAAAACTCACTTTTTATTATTGAAACGGAAAAGAAAGAATTTGTCAAGTTTTAATAAAAATCAAATTTCATGCAAATTTTTATTAAATACTAAATTATGCATTTTTTTAAAATTTAATGTCATGCAACGAATTCCTAAAATAAAAAAAAATTCTTAAAATTTATTACAAACCCAAAATATATTACTTTAATTTAAAAAAGCCTTATATATTCGTCTAATTTGTTTAAGGGTTTAGGGGTGTTGTATTTTTTTTTCTTTTCCAATTTCTTTTCTTTATAACAAAAACTGGTCAATACGAAACTATAATACGGTGCTTTCGCTGCACGAGTCTTAAGAGTGCAAACTAAGCTGCAATACCATTTTTCTTCACTCCTCTATTCTGCCTCTGTTTTTATTTTCGGTTAAACTCTGCATCAATGACAACAAGCTTGAACTTCTTCCCCCTAACCTCAGAACCCAAAACTACTCGTCTTCCTGATTGGTATTCACCAGAAACAAGAATCTATTCCAGCAAGTATTCCTCTATATCTCTCCCAACTGATCCATTTCTTGACATTGTTTCCTTCATTTTCTCTCACCAACATGATGGGGTCACTGCTTTGATTGAATCCGCATCTGGGTATTCAATATCTTACTCAAAGCTATTACCTTTGGTCCAATCAATGGCCTCAGGTATCCACCACGTCGGTGTTTCCCAAGGGGATGTGGTCTTGCTTTTGTTGCCAAATTCTGTTCATTTCCCCATTATTTTCTTGAGCGTATTATATTTGGGTGCAGTTGTTACCACCATGAATCCACTAAGTAATATGATGGAGGTCAAGAAACAAATTGCTGATTGTGGTGTGCGTTTTGCATTTACTCTACTCGAAACTGCTGACAAACTTCAGAAATTGGGTGTTCATGCAATTGGGGTACCAGAAAACAAGGACCTGGATTCGGAAAAGAATGGTTTTTTATCTTTTCGTAAGCTTATCGGGGGCCAATTCGGTAAGCCGCCAAGGCCTGTGATTAGGCAGCAGGACACTGCGGCAATAATGTATTCATCAGGTACTACAGGCGTTAGCAAGGGAGTTGTATTAACACATGGGAATTTTATATCAATGACTGAGCTTTTTGTAAGATTTGAAGCTTCACAGTACGAATATTCGAGTTCAAAGAATGTGTACTTAGCTGTTCTTCCAATGTTCCATATATATGGATTATCACTTTTCGTGGTTGGATTATTGTCGTTGGGGTCGAGCATTGTTGTCATGAGGAGATATGACGCCAGTGAACTGGTGAAAGTAATTGATGACTATGCAGTTACTCACTTTCCAGTTGTTCCACCTATACTGACAACATTGACAATGAGAGCCAAGCGTGTTTGTGAAAATAGCTTTCAGAGTTTAAAACAGGTTTCCTGTGGTGCTGCTCCTTTGAGCAGGAAAACCATAGAGGACTTTGTTCAGGCTCTTCCTCATGTTGATTTCATTCAGGTACTGAGGCTTAAGTTTAATACATCCCTCTTAAGTTGTCATGCTCTTACAACTTGTAACCAATATAAGCCGTTAACATGTTTTCCATTGGGAGGTTAAATTACTTAGCTTGCTTCAATTTTGTCTCTTCATAGGGCTATGGCATGACTGAATCAACTGCAGTAGGAACTCGTGGCTTCAACAATGAAAAATATCATAAATATTCTTCAATAGGACTTCTAGCACCAAACATGCAAGCTAAAGTGGTAGATTGGAATTCTGGTTCTTCTCTGCCTCCTGGCTTTCATGGCGAGCTTTGGCTAAGAGGACCTGCAATTATGCAACGTAATTAATTAACCCATCTTCGAATATGATTTGTCCTATTTGTTTGAATATGAGAATGACATAAAACCGATTCTTTCTATTCCTGTATTTTTATTCTCACCTTTATGTTTTCTGCATGATCAGTGGTCCAGTCAGTCATAAAATGATGCAAATACGCCTGCATTTTGTTTAAAGCGGTCCATGTTGCAGGAAAAGGCCACCAATATTCTTAGGTAGAAACTTCCTAACATATTCTTAGGTAGCTTATTTGTTAGGCTTCTCTTGATTTTCCAGGATACTTAAATAGTGTAGAGGCCACCAATATGACAATTGACAAAGATGGTTGGCTACGTACTGGTGACGTTGTTTGTTTTGATGAAGACGGGTACTTGTATTTATCTGACCGCTTAAAAGAGATTATAAAGTACAAGGGCTATCAGGCATAACTTCTTTTCCCTTTCAATTTAATATACTTGATGAACACGCATAAGCTAGTGCTCTGAAATCAATTTAACATGGTATTTATAATTTATTGTTGTACCAGATCGCCCCTGCTGATTTAGAGGCCGTATTGATTTCCCATCCCGAGATACTAGATGCTGCTGTAACTTCGTAAGTATTAACTTTCACATTTTTGTCGGACATTGACATGTTGTGGAGAGAATTGTTTGTTGTCCTTCTTCCTAAAATGAATCTCAAATAGCAAGCATTTGCATCTGATTCTCAAAAGACAATGAAGCAATTGGACCACTATGTGTACAAGGAACAAGAAACTGTGAAGTCCAAAGTTCAGAACTAAAACCTAGGTGAATGTTATATTATGGATTAAGGTCAATTAAATTGTCGATGGAATGAGTAAATGCAATTTGCAACCATCACAACATCACAAAACGTCTGAGCGGAATAATAGAATTAAATCTCATCCATTTTTTTGGGTGCTTTAGAGCCGCTGATGAAGTATGCGGTGAGATTCCTGTGGCATTTGTGGTGAGGAGGCACGGTAGCACACTGACCAAAGGAGCTGTCATAGACTTCGTGGCTAATCAGGTGCATAAGTTCTTGCCATTTTGGGTGTCATATAATATCCCTTCCTTTCAAGTGTTGACATTTACAAATCATACCCAACATAACACAAGCCTAATACTCTTCGAAGCTCTTTTGCTATCCTGTTTATCAAGCACTTACCTTATACTTTCATCTTTATTTATATTAGGTTGCACCTTATAAGAAAGTAAGAAGTGTGGTGTTTACAGAATCAATTCCAAAGTCTGCTGCAGGAAAAATTCTTCGAAAAGAGCTCAAGAGTTTCATTAGTTCTAGACTTTAAGATCTTTGTTCTGGGTAGAGCTGATTTTTTCGCAGATTTAATTCTGACAAGGTAGGACATTCAGCTATAAAGACAATTATAATTCTGTTTGTCTAGGTAAACTGCAGCAATCTGCTGCTACTTGTATTAGTCTTGAAGGGACAGTACAATTTAATGGTTCATATGGTCTAAAAGACCTATGTGACATTTCAGCATCATGTATAAGATACTTTTCACTACCTTGTCTTTGTCATTACTTTTCTATCAAGTTCAAGCCTTGTATTTAGTTAAAATGGTCTTAATTCAGCCCTTCAAATGATGCAGTCCCTCTCTATATAAAGAAATTATTATGTAAAATTGCAGTATATTTCCATATCAGCAGCTAAGGAAACCTTGAATGGACTTCTGAAGTTTGAGAACTTCCTGCAACGCATACAGCAGCAGAAACCAATCAAATCTTTGAGCTTAAAAGTCTCATAGCTATTATTGATGGGTCACACTTTTCAATGAATTTTGATTGTTCACCATTTTTAATGCGGTTTAGCAATGTCCTCAATCTGTTCATAGGACAAAAATGGTGATGATGTTTCGTTTGATACCTGAATATATCATTTCGACTAATTTCAGTTTGATGCTGTATATGAGAGCTTGTCTGTATTGCTTGTACGTGCCTATTTATCCCTCACAGCTGCTGCAGTTATTGTGACTGCTTCTGACTAGTGCAAATTTTATGCGGGACACTGAACAAGTTACTTTTTTGTGACCCTATTAGCCCGAGGAATAGCCACTTCAAGGTATGTACCTCTTCAACAGGATTTATGAATTCTGTAAAAGCTAACCAGTATTACTATGCCTGATTATGCATTTGTTTGCCTCTCAAAATTCTCAAGTTTCATACTCTTTATATTGTTCCCAATCTTGATTTTGCATTCTTTGTTAAAACTAGTTCTTGAGTCTTTACTTGTTTTTTTTCCCGTGCCCATAGATTGGAACAGGCTGTGTTGTATATTTGGCTGAATTTTTTCACTCAGCCCCGGCAAGCAGGCAGAGCTTGCTCATTGTTGTCGGCTGACACAATCAGTTTGTAACAGTTCTGTACATTTGCACGTCGGGTACAACTCTAAATTTGTCCCACAAGATTGATTTATCTTACAGCCAGACACAACTTTGAATCATAATCTGTTTTTGTTATAGAAATAATCTGGAAATCTTATATATAGTAATTCAATTAACGGATTTCTAGTTTCTTCTTTCTTTTTCCTCTCAAATATTTTCCTAAGCATAAACTTGTTGGTAATAACTGTTTTCTTCTTTCTTTTATCTTTCTACAATTAAGTGTGGCTTAAAGGATGTTTAAGACTTAAGAAGTACTTGGACTTTTCGCTTCTTGAATGCTTGAAAACCATTTAGTATCTCATGATAAATTGACGAATATAGAAAATTTTCATGTACCAGGAATTTTAATGCCAATTGGAATTTGTTTTTGTTGATATTATGCTGCAGTAAAAACATGATGCCTGGAACTGACGTTGGATCATCCTTCTTTTTACCTTTTTCTTGGTTTTATAATTACTACTCCACATCCGAACCTGGTTCAAGTTCTATGCAACAAAACTCAAATATGCTGCAAAAATGAGGAAACAGAAGCTTTCTATGAGGGTTTAAATCAAATTGTATCCAAGCTTCTAAGGCCAATCTGGTCCTAAGAAAGCAAAGGGACCGATCGTTTTGGAAGCCAGACATGAGAAGAAGAATATCTTGATGGAAAAAAACTTTGATTTTTCCAGGGTGCCTTTGCCGGGCGTTCCAATAGTGGTACAAGTGGGGGATGCTGGTGGTTGGCAATCCTCGTGTTGCACCATTTTGTATCGGAATATCCTCTTCCTATGAGTTCCAGCAGGGCTGGTGCTCACATGGCATGGGAGAAAAATGAGCAATAGAGCATGTATAAAACTTGTTCTGAGACTTACAGCTGAGGGTCATGATCTCTCTCAATCAGTTGATTTGAAGGACTACTGCGCTAGGCATGGTACAAGCAATTTTGTTACAATCAAGCATATACTTCATGAACCACCTTCATTTCGCCTGTCATGACTCTCTTTAACTTCAAACCTGACTGCGCAAGCACCTCGTTATAATCCGATTTAGCGAGCTCCGCAAGTTGTGCCATGCGGGGATCAGTTATGTCTTTTATCGGTCCAAATTCTCCGACCAAACTCACCTTCCTAGCATTGGCAAAACCAGGCAAAGAACAAAACCTAAGTTTTCCTCTCTCTTTTTTGTAAAATCCGACCTATTTGATTTTCTCTTCAATGTTAGTTGCGGGGGCTATTTCAGTGTTTTGGTTGTTGATTAATCATTTAAATTTATAGCCACAGGGGCTGTTTATTTGGTTTCAAGACTGCCCCTTGATGATTGTTGAATTTATTATAGTAACACCACTCAACTTCCCAAAGCTGAGAATGGCTGGATTGCCAGTTGATGTACAACTGTGATTTATATGATAGTTAGCTGTGGTCATATCGCTTTTAACTATTTTTACTGTCACTTGAGATTTTATCAAATAAAGGAAAAACACTATCTTGCATGTTTAATGTGTTTACAATTTTGGTAATAGCAGTCTACACTTTGGACAAAACTTTATGAACCATCGGGTGAAATTAAATAAACCCATTTATTTTATGACGGCAACGGAAGGTACAATACCTATAACATTTACAAATTAAGAAGAGAGTGAATACACATACTGTCTCAAGTATTAAATTTGTTTATATATTTAAAATATAAAAAAGGAGTTAAATTACTTTCCGGGAACGAGTTTGGCGATGGTAGCGGCTTGGAAGTAATGACCGAGACCAAAGTGAGCGACGAGTAACCAAACAAAGGTAATAAGCTCCCCACCTTTACCTATTTGCTCAACATGTGCACTTGGTCTGCAATGGGTTGCAGCATAGGAGAGTAAGTCCACCCATACCTTGCTTATTAACAACCACTTTCTGTTTTCGAATTTATCCAGCGCTTTGGCTAGCCTGCATGCATCAAATAACACCGACTTACTTCGATCTCCCTTGAGATGCTCAGGTTTAACGTCTGTCTTCACTTCATAAATTATTTTACAAGCCCTTTTACTATCGTCTCCTGGTCCGAGATTGTTTCTTAGAAACAACCTTTTAGCCTCAGCAAGAGTGTCTTGGAATCTTATTTTGGCGAGACCTACCACGGTGGACATCACAGATGGGCGCATGACCAGAAGATATAACATGTAATCTGAGAGAAGCTTACTAGTGGTCTTATGCGATTGCGATGGCGATGAGGATGACGATGGCAGGTCCTTGTGGTCGTGGACGTCAGTTTGGTAGCAGAGGTCAGTGGCAATGTGCCACAAAATAATCCTCTCATCGAATTCCACCTCATGGCTCATGAATTCACTCCAGTCAATGCGGTTGTACTCACCTGACCTTAGAACCCATTCACCTCTACTTGAAGATATTTCCTTAGCAACATGTTTAGAAAGTAGTGCTTCTAAAGATTTTGCTTTGATCTCCTCAAAGACGAGATCCCATAAATGTTTAGTGAGCGGCTCATGTGACACATAAGCCATTTCATCCAAAAACTCCTTAATGCCCGTCTTTCTAGCGATGCTTTCTGGAATGTTGGCGTAGCAACGTTTGCTGACAAAAGACAGGGGAAAGAGTATTAGCTTCAGTATTCGCACTACCTTCGAGTCCGAAATTGGGTGCCACCAACTGGTGAATTTCAGCATTGTGGTTGGACTGCGTTTCAGGCAATACGTTACGAAATTGTGTTGTGAGACAGACCCAGACCATCTGCGAAACAAGGGTGTACCCAAGACGTCTTCTTTATTTCCTGAAACTGACGGGTACCAACTAGACTTGGCGAGAGAAAGGAAGCAGCGGTAGATAAGCACTGAAGGCTTTAAAGCAGGATGAGCAGGGGAAGCAAAAGTCCAATCAGAGAAAAAGAGCATGAGGAAGGCTACAAATTCCATGGCAAGGGCACCCAGGAGCAAGCTGTAGGTGATTTTCACACTAAATGCGTCGTATCTACATTGGTCGGTATGGAAATGGAAGAGCGCAAGAGCCGCTAAAATTGACCCACAGGCTATGATTCGGAAAACATAGCCTACCCCGGAATGCATTATCATCATCTTGGTATAGAAAACCCCATACATGAAGTTGAGTTCAACCTCTATGACTCTTAGTGCATCTTTCGAATCCCTCGTCTTAAAGAAGTCTCGGCTCTCTTTCCGCGCGTGTATGCTAGACATGAGATCCACAACAAGGCCCTTGAAGGTTTCAAAAAAGTGATAAGCGTAATGCAACACTTCTAAATCACTCAACTTGCCTAGCTTCACATCCTCGGTTTCTTTCTCAGGCTGTTCTACTGTTATGATTTTCGTGGGAAGGTGGCCAGCTCTCATACAAGCATATTTGTCCATAAGCAGTGCATAATTGGGGCCCGCATCGGGTTTTGGGAGCAAAGAGTTGCGGAATCTGTTGGTGCTTGCCTGGTACAAAGCCCAAATCCGCTCAGAATACTTGATGACTCCGGCAATAAATACGAGGATTGTGGGCAACTGCAGCTTGTTGTTGGAAAGGGATTGAAAGAAGACATAGAGAGCAGCTACGGCTTGGAAAATGAGGCTAAGCATGTGCCTTTGCCAGAGTTCATTATCTTCAAGAGAAAAGGCTGTGATGGTATCAGGACAGCCAAGGTGTAGTAAGAGAAATGGAGCCCAAAATGCCAAAATATCATTCTCTTCATTACCGCCACCAGAAGAATCACATGGGCTGCGTACGTTGTTGCTTATGAGACCGATAGCGTAACTAGCAGTTGCATCAGCGATCAAGTAAGCACACCAGATGATCACAAGCAAGCTTCTATCCCTTGTGGATCTTCTGAATGGGGCCACCAATGTGAGGAAGCTCTGCATCATGAGGCTGAAGAGAAGAGCCCCTACGATATTCCAATGCTCCCACAACTTCTTGATGAAGATTAGAGCACCTGCTAGAGCCGGAATGAGCTTCAACATTTCCTGCCTTCTCTCTCTCTTTCTCTCACAATTCTCTTGTTATGTATAAGCAACGTAAAACTACACCGACCGCCAATCAACACATATAAATTCATCGTCTCCATCTCTTGCTTTCGCTTTTTATTTTTTATTTCGAAGAAACCACGCTTTTGCCTTTTACTTTTTAAGAGATTTTTTAGAATATATATTTTATTGTGCTTATTTATTAATTGTTTCAGAATATAATATATATAAAATGTAAGACTAGCCACTAATTAACAATACTAAACAATGTTATCACATAGAAAAAATGGTATGAAACAGTTACATTATGTTACTTATATATCTTTTTAATAATATAATGTCACATTAATATTTTTATAAAATTTTAGCATTTTCATTTGGATTTGATTTTTTTAAGATAAAAATATTAAAATTTAAGATAAAAATATTAATATGATATTAAATTATTAAAAAAAAAAATACAAATGACGTGACAGTATTTCATACAATTTTTTCCCATTATGACATGTGTCAATTGAAAATTTTTAATCATTCAATCGTTAGTTGTTAATATAATAATATATGATGTCTAAGATTTTACATGACATTACTGCAATATTTATCAAGCCACATCGCAATGTACTTATAACAATTACTAATTTAAAATTTTATAAATTATAAATGGCTTAAATTAAAATTTAACATTTTAGGAGGCTATAATATATATACAAATGAATAAATTGCAAAAATCTTAAATCTTGAGAGCCTACTTATATTTTTTGAAAGGTCATAATATATCTATAAAAGATTAAATTGAAAAAATTTTAAACTTTGGAGGGCCGTGACCCCTTAGGCCTTTACTAAGCTCCGTGGTTGGCCTGTTTGTTAATTTTATTATCATTTTTTTTCTTCTGAATTATATTAATACACAATATAATAATTATGAAGAATCAATAATAAATAATAAAAATTGAACTTATATATTGTTTTTGAGCAAAAAATTCTTGGAAGGCATGGATGTACTTGGCTGTGATTCCCAAAAAAGCATTGAAGGTAGAAGAATAAAGCAAATTTAGTGGAGTTTGTGAGTAAAGAAGTATTAAGGTACACGCTGTTTTCTCTTTGATCCATATGGTTAAAGGAACAAGTAAATTTTGTTGTAAGAGAAGGGGATTGAATGATTCCTTGCTCGCTCGGCGGGTCAAGCATTTTGCACTTTTGTATTAACTCATCTCACGAGGGGAATGACTTTGGTCCCTTTTCCACTATCATTTCATTACTTAAAACTTTTGATATAAATTAATTACTATATCATATTAAAATAAAATTTTAATTTCTATAAAAAAATTATAAAATTTAATTGTTCGATAAATTGTAATATTAGTATACAACAATACAAATTATGTGAAAAGTTATATAAAAAATAACTTACTCTTTTTTTCTTATGAGATTGGATAAAAAAATATATGCTTTTATCATTTTAATGAAATGAAAAATGTGTAATTATAAATTTAGTCCTTAACTTTTACATTTTTTTAACAATTTGGTCCTCATTATTTTTTTGAATTAAATTTGGCAATTAACCTTTCAAAAAGAATCATATTGTTTTTTTTAATGGAATTGTTGACTAAAACATTAAAATTTTAATCATGTTGGTGTGGCAACTCGTGTGACAGATCATGTTTACTTCATGCTGACATGACATGTAACATCCGCATTCTTGAACCGGATTTGGAATAGTAATAGAGTAGAATTGAGAATTAGACTATATAGCTAAAATAAGAAAATAGTTAGAAAATTAAGGATTAATTAGTAAGTGTGAGAAAGGAAGATGGACTAAATAGTGATTTATCCAAATTGAATTATGAGTCATTATGGGAATTAGGTTGATTATGGAGGGGCAAAAGAGTAATTTGGTGGAAGATATTTTTGGAGGCAATGTTTTGGGTCAAAGTGTAAAGTTGGAAGGCCCAAGGACTAAAAGTGCAATTTTGCCATTATTAAAGAAATATATTTTTATAAAGAGAAATTGATAGAAAAGTCTAAAGAAATGAAGAAAAGAAATGATGAAAAGGCTATAAAAGCCATCAGCCATGGTGCTTCACGTTGGCCACCATTTTTCCACCATTTCAACTTTTACTTTTCTTACAAATTAGTCCTTTTTCACCAAATACAAACCAATTAAGCTAGTTTCTTCCAAATTTCTTCAAGATTAGTGAATAAAATTGATAGAGAAGTGTAGTAGCTATCCAATTGTTAAAAGAAATGCATCCATACTTGTCTTGGAGGAGAAAGAAAATGGGAATTAGTGTTGAATACAAGTGATTAAGGTAAGAAAGCTAAACTCCTCTTTAAATACATGTTAGTTTTGGTTTAGAAACATAGATTATGATATGTTAGAATGATTTTAATGTGAATATATGTGTTTTGTATGGAATTGAAGAGAAAGAAAAGAAGGAGAATGACTCAATTGAAAAGAAAGGAAAAGAGAAGATCAAAGAGGGAAAGGAAGCTTTCTACTAGAGTTGTAAGTACTACAAGATTTTAAATTGAAGATTTATTCTCTTTAAAGTATATGATTAATTGTGATAAAAATTAGTAAAATGATATGTTTAGTTATAAATATGGTGATTAGGTGTGATTAAATGAAATTTAGTGCAAAGGAAATATGAGAAGGGAAAAATTCACTTCAAAACAATTTGGACAGTAACAGGGGACTAATTTCGAAAATTCACCAAAAATTGTATATAATGAGTTAAGGGTCTAATTATATATGTAATTTAATCTTATTGAGTGTAGTTTCATATGGAAGAAACAATGAAAGAAAAGGAACTGTATATTTCGAGATATACTAGTTTTAGTGTAATAAGGTCAGAGTAGATTCGAGTTCCCCTGTTCTGACTTTGAAAAATTATAGAAAAATGTATAAAAATTATTAGAGACCAAAATTTATATGGATTAATCCTTAATGAGTCTATTTTCAATAGAAACAGACAGAAACATCATTTGATCTTTGTACTAAAAGATAGATAATTTTTAGTGAAGAAAGGTCGAAACTGTCAGGCAGCAGTGAAGGGGTAAATTGAAAGAATTTACTGTACAAATTGGCTGAAGTAAAATTTCTGGAAATTTTCTGGTAAAAAGATGATTGAGTCTAGTTTCAGAAATATCAAGCAGATATTAATTTCGAATTCTTTAGCTCAAGATATAAATAATTTAGTGACTGTGACTCAAATGGACAGCTTTGAAAATTAATGAGAAAATAAGAGTAAAGAGGTATATGATGATACATATGTGATGAACAATATATATGTGAAATATTATGTGTTTAATTATGAATATTGATTATATGATAAAATGGTGATATTGTGTAAGCCTTTGAGCAAATAAAGGTGAAAAATACATGATTATGTATATGTGAAGAGAAATGTAAATGTGATATATGAAATTATGAGAAATTATGCCCATGTAGACAAGTTAGAACCATTGTGATAATAGTGGCATGCCATTAAGGAACGCTAGCGCGCTTACTGTTCAGCATTGTGTGTGCTTATTGTTTCGCACTTCGTGTGCTTACTGTTTCGCACTTCGTGTGCCTACTGATTTGCGCTATGTGCGCCTACTGATTGCACTGTGTCTGCTTACTAGATTGCATTGTGTGTGCTTACTGTTTCTCCAGCACTTGTGTGCTTACTGTTAAGTATTTCGGTACTTTCTGTTCCGTTTATCTGATGGGTTCTATAAAAGTCTACTATGGGCCAAGGGGATAAATAAGCTAAGTGAGCTACGGTTAAGAAAGCTATGATGACTAAATTGTGAAAAGTGAAAGAATGTGCAAATTATTACATTGAGGTAAAGAAATGATAAATACATGAAAGAGAAGTACTATATTTGTATGTGTAATTATATGTTAATAATTAAGTGAACTAATGTGATTGAAATGACTAAGTTGTGAAAAAGAGATGAAAATGTAAAATCTACCGTTGAGGTAAGTTGGAATATGAGGATTAATATGTGTTATGGTGAAATTATGGTAAGTTAAATGTTACATGCAAGAAAGGTTAGAAATTTTATACGCATGAGTAATTAAATGTTTGATAAAATTAAGCAATAAATAAATAATCGTCTATTATGCTTGTAGTGCTTACTAAGCTTTCACCGGCTTAACGTGTTTATTTTAACGCGTAGGTACAAAAGCTACAGAAAGCTAGAGTCGAGCAAGAGACCTCTCATCACATCACATCACTTTTGAAGCTCAAGTTTAGGTAATTTACTTTGAAAAAAAATGGCATGTACAAATGGTATACTTAGATGTCCCTAATGAACAGGTTACTAATATTGCTTTGAAAATTTACATGAATTGAAAGCAAAATTTTATTATACTCGTTTTTAATTCTCTGACATTGTATACTCTTATGCCTAGTCACGCGCGCCGGTCCGGTCGTATCTCCGTCGCTACGCTTCTTCCCACGCACGACACGCCTCCGTCGAAGGTAAATCGTCCTTTTCTTTCCTATTTTTTTTTTGTATGTTCTTTTTAAAACAAAGATCGGGTTTAGATCTAGTGAGATCAAACCCCGATATTTTCCTTTTTAACAGTTTTTAGGAAATCTCTTTTTGCGATTCTATTACTTATTATTTTAGAGAGTTTTAACATGTTTCCCTTATTTTCTTGCAGATTCGTAAAGGCATGGGTGATATCTGGTAATGGTTTCGACGGACTTCCGGCGACGGCGCAATGAGGGGGTTCTTCTGTCCTTTCAATTTCCCTTTTTATTATTAAAACGTTATTTATTATTATTAAAAATATTTATTATTATTAATAGTCATTAAGAAAACGGTTCGTTTGTTATTAATGTCATTAACGTTACTATTATTATTATTATTAATATACTTATGAGCATTGAATACTATGAATATTAGCAAACAATAATAAAGACTTAATGAATGATATACATTAGCTTATACTGAATATAGACGGTTACCTTTGATGCACACGGGATAATAAATGAGCAATAAGTATATATACTTTTAGAAATTAATACCTGGCTAACACCGAACTTGAAATTGCTTGGTATTCTGTTCACCGTTTTGATATTGATTGCCTTGTGTTTTCTGATTTTCGCAAGCTAACTATTCTATATTGATCTTTTTCTGGGAAAAAATATCCCTTTCCAAAATTGTTTGAATCTAGTTTTATAACCAGATTTACAATGATGATTATTTGTTTTTTTGCAATTAAATGTACATCTAATCCCTTTGTCTTTGCAGGTTCGGCGATGGCAATGGCGGTTGAAGCAGCTAATGGCAGTGCGAGTTGTTGGTGGTGCAACTTGGCGATGACATGGCGGCCTCTGGTTGGCTGAGGGGGAGGTGGTAGCAGCATCTGTTGTAGCTGATTAGGTTTAGGGTATTTGGGCTGACTTTGGGCCATTGGGTCATTTGTAATTGGGCCATTTGTATTTGGACCATTTGTAATTGGGCCGTTTGTAATTGGGTCATTTGTAATTGAACTTTGTTTTGGACTTTTTAATTGGACTTTTTAAATTTAATTTTATAATAAATTTAAATTTCAAATAAATTTAAATTTAAAATAAACTTAAATTTAAATAAATTCAATTTCCAATAGGTCCAAACAAATTTGGGCTTCAACAATATGTTTAATTGAAATTTTTAAAAATAATTTTTGAAAAATGAAAATATGTGAAAAATAAAAAACAAGGTTTAGTTTGGTTTCTGAAAATATTTTTATTCTCTTTTTTTAGAAAGTAGTTTTTCATTTTATTTTTTTAAATTAAAAACGTGCTTGATAAATAGATATAAAAAATCATTTTTAATAATGAAAATATGTTTAGTATTGTTTTTCTTTAACAGAAAAAAAAACTATAGATTTGAATTAGGGTACCAAATTTAATATTAGAAAAATTGTTTAAAAAAGGAATATTTTTGTGTTTATATGAGTTTGAATCATGACCAATTCATTTAAAGTTAAAAAATCTTATTTTCATCATTTTCACTTTTATAAAACAATAATAGTGAAAATAATGAAAACAAGTTTTTATTGTTTTCTAATTTTTATATATTTTTATTTTTATTTTTCAAAAATTATTTAAAAAATTTCAATAAACACGTTTTCTTCAATAATTTCTATTTTTCAAAAAAAAAAAAAAACGAAAAACGAAAATGACTTTTGTTTTCTGAAACCAATTGCAACATTATTTTCATTGTTTTTACTAAACATACTTTTATAAAAGTGAAAATGATGAAAATAAGTATTTTTTTTTAATTTTAAATAAATTGGTTTTAATTTAAATCCGTATAAACACAAAAAAAAAAAATTTCAACAGTTTTTTTATTATTAAATCCAGTATCATGATTCGAATATGTATAAATGTTTTTTTTTTTACTTTTATTCTGTTAGAAAAAATAATTACCAAACATGTTTTCATTATTAAAAATAATTTCTTATTTCTATTTATCAAATATGTTTTTTTAATTTTAAAAAAAATAGAAAATGATAATTATTTTCTAAAAATGAAAATAGAAAATATTTTCAAAAATCAAAGGAAGCCTAAATCTTTTGCTTGGGACTTGCACGACCGATAACATAAAAAATGGAAAAAAAAGAAGAAGGAAAAACAATGAAAAAAATATTAGAATTGATGGAGTTCTTATGTAGATTAAATCATTACAAAATGGAAAAAGAATTCTTTAAAAAAGAAAAGGGATAAATCTCAAAATTATACATGAATTTTAATTTAATATGTAATTGTATACATAAATTTTAATTTAGTATAATTATACACATAAAACTCTAATTGTGGTTCAAATATATATTTGAAATTTTAATTTTGATTTAATCATGCACATTTAAAAGAATAAATACATCAATTTATTTTTATATTAGATAAATATAATTATTTATGTATGTAATATATAAACATAAAATGATGTTATATCAAAATAGTTGTGTTAATGAGTTACAAGAATTGGATCAAATCAAAATTTCATGTATAAAATTAAACAAAATCAAAGTTTATGTATACAATTACACATTAAACCACAATTCATGTATAGATTTAGGATTTATCCCAAAAGAAAATATATATTTTCTCTTGAAAGCTTCTCTTATAGGAAAAATTCATGAAAATATATATATTTTTTCTTACCTTACCTAGAATATGCATATAATCTAATAAATTAGAAAAAAATAAACTTTGAAAAGGGAAAATAGAACTAAAGAAACTCATATGAGAATTTGGGTTAATCACTTAAAGAGAAGAATTAGGTTGCAGAGGTTTTGAAATTTGGAATTCAGTGTGATTTAGATTTAAGCCGCGTTAATCGTATTTATTTTTCGAGTTTTATTATTATAATTCAAAAAAAAAATAAATGAGAATGGAAAAAAAAAAATCAACGTAAGTAAGATAAAATATTTGAATTAAGGAAACGATAAGAGGGAAAATTTCTTAAAAAAGTAATCATTTAACATAAACAATTTCTTTTTGTTCTTTTTCCCCCTCTAAAGGAATTCTAGAGACAAGAAAAAGAAAAAGCTTTAATGAAAAATTAAGGTTAAATTCTGCAATTAATCCCTTTTCAAAAGTTGTGGATTTAGTTTATATACTTTAATTTGATCAATTTTAGTCCCATACCTTTCAAATTGACCAATTTTAATCCTCGTACTTTTCAAAATTTGAAATTGTAGTTCTAATTCAAACAGTAGCAGTTAAATATGTTTGGTTAAATTCAATTATTAGTCCTATACTATGCATACAATTGTAGATTTAATTTATATTTTCCAATTGAATCAATTTAAGTCTCTATATTTTTGGAAATAACATAATTTAACTTGATGAATTTAATATTTATCATTTGATGATGATTGAAATTTTAAATTTTAAAAGTATAAGGAATTAAAATACCCAAATTAAAGTACAAAGATTAAATCCAAGTACATGAACTAATACTAGAATTTATACAAAATTAATGGCTGAGTTGTATTGTATAGGTTGGTTCTTAAAGAAAGATTTCTTCTCTCCTTTTAGAATTCACGAGGAAAAAGAAAAAGAGGAAAGAGGCGAAGGAAAACAAAAGAAAATAAATTACGTAAAAGAAAAAAAATATTGAAAGAGTTAAAATATATAATGTTTTTAAAGTTTATATGATATGACAATTTATTATTGGTTGTAATTTTGTTAACGAAGGTAATGTTTTGGGGTGATTTGGGTATCAGAATAAAGTGTAGGTACCACTTTTGATAAAAATGTTTAGGAGAAGTTTTTAAAGTGTTGTCTGTTGAGCTGTTGGTCGAACTCTCAACAAAGATTGATATTATCCTTGTCTCCATCAAGAGCTGTGTACGATTCACGAAGAGGGAACTCTTCGAGGGACTTCCTCTTTGTGAATGGGTCGTTTATGGGCACGCAACCACCCATCAAAGGGAAGTGATCGTCTTTGCTCTTGGTGGGATTTGAACCCCTACCTATGGCATATAGGTCACCACTTGGGAGATAAGGTACCACTTGGTGGGTGGTTGTGCGCCCACGAACAACTTATTCGTACGAGGTGCTCTCTCTTTGTGAACCATATAATGTGACTCTTAGTGGAGGTGCGAGATCCAACCCCAACACGATCTAGGAGCAATACTAACCATTATTGGGGGTTTGGTTGGTTGCCCAATGAGCGACACTTTCAAATACTTCTCTCGAATAAAATAACCCCTTTAATAATTATAAAGCTATATAAAAATATTTTTTTTTATTTAATGAGTAAACTTATAGAATTAGCTACCCAACTATTAGTTTGTTTCTATTTTGGTCACTTTCAATTAAATGATTAACAGAAGTGATGTTGTAACCTTAGTCTAACTGGTATAATAACAGATTTAGTCGTCAACATTTACACATTCTATCACTTTGATCTTAATTTTAAATAGTTTAATAAATTCAACCTTCTACCTTTCATAGTTAATTTGATATTCTCACATATAGATGGATGGATATGGATATGGATATGGATATAGATAGATAGATAGGTAATATAAATATAATATATATTATTTTTTAGCCCAAGATTCTTAAATGGCATGGGATATATACTTGGCTGTGATTCTTAAAAAGGCATTAAAGGTAGAAGAATAAAGTGTTAAGGTACACGTAAGTTTTATTCCAAGTGCAGCGGGTTCATTTGCTGATGGGCTTGAGTGAAAGGCAAGGTCAGGGGTATATTGCTTGCTTGCTCGGTGGGTCGAGCATTTCAAGCTCCTCCTTCTTTTCACTTTGGATTATTTGTTCTTCTACACAGGTTTCTTGGAACTTTATTCTCTTTTTTTCTTTGTCTTCACGTCGTCTACACATGAAGTATGTGGTGTACGCATGCATGCCTGCATGAAGTAGTTTGTATGCGTAGATTATAATTATGAAAACAGTCCCGCCCCCCTCTTTTGCTATAAAAGGGAGTTGGGGTTATAGGCAGAGAGTTATCAGAGCTAATAAGATCAGTGTTTGAGAGCATTGAGAGAGTGAGAAGCTATTTTCTGGTTTTCGTTTGCGATATGGCTGAACCTAAGCAGCAAGGTTTCTCCTTAATCATTATATCTCTTTCATTATTTCCTTTTCCTTTATTATTCTTATGATTAACCTGGTTTGGTGGCTTAAAGCTTGACGAGATGTTAATCATTTGTGTTTGATTTAGGCACGAATATGACAGACAACCCCAAAACAGAGGGTCAAAGCTCAGGAACACCGTCGTCTGATAATGCTGGAGAAGGGAAGCAAGAGCAACCGACTAATACTCCAGGTATTTATAAATCAACTATAATAAAGTTAGTCCAAGTACATGATAATTTAGGGTCTTTTGCTTGATTTTAGAAGAATTGTCTGTTGGGGAATTCAATATAATTGTGAAAATGCAGTTACATAATTTATGGAATTTTCCTATTTTAAATTTTTTATTTGAATTGATCCACATTAATTTAATGCTGGAGTCAAATCTATATTTATATATACTTCGTGTTATAAATTAATTAAACATCAAGTTAAAAAATTATTTTTTTAAATAATAAATATTATTATAATGATTGTTTTATCTTTTAATATTGTTATATCAAATCTTAAATAAAAACCTAAAAATTACTACCTAAAATAAATCATGTGCCCAAAGATAAAATCTGAAATTAGGTGAAATTTTGTTATATGCTAAATTATTTAAATTAATTTAATATTAAATAATTAAATTTTAAATATTGAAATAATTAAAATAAGAAAAATAAATAGAATTAAATTTATTTTTAACAAATAATCGTTGGATTAATTAAATTAAGTTTATTCTTAATAAACTCTCATTGGTGATACTTGTATTTCCATTTTTATATTTTCCTTCATTTATATGCTATTATTTTGATTAATTTTTTACCATTTGAATACTAATAAGTATTTTAAATAAAAATAGTTTAAAGAATTTACCTCAGGGGTAATATATAATTAAACTAGATAAGTTTGCTTTTTTAAGTTTTACATGAAGTAAAATATAATTTAAGTAAACTTTAATTTTATAAATCTTCAATGTAATTTTATTTTGCAACTAAAAATGGAAAAAATGAATCAATATAAATATAAAACACATTTTAAATAAAATTGTGTATAAATATTTTATTTAAATTTATTTAATAAATATTTATTAAGAAAATTTATTTGATTTTCATTAAATCTTAGAGGCAAGTGGGTATTTTTCGGTAAGTATATATACTTGACCCATTTTTTGATGTCAAAGTTGATGTGTCTTAAACTTACAATTGGATCACTATATTATTACTATGCATTCTTATCTATAATATATTAATAATTATTATGTGATAATAATATCAATTAATTATTAATCAAAATGATAATAAATTGTTGTGAAATTAATTAATTTGACCACATGATTTAAAATCTCTATTTAAAAAATAATACCATATATTATTAATTAATAAAAATTTTAAATCTATAAAATAATTTAATATAATTGGAAAAATTAAAAATAATAAATAAATATAATTTTTATCTATAAATATGATTTTATTTAAATATGATAATAATTAGATCCTTACTTAAATAAAATTGGATAAATTAAAATAAAAATAAAAAATTATGTTTTTATATAATTAAAATAATTTAATTTTTATCTAGTATGATTTTATGTTAACTATGATAATAATTAAACCATGTAAAATCAATTTTTTGTAATAAATAAAAATTAAATGTGTAATATTAACATTATATATAAAAGATAATATAAAATGTTGTTAATATAATAATAATGTGTGTTATATAAATTTATTTATTTTCTTAATTTATGTTAAAATTCAAAAGGAAATAAATATATTCTATAATAAATTCTGTATTTTATAATTAAATTAAATATTAATTTTTGACAATACTAATTCATTTAATTAAATAGATTTGATCTAATATAAATCCTAACTCAATAAGTATAGCACAACTCAAATCTATTTGAGAAATTAAAAAAATGAAAATCAATCAATTAAGAATTATTATTTTGTCTAAGCTATGTTTCTCATATTTTTTAAATCTACTACTTCCTAATGTTATGTGTTACATGTGATTTCAATTACTTTAATGATGATAATTAAAAATAATTGTACTTGAAAACTGTCTTTCATTTCAAAATAAATTCATAGAACATTTTTTACCTGCACCAAACAAATAACGATTAGATAAAAAAAAAAAAGAAATGATTTTAAAAATGATTTATTCACATAGTATAAACAACATACAAAATAATTATAAAAAATCATAATACTATATTATCTCATCGTTAATTAAAATAATTTTTCATTTCTCTCTCGTATCATTATTGTTCGTATATAATTTAATATTACTTATTCAAAAAAAACATTGCTTTAATGTTGCATTCTTTTTTTATATAGTTGTAATAATTTTTTATTGTTTTACAATTTTAGCCTTTGGATTAAAGTTAAGAATATATATATTTTTTACATTAGAAAAGGATAAAAAAAAAATTATTACTACTTACTTCCTAAGTTTTATTTCCTTTTTACGATTTGAAAGAAATATTTGAACTAATTTTAAATTAATGGGTAAATTCATAGATACTACTTAATCAAATATGCGTAATTATTGGATATTATTTATAAAGTTAAATTTAAATTTTAATTGGTATATAATTCTGATATTAATAAAGTGATAATTAAGATGTTTAGAATTTTATTTAAGTAACAAATTTATTTTACATTAATAAAATTAGCATAATTTTTTTATATTAAAAGTATTATTTATATGATTTTATCCATTATTTTTATAGAAGATTTTATCTATTATTCTCAATTTTATAATTAAAATGAATAAAAACTCAATAATTTTAAAAATACTTATTTATTTAATGTCAATTTAGTAATGAAATGAGCATTAAAAGGTATTCACAATGATTCAAAAGATTTCCTTTATAATGATAAATCTTAATAGATAAGTTTTATGTTTATTTTCAATAAATTAATAAAGATAATTATCTGATAGACAGTGTATGAAGTTTTTTTATATTCTACAATCTGGTTGATAGTGTGATGTGTCACGTATGAGTAAAAAAAAATGGATATATAAATAAATAGAAAACTTGTCATATTTTTAATCATGTTTATGGAATCTAAAAAACTGTGTATCTAATATTTATCCACTTAGTAATAATTTCATTATTAGGGTCATAGTTATAATCAGTGAACGAAACTTTGGGTTCATATTAAATTACACGTATTATTTTAGATTAATCACTTAATGAGTTATGTACTAGTAAAAGCATTTTTAGCAAATAGCATTTAAATAATTATTGAAAAAAAACATATTTTAACATTATTTATTAGATTTTTTTATCACAAATAAGATTCAATTACTATTACTTATTATTTGATAATTTTAGTATTATTTGATTTTAATTTTATAAATGTTTTTTTTACTAGAGTGCTTTGAAATATTAGCAATTGAATAAGGTATGTTTTTTTTTCATTAGGGAATGAGGATGTCTCTTTTTTCAAATGTTTCTGTTTTTAGTGTGTTTACTTGTGGGTTTCAGGTCTGGTTTGACTTTTGTATGATTAAGCTTTTGGTTTGTCTAGAGTTTAACAAAAAAAAATTTGGCTGAGCAAAAAAAATAAAATTAAAATCCTACCGTTTTAACCAATGTATAATTGTTTGAATTTGGCCAGAAACGAGGATCATTACAGCAAAAGTTGAAGTGGAAATAATGAAAGAGATACGTGAGACGCTGGAATCTTCCCGGAAAGCAGTTGTCCTCACAGGGAGTCGTGGAGTAGGGAAAACATGGCTGGCCAAACAAATAACCGAGTCCGCTGTCAGTTCAAAAGGCCCCTTCTACATGTCTCTTTGGACGTCTCTGAACCTGAATCAGAAGACGGACAAGATGTCTCTTTTCCAATCCATTGCGCGCCAGTTGTCCATCTCTAACTTGGGCAGTATGTGGGAAGATGTCGATGACATCGAAGAAGACGACAAAAGGGAGGAGGTTGTTGACACGGAGCTGGAGAAAAAGGTAAAAGAAGAACTTAAGAATAGATACGAGGAATACAAAGGACTCGCGAAAGGGGGAAACGAAGAAAAAAGCATGTTTCTTTTGGTGGTGTTGGATTGTGAAAGGGAGGTCAAGTTGGAAGATTATGATCATATCATGGATATGATACCCTCATCCTCTAAGGAGGACCCTAAGGACCCTGATATCAAACTCCATACCAATGTCTTAATCACATCAAGCAAAATTGGAGACCTTGGTTCTATCGGGGTCGAGATGAAAGTCAAACCATATTCGGGAGATGAGGCAGAGGTTTTCTTAAAAGACAGGGTTGACGACCGTTTTTCTCGGCATACCAAGTTCCAAACATTATGTGCTGACATTAAAAAGAGAAGCGACGTTTTGCCTGCTGAAATTATCATGTTAGCTGAAGCCTTAAATCCCATCACTGCAGAAGGCGAGCTGGACAGTGCTTTCGATGCAGCACATTTCAATTTGAAGACTGCTGGAAATGATGATGCGATTCCGCTTCTTCCTTTCATTTATGGCCAGTTGCCAGCTGACAATTGCTTGATCGCTTGCTTTTGGCATAGCTGGAACTTGTTGGGGAAACATGGGGGTGTTCAGTACAATGAGCTGATCGCTCACTGGATACTCGAAGGCCATCTTGATCTTGCTGATGGTATCAGGAAGGCTTACAACAAGGGATACGATGTGATGATGAACCTTGTAGATCGTGGCATGCTGAAGATGCAAGAGGACAATCTTATTGTTCTGGAAGGAGCGACGCTTGATCTTGAGGACCCTAGCTGTCGAGAATTGCTCGAGACATCCAAACTGGGGTTGGCCGGCATGCTTGAGGGTGAAGGTCGCAAAGTTTTTGAAAGAATGACACCTACTGATGGCATGATGAAGACAGTAAAAGTGGACAAGGAAGGGAAATCAGTCTCCTCGCTACTGATTGATGGAAGCCGTTTCTCGAGAGAAGATCCTAAAAAATTCTTTGAACAAAAGGAGCATCTCAAAGTTCTGGCCCTTTTCAATCCCAGGCTGACATGTATCCCAGAGCCCATATCTAAAATGAACAAACTGCTTTTGCTTGTAATCAGAGACTGTTATCTGCTTACGGAAGTCAATGGCATTAAGGGTCTCAAAGAATTAGTGGCCCTTGAGATAACTGGTTCACCCTTGCTCACGGAAATGTCGGAAAAGTTTTTTGCTGAAATGACCGAACTTAGAAGCCTTAATCTATGTGGGCTGGGAATCAAGTCATTGCCTGATGTCTCCAAGCTGACTGAACTACGGAGGCTCATCCTTAGAAACTGTACTTCCCTGAAAGCACTGCCAAAGCTAGCCAATCTCAAACACCTCGAGGTATTTGATGTTTCTGGATCCTTCAATTTGGAAAAGCTCCGAGAAAAAAGTTTCCAATCATTTCATAAACTTCGATTCGCTGATTTCTCTGGAACCAGCATCGAGAAATTACCAATTGTTCAGAAACTTGAAAATTTAACCATCCTCTTGGTTAGAGGATGTGTTCGTTTGTCTGGACTGCGATTTATGAAGCATCTGCAGAAGCTCAAGGTTCTTGATGTTTCAGGTGCTACTAAGATAAAGGAGATATTCTATGATTGCTTTACTGATACTGACAACCTGAAAATCCTTGATCTATCAAGAACCGATATTAGATTTTTGCCTGAAAGCCTTGGCAAAAGTCTATGTGATCTCAAACTAAAAGGTTGTTCTAAGCTTGAAAAACTCCTGGACACAAGAAACCTCACTAGCCTAGAGTCACTTGATCTTTCCGATTGCAAGAGTCTAAAAGAGTTTCCAAACAACTTTTTTGAGCACCTGACCAGTCTTAAGTCCCTCGACCTCTCAAACTCCCAAGTTAAAAGGTTTCCATCTCATTTCGACCTTCCCTATCTTCGCCGCCTTTTGCTAAAGAATTGCTCGTTCGAAAGTCTTCCAGAGTCGAAAACCTTTGGCTCTTTTGACTCACTTTTTAACCTTGTGGAACTTGATCTCTCAGGTTGTAAGAGCCCAGCTGAGCAATTGCCAAGCTTGGAACATCTTATAGACCTTGAGGTTATTAATCTTTCAGGTTATACGGCTCTGTCAGAAATAGATGCATCCTTTGAGCACATGTCTTGGCTTCAATATCTCAATCTCTCAGAAACCAAGGTTTCAAGCCTACCAAAACTAAGCAATCCCAGCAAACTCTGTTCCCTTATCCTAAATAACTGCACCCAGTTCCGAACTTCTCCAGATTTTGATATCCTTTCAGAACTTGAAGAGCTTGACCTGCGTGGTACACGCTCTTTGACGGATATCAAGGCCGAATCTTTTAGTCGCCTGACTCGGCTTAAAACACTCAGGTTATCTAAAAGCGCATTTGAGGCCATTCAATCTTATTTACCAAAATTGAACCAACTTGAGGTTCTGGATCTTTCTGGAGAAGAAGATGTTGAGTCTGTGCCATCTCTCAACAATCTTACCGGTTTACGCCAGCTTTTGCTAGGAGGTTGTTCGAGGTTAAATAAGTTGCCACCACTGAATTCACTGAGTCAGCTTGAGGTGCTTGATCTATCAGGTACCAAAGTACCAAAGATTGGAGAAGAAATTCGGAATTTAAAATTAAAGCGCCTTCATCTACCGGAGGGGGCTGTTGAAGATACAAAGAAGCTGGAGGACCTACCATTGGAGCTAAAGCTGGATCACTGTTATGTCTCTAAGCCTTCAGAGATTCCTCCAGGGGATAAGGTGCCAAGAATAGTTGTGCAGGGCGTAGACTTCCTCAAAAGTTTGAAGGAAGATTCTGCATTACTGGAGCGTATCAGGCATTCAATTTCCTCTGTTCGAGCACAACCCAAAAAGGAGAACAATTACAGTGATAGCCGTAAGCATATCTTCAGTAATATCTACTCCAAGATCAAAAAACTTCCTTCTGAGGCAAAAGATGACCAATGTTTGGAAATCCAAGGATTTGATGTTTTTCCTTCTGATATTGAGGTTCTTCTTGAGCATGCCACATATGTCTTCTTGGTTGAAAATGGTTTTTTGAAAAACTTGTCTGATTTAAAGCCTGACAGCTTGAAGAACATCAGAGGCTGTTGGTTAGAGAGGTGCAACAACGTGGAAGAAAGCATCTTCGTGGAGGCAGATCTTGGGAAGTGGGGAACCCTTGAGATTCTATGGATTTCGAACCTTCCAAAATTGAAGAGTTTGTACGAGGAGAAAGTACACTCCCTGAGTTTTGGGAGCATAAAGCATTTGTACATTGACTGCTGCCCAAAGCTTGAGACGGTTTTCCCATCATGGCTGATTGCTGAAAACCTTGAAACTCTCCAAATTACATTCTGTGATAATCTAATGACTTTGTTTGGAGATAAGGGCTCGGACGGCGAGAAAGCGCAGACCTCGAATCCAGTAGATACGAGGCCCACAAACAAGAAAGAGCAGCGTGCTATGGGTTCAGAAGACAAGAAAGTGCAGGAACCGAAGAGTTCAGCCAAAGGAAAAGTGCAGCCGAAGGGTCCAATAAATAAGAAAGAGGAAGCGCAGCCCGAGACCTTAACAGACAAGGAAGAGAAAAAAAAGGCGAAGCAGACTGAGAGTTTACCAGACAAGGAAGAGAAAGAGGAGGCGCAGCAGCCCGAGAGTTTACCAGACAAGGAAGAGAAAGAAGAGGCACACCAGCCCGAGAGTTTACCAGACAAGGAAGAAAAAGAGGAGGCGCAGCAGCCCAAGAGTTTACCAGACAAGGAAGAAAAAGAGGAGGCGCAGCAGCCCAAGAGTTTACCAGACAAGGAAGAGAAAGATGCGCCCAAAAGTTTACCAGACGAGGAAGAGAAAGATGCGCCCAAGAGTTTACCAGACAAGGAAGAGAACAAGGAGGCGCAGCATCCCGAGAGTTTACCAGACAAGGCTGCAAGTCCAGCAAACGTGCAGGGGGAGCAAGTTGTGAGTTCAGCAGACATGAAAAAGATCAAACTCAAGCATCTGCATATATCCTACTGCCCAATGCTTGAAACTGTTTTCTCATCAGGGCAAGTGCCTGAAAACCTCGAAATTCTCCGAGTCAAGCATTGTGATAAATTGAAGGGTGTATTTCCGCCGGAGAAGAACGACCGTGAATTACCTAAATTGGGCACATTGCATCTGTCAGACCTACCAGATTGGACTAGTTCTGGGCCTTCTGGCTATGGGTTTAAATTGATCGAATCAGTGAAACTTATAGTTAGCCGCGTTAAAACACTTCCAGATATTCACCCAGATAATGCATCGATGGACGCCACTCCAGCTGATGAGAATTAAGATTCAATGGAAGACAAAAGACCTCAACAAATAGGTAGGCCATGGATTATTTCAGCTTTCACTTCCTATTATCCTTAAATATAAATAAACAAATATCTCGTCTGAGTTTGCTTCTTTTGTTCTGAGCCATGACAGAAATACAAAGCAAGTAAAAAGAGGGCAGCCTAGAAGGTTTGATCATGTGAAGGATGGATATGTTAAAATGTGGTAAGTTGGATTGATTTGTTCCGAGTTTTTCTAGGTTTGATGAGACCTTGACTGTTGGTGCCAAAAGTTAAATAACTGGTTGGGGCACTTTAGACACTGTTATCTCTGTAAACATACCAGTCTAACCAACTAACCGTATCCCAAAAATTGATTTCTGGTGCCAATCGCAGGTGTTTTCCTATTAAGATATACTATCGTAAATAAATGCTGATCCGAGTTGCAAGCTGCCAGCTGCCAGCTGCCTCCTAATAGTATACAGAAGACAATAAAAGGTTTCCAGGATGGAGTGTCGTGTTTAAACTTAAGTTGCAATGTCATGTTTTATGCTTAGTTTGAAATGTTTGTTTTCAAGACTAATAAAGTTTCATGGATGTACTACTAGTATTGTTTAGTTGAAGCTTTCGAGTGTGCGCATCAGAGTCATTTATTAGTTTAAGTCCATGTTCCAGAGTCCTTCCAATAAATTTGTATTTTATTAGGCTTGGAAACCTTGTATTTGTTTACCTGACATGTTATTTATATATGTGTGCGTGAAAGTTTTATTTTTCTTCAAATTCCACACTCTTTTTTTTTTTTTTTTTTGTACTACCATTCTTCTCCTTGCCTTTCTTAAGGACTGCAAAAATGGTGAAATTTAAAAAAATATATATCAAAATCATCCAGCTTTTTATCTTGAGATGCTTTGAAAACATAGCAGAGCATGTTTTTCAGACAGCAGTGGACCTAATAAGTTCAAGAGCAGTGAAATTCAAGACTCCATTGACTTAAACATCTGAGCACGCACTGGAGACCTACTTACTACACACTCTTGCCTCCATTCACTATCTTGCCACCTAAACGGCGACCACCTGCATCGGAGTTCAACGAATAATTTGCATAAGAAAAAGGTTCAAACTGGTTTCATTTTTCTGCCACTATTTGGTTGAATATATAGATCATGGAAATGTCACCCTTACAAGTGTATATTAAATAAATAACATCCAAGCTTCAATCCATAACTAATGACCTTACTACTATTCTCCATATTCTTTTTCTGTGTGGAAACTTCGTCGTCTGTTTTAACACCTTTTCTGTGGACTTTATTGCATATGCATTGACTGCAAGTGTAGTAACCATAACCATTTGTTTGAATTGTTTAGCTCCCGTTTTACAATCCAATTTCAGGCTTGAAACAAAGTAGATTGTCATGAGACAGGTTCCATGGCATTTATTATTGCACTTGCAGTGGATGAAAGTATATATGGTTAAATTCAAGAACTATTTGGGGTTCATGAAAAACAAAAACAAAAAGTAATAACTTGAGCCGTACAGTTAATGAAGTCAATTTCCCAACCCCTCTCTGTTTCTTTCCCTTTTTTTTCAATGTCAGCAAGGTATCAGATAAGCGCTTTTCTTATTGATGAGAATCATACTTTGAGTGTTTCCCAAGGCATTTCACGATCCATGGTTTTCAACGCAAAAACATCAACATCAGCTATAAAGCAAACAGCTTTTAAGTTAACTGTACAAATAACATCAAATCCAAGTTGGGGAACCTTTGATTCCTTCAAGAATTGGGTTCAGCTGTTTGAATTGAACTGTATGGTTTTGGTAGTAATATAAAATACATACACAAAAAGAGAAACATAAAAACAGATAAACTAGTATAGCTTGTAGTGATCAGAGTTTAGTTTACATAGAAAACTATACAGACAACTGGGGAAGCTGAAGAGGATGGTCAACAGCTGGGTTGAGAAGGTGTTTTCGAGGTCCACGATAGCTTCCATGATTCATCCGCTGCCTCATCTGATGTGATTGTGCAGCATGAGCAAGTGAAGCATCAGCAGTTGCAGCGGCTGAACCGATCCTTGGGGAGGAGGCAAAAATCAAGAGGAAAAGAAGAAGGGATGCAAACAAGGTCTTCAAATGCACCATTTTTTGTTGGTTTCAGCTCTAAATTCCTGATGTCTCATGAAGTGAAGGGGTTTTTATAAAGCAAACACTCAAAGCCAAGCAAAGTAGTTTACTTTGCTTTGGATTGAAGTCACGAGGTAAATAATTTCAACTTTCCACTTCCACCTAAATATGGTTGGGGTTGGATTTTTGGGGTGGTGGTGGGGAGTGTCCTTATGATTTTAAAACAAGACTTAAAAAAGCTCATGTATTTTGCCATTAATTTATTAAAGAAAAAGGAGGAGTAGATAAAAGTGGTTATGAGAAATGATGATTGGTATTTGGTAAGGCCAACGCATTGACAAAGGCGTGCGTGCTCCTCCGTATTTCCTTTTTTTTTTTTACCTCCAACACTACCAGCAATGAAAGCCATCACGTGGATCTACCTTAATCAATTTCATAAATTTTAATATTAATACTTTATAACTTTTATTTTATAAAAATTTCATATCTATCATTTTCAAGTCATCTTCATAGCACTCAAATCTATCGAGTCACTATTCCCACCACACGGAATATTTTTGACTAGTTGGATTGCCGATAATATATTGATTTCATTCCTTATATCTCAATTCACCGACACAACGCATTATTGCTGTCAAGTATCCAAAAT
The DNA here is from genome assembly GCA_039519145.1 of Kokia cookei. Taxonomy (NCBI): domain Eukaryota; kingdom Viridiplantae; phylum Streptophyta; class Magnoliopsida; order Malvales; family Malvaceae; genus Kokia; species Kokia cookei. Next base: position 34,127,533 of record CM076905.1, read on the forward strand.
ACATATACAATCGGCAAAAGGAACCAAAGAGTATTAATATTGTCAAGGAAATCTGAGCCAAGCACGAAGTCGTAATAAAAATGAATTACCTCAAAGTATTCATTTCCTTTCCACTCACCGATTTGTAGCTCAATTCTTTGTGAACTTTGTCCCATCCCCTAGAAAAAATTGTCCCCTTAAAAATGAATTACCTCGAGTATTGTTCCATCTCCTAAAAAATATTGTCCACATCCCTCGTGAACTTTGTCCTCTTAAATTCTTTTAGCTTGGGGACATTCATCTTACGTTGCTTGGAAACCAATGCCAACATCCCTTTTCCCATAGCAGTTTTGCACACAACAAGCTCTCCCTTGAAAGCCTCAATTTTTTATTCCAAAGTCGACATAATATCCTTCAATCTGTTATTTTTTCTAGTCCTCCCACAGCTCTCCATCAAGACATTCTACTCGTCTATTCTTTCTGTCATTTCAACCGGTGCCTTCGAACACTATCTCTGATGCCAACTATAATGGGGTTAGAACTTTCGTCTAACAAATTGCGCGGCCTTTTAGTAATTTATTTACTTCAAATTTATTTAAGTTAGCTTAACTCTCAAAAATGAGAATTCACAAAATAAATTTTCAAAGATATTGAAATAAAGCGAAAGCAAACTCAAAAATAAAAAGTAATGAAAAAATTGAAAAGTCACACAAAGCCATGCACATCAAATGTTTGAGTAAATGCTCTCACAATATATTTAATAACTCTGAATGGGATGAGATGATTACAAATGAAGGGAAGATATCTATTTACAGTTGAGCTCCCAAAATCCAACGGTACAGTATAAATTACATAAATGATCAAAATTAAAACCTATCTACAAGAAAAAAGTCTTAAGGGATTTAAACTCTATGCAATATTATCCCTTAGGATTTACAATATTCAACATGATAACTTCAGTTTTACTAGAATGTTCCATTAGGTCATCAAGGTTTCAAATAGATGGACTTTTTCATATATTTCATGAGTCAGGTCAGTTCAAATAGGTCAAATGAGCCCATTTAATTAGTTGACATTCATAAGATACTTTGTGTGCATTCGTCACGAGCTGTGATCCATAACCCGTGACACTAACAGCTCATTCCTTCTATACGATGTTAAAGTGATATAATATGTGTTGATGCTCATTGATCTTATTGGCATTGTTTCTTTATCTTTGTCTTTCCCTTTGGTGAAGTCCCGACCTAGCATGTGCTCTTTTGATTTGTTTAATGTATTCCTTTGCTTCCTAGATTATTGTGAATGGGCTATGATTTACTCGTTCATAAATTACTCTTTTTCTTTGCACCCTATTTTCCATAATATAGTCGCCAACCCTATAAGCTCATTTGACATGAAATCTTTGCCTCCTAGTGCAAGTTTCATGACTAATTATAAATTAATTAAATATTTTTAAAAGTATTTATAATTACATTATTTTTAATTTACTAAATATTTTTTTGAAGAAATTCATTAAAAATTAAAAAAAAAAAGTGCATTGTATATGAATACAAACTAGTTTTGACTATAAATTAATAAGGAACTCTACACCAAAAGGGACGACCAAGAATCAACAAACGGAGAGAAATTTCCTTAACTTCCAAGTCCTCGAACGGAGAAAATTGAACCAAAGAATTAGACAAAGCTGTCTGCTCACGTGGAGCAGTTGACATTAATTTTTTGTAGGATTAATTTCTTGCAAGGTTCATCTATGTTTGGTATGTTTACAATCAGGTCTTTTTCGTCGTTTAGCACTTTTTTTTTTTTTTTTAAATTCTAGTTTCAAATTTAATTAATTTTATTTATCTGGTTTCTGCTTCATTATTCAAATTTGTTGTGTTCTATTTTATTTATTTATTTCATTCTTGGTTAATTATTTTATCTTGATGAAATTTATATGTAACAGGGATTATTAATTGTTCATTAATGCCCAAGCATATTTAGCTTCGTTTTATATCGTATTGACGAGTTTTTTATTTGATATTTGGTTTAATATCCATGTTTAACTGTTGTTTGGTTTCTTAATTGAAGTCATTAATTAATGAAACTTTGGTTAAAAAAACTTAGAAAGCCCTAATAAAAATGCCGTATAGCACTGTTTTAGCAGGCGTGTTACGGTTGTTGTAACATTTTCTTTGCAATACTGAACTTCCAAACCAAACTCAGTGTATCAAATCTACTTTTCTGGCTAACCACCATACCCTTAAATTGGTTAGCGGTCATTCAGACTTATCATCACAAGGTAGATGTAAAATTTTAAGTCTATTTTTAGGTTCGGATTCAGCTCTGTTCGTAAAATAGATTTAAAATTTCATTTAGATTTGACTCAGATTAAAAATGCTAAATTCGAACCCGACCCATTTGTACTAAATTTTTTAAATTATTTTTTATATAAAATAAATTTTAAAAAATATAATACATTAAATACACTAAAAACATTAAAATAAATATTTCTCAATAAATTGAAAACATTTTTAAAAAAAGTATATTTAAATAACATTAAAATAATTGAAATTTAGTAATCAAACACCTCTAAAATAATAACAAAATTAACAATAAAACAATAGTTATAGAATATCCAAACAATAAAATAATAACAATAGGATAGTGAAATGGTAATGAAACAACAACGAAATAGAAGCAAAACAGTTGATTTGAGCACGGGCCAAAAATCTTATTTGAGGCCTAATCCATTTAGAAAACGAGCCTTATTTTTCATTCAAACCTATTTTTCGGACTTATATTTTTGTCAAATTCTTCTCAATTTTCGAATGATCCTTCAGACTTGAATAGATAACTTGATTGATCATCGTTTCTAATCCTAATCGTACATAGTTTTCTTATATTTTCATATCTAATTTGTTAGGAATTTTTTCAATACGTGATGAAAATTACAATCATTATTCAATCTTACTGCACATATATGAAATCATAAACAATTACAACAAAATCCTAAAATCCAAATTTTGGTTTTTGCCCTGAATTACTAGCTTAATGGAAGGCCGAATAATTTGTGCGAATACATGATAATGAGCCCATTATGAACCAAAGTCTTAAATGATCCGACCCACACAACATGCCGACCCGAAATATATTTTCCCTTTATTGGGTATGTTTTTTTCTATTTCTTCGGTCGATTTAGCTGACGGCTTTTCTTGTTTTCCTCTTCAAAATTCATATAGAGACAGAGAACCAAAGTTGAAAAAAAGAATATACACATCTAAATCTTTAAGGCTTCAGCTTCTCTTTCTCTGTTTCGACTCTGTGGAGTGAATTTGGGATCGATGGCGGCCTTGCAATACCTAGACTCTCTTCGAAATGAGCATCCAGAGCTAGCCGACTGGTATAATTCTCTTGCAGATCTGTATCAAAAGAAGCTCTGGCATCAGCTCACTCTCAAGCTGGAGCAGTTCGTTGCCCTCACCGTCTTCCAGGTCTCTCTCTCTCTATATATATATTCCGTGTTGTTTGGGTTTAGAGTTCGTAGATCTCTTTTATATTATGGTTTTAAGAATTCAGGAGTTAGGGTTTTTGAATGGAGCTGGTTACTTTTTTCTTTTCTTTTTGTTTTTTCCCTTGGGGTTTATAGTAGAATTGGGATCTCATTGTCGAGGATTAGGGTTTTTAATACTACTCTTACCATTTTGTTTTTATTTACTTTTTTACTATTTAGTCTTAAATTTGAAACGAAATAAATAAGAATTTTTTTTACTTTATTGCTTTGATGTTCAACAAATCGGAGGTTATTAAAGAAAGTATACTCACTTGGGTTTTTCCTTTTGATTGTAATGTTTTTGCATAGAATTGTTGCTAACTTGCAGTGCAAAAAGAATTAGTGGAAATCTTCAGTTTTGCATGAATTGCTTGCAGGATAAAGTACATGAGTAACAATAACAAGCATCTAAAGCTTTGGCATCTTTATTTTAGGGCAAAATTCTTCTCTGAATTGTAGAAATTGGAAGTGTAGTGAGGTTATGTACCTTAGGGATGGCAATGGATAATGCGGATTGGGATATTTGTGGACATACAACTTGCTTTTTATAGATTCGAATATTGTGGATTCTGATAATATTCAGATTCAGAAATTCTAATTGCTATCCCAGCTACTCAAAGCTGATGCCGATTTTAACATTCGGTTTACTTTCACTGGTAATGGATGTGGATTTGGATAATAGGTATGTGAATTCACTTTACATATATGAATAACGGATTCGGATTTCCAAATCCATTATCCTTTTAACTTTTTGAAATTTTTATTTAAAAAACATTTTTGTACTTATTTAGCCAATTCTGTTATTTGACTAATAATTTAATTAATTTGATTTGAGATTTTGATATTAATACTCATATTTAAGCTGCTTATAAAGATTTGGATTTTAAAGCAGATTTGCGGATTCGAATCCAAATTTTACAGAAATTACAGATATCTAACCTGTTGCCATCCCTAGTTATGTTCCTTTACACCTCTTGTTTTCGTAGAGTACATCTGGAAATTTCAGTTGTGGTTTCCTACTGCTCTTGTGTCCCTCAGTGAATAATGTATGGATAACTAATCTGAAGTGTGGTTTACTTGATCATTTTCATTTACAAGAAAGTCGGCTTTCTATTTGTTTTAGTGATTCATATGTACGCAAATAAATATGGTAGCAAGTGAACTAATTGCACCCCATGTGCTAGAAATTGGCTAGGTCATCTAACTTCCTATGGCACTTGTTTCTTGCAAATTTCAGGCTGGAGATGCATTGATAAAGTTGTATCATAACTTTATCACTGACTTTGAGACAAAGATTAATCCTCTCAAGCTTGCACATTTCGCTGTTATAGTTTCTCAGCAGTACTCAGAGAAAGAGGCTGCTATTAGTTTCCTTGAAGGGGTGATTGAAAAGCTTCAAGCTACTAAAGAGCAGCACATAGAAGAGCCAATTCTTTATATTAAGATGCAAATTTCCAAATTCAAGCTTGAGCAAGGTGATCAAAAGGAGTGCAAGAAACTTCTTGAAGATGGAAAGAGTACCCTTGACAGTATGACCGACATAGATCCATCTGTATATGCTACCTATTATTGGGTTTCATCTCAATACCATAAATTTCGCCAAGAATTTGCTGAGTTCTACAGAAGTGCTCTCCTTTATCTCGCATACACATCAGTGGAGTCTCTCTCAGAATCTTTTAAGCTGGTATGTTTCTATGTGTTCTCTGCCAGTCCAATAGTACTGCCTTGTGATATTATTGGAGCTCATTAATTTTACTCTTTTTTCTGTTTTTTAATATATTTTAGGCTGTGTAGAGTTGAATATGGTTATTGGAAGTCTAACACTGTACCAACAAGCCATTTTACTCATATCAAGCTTTTATGATACAAAGTTCTTGTTATTCAGAGTCCCCCTGCTTTTTTTTTTTTTCTTGTAATGATCGTTTTGCCAACCTATTCATCTAACAGCAGTGCCTCCGAAGTCTGATGGTTTATGTGCTTAGACATTCTGTTTTCCAGCCCCTTACACCTCAGTCATAAAATTGATGGAAATAAATGAACTAAAGAAATTGTGAGGAATATAGTTATCCATTGAATTCATTTCATTTAATTTTATTTGAACTGTTTTGATATAGGATTTGGCATTTGATCTGTCCCTTTCTGCTCTTTTGGGAGATAACATCTACAACTTTGGAGAACTCCTTGCTCATCCAATTGTAAGCACATATTTATCAAGTTTCATAAATTCACTATATATTGCAGCTGATCCAATTGTTGTGGAGATGATTGATGCAGTCTTGATTAAGAAAATGTGATTTTAATTGCACAAAGATAAGGTTCATAGGCCTCGTTTATGATACTCATGTTAATGTATGTGGAGGTTTAATGACTGAAAAGTGCCTACTATTAAGAGCCTCTTTTCGTTTTGTATTTCTTTTCATGCTATTACAATTACATGAGTACATTCTTATTTTTCATTGTGTTGGATTGATTTAAAAGGGCGCTTGTGTGTTGTAGTTCTTTTTCTTTTTCTTGTTTTTCCCTTCTGAATTTCTTTGCTTTGATGTTTTTATTTTGTTATGTTTGAGATGATGACTTTTGGCATCATTTACAGTTAAAGAGTCTTCTGGGGACCAAGGTGGAATGGCTTTATTATATCCTCCAATCCTTCAACTCTGGGAATTTGGTTCGCTATGAAGAATTGTGTCGCGTGCACAATGCTGCACTGAGTGCTCAACCAGCCTTAGTTGAGAATGAGAAGAAGCTCTTGGAAAAAATTAATATTCTATGCTTAATGGAGATTATCTTCAGGTGTGTATTGTTTTAGTGTTCCCTAAGGGATCAGATCAAAGTTGCTGATAATTGTATGTGGTTAAAAACTAAAGTACAATATGTTTCAATGCAGCCGCTCATCTGATGATCGAACTATTCCGTTAAAAGTTATTGCTGAGAGAACAAAATTGTCAATTGAGGATGTTGAGTATCTTCTCATGAAGAGCCTGTCTGTAAGTTAAAATATTCATAATATTGTTGTCATCCTTGTTTTTACACGTATTCCTTTTCCTTTATCTTCAGTTTTTTCATGACACCTTAATAGGGAATGCAAACTATAAGGGGACACAAATAAATTTTGGATATAAGCCCGAGGAAAATACAAATTATTACGAATAGTGAACATTTGTTGAAGTCCAAGTCTCAATTTTTCGTATGGACGATGCACCATTGTATACATTTGATCTGACGCCTGCATGTAGCTACTAGCTATACTTCAGAAGGTTCAAAATTCTAAAGATAACTTTTATAACCTTTTTGCGAATAATGACTGCAGGTTCGTCTGATTGAGGGCATAATTGATCAAGTTGAGGGAACAATTCATGTCTCTTGGGTGCAGCCAAGAGTTTTGGGGATTCCACAGATCAAATCCTTGCGTGACCGGTTGGATACTTGGATGGGCAAAGTACATAACGCTTGGTTATCAATTGAGGCTGAAACACCTGATCTCGTTGCATCATGATTTTTTTTCTCCAGTTCCTTTCTGCCATTGTAACAATTTCATTATTTGAAAAGGGCAAGAAAAAGGGAAAGTGAAACGATGAGCAATGAGGCTAGTGATAAGTGTTAGTCATGTGCGGGTAGAGCCATCTTTGTATGATTCCTTTAGTAGGTATTGCTTGATCCTTAAAATCTTTGTTCTGAAAGGAGCGGCTCATGTACTAAACTTTTCACTTTTTGGCATTTGTTGGATCTACAATGGCACTGGCATGCCTGAGGATACGGTTAAAACTGCAAACATCATCCATATCTTTCATTTTGTATTGGGATTTTTCATTAGATACAATCAGATATGATCCACTTTTATGTGGATGAAAGTGCATTTTCATTTCAGATTAGATATTTTTCTGCATGATCTATATATTGTTTGGCTTCAATGCGTTACTAGGCGAGCTGCTACTTCTGGGTTATTTAACTACAAATATGTTTGTTTAGTTTTTACCATTTACCTGTGATGTGAATGAATCTTATAGGATGATTGCCAATCTTGAACAATCAAAACCATTTGATTGATATACCAGGTTGGATTTTTATACTATTGGTAACAGTATATGATTTCATACTTGTAAATGAGAAAGCATAAGCTGAATATTTTCTTCGAATTAAGCCCCATCTTTAATCTCATGGTTTGCAAGTTCTACATAATTCTGAGCCACATGGAACATTTTTAATACCTCAGCATTACAAAGCAGTAATGAATCATGCATAACAAAGAATCAAACCTGGAACAACATGGCCAATATCATTAAATTGAAATTCTGGGAAAATGAAATTACAAGGCAAGCACAATGCTCCCACAGTTTTCTTTACATTTTAAGAATACAAGCAAATTCCAAATGCACGGTCATTCTTGCCGCACAAACGGCGAGGAACTAACGTCTGTGCTGTAAAATGAGTCTTCTCCTCCATAGTAGTTTTCGTCTTTCTCTTCTTCCCATTTGAGAACCTCTCTTATATATTTAAATGCTTCATCAACTGTCACCCGATGGTCCCTTGCCCTAGCTTGTGACACAAAAAGTTTCCGTCCTGTAAGGGAAGCATAAAGATCCTTGAACTTCATCGCAACGTAAAAGTAAGCCTGTTGAGCCAGAGACTGGTGACTATGGACTGTTCTCACTGAACTGAAATCATTGAACCATTCACAAGTGCTTAAAGGAACCCGATTCACTTTGTCCTCAAAAAGATCATACTTGTTTAGTATCAACACAAAAGGGGTATCCTTAAAGCAAGGGTGCCTTATCATTGTTTCAAATAACTCCTTGGTCTGCATCATCTTATTTTGAAATAGTGGTCCACTGCCACTGCTCTCTGGTGCTACCGACATCAGATCATAATCACTGAGGGCCGCACAGAAGACTACAACTCGTACATCTTCAAACATTTCCACCCACTTGCATCCTTCATTAATCCCCTTTGCATTTACCCTTATGAGTTGATACCTATAAAAGCAAAAAGGCTAAATTAGCTTTACGGATTCAAGATCAAATCTCATAGTCATATGCCTTCGGTTGAAGTACGTAAGAACAAATACTGGGGAATAAAAAAAGGACGGGAATTGAATGCATTTTCTGAAATGATTTTTCATAGGAACAATACGAAAAAGAAATTATTGCAAACATTGGTGCAGTAACTCTATGTGACGCAATTGCTTGCATCTATGGAACATTATTGAGGAAATCTTTCATAAGGCAACAACAAAATGTCAGGAAAGAATTACTTGGTTAGGGGCTGTGAGGGAGCTTCCAAATTGTCTGTGTAGGTTTCAGACATTGGACTACGATCATCGAGCAAAAACTCGATGAAAGCCAAGCCATTCCCTTGGGTGACCCCTTCAGCATAAAGAATGTCACGATCAGTAGGTTCGTATTCGTTGCTCGACACCTCTACAGCCTGAAGGAAACAAAATCATATGACATGGTCAAGATGTTACGGATGGAAAAAAAAAAACAATAGAATCAAGTATGCAATCAAGATCTCACAAATTAAGGCAGTAATATAAAATGATATCAGTTAATTATTCTATAAATATTCTAGTCTTATTTATGTCTTTTAGTCAAGTCCTATAACAAAGGGATTAGAATCCTTATCATGTACTACCTAAATTAGTCAGCCTAACCTTGTTATTTAAGCAACAAATGGAATGAAAGAACAAGCAGAAAATTATTCAACTTTGAGATAGGCAAATTATCTCTCTTTAAGCTCCAAGATTGGTAGCCCTTTTTGGAGAGCTCAGCCCTTTTTTTTACAATTCTCTCACCATTGGTTCTCATAGAAGACCCAAGCCAAATCATCCCGTGACTAGATCCCTATCCAAGGCATGCAACACAAGATACTGCTGTGAATTTGAGTTCACTTATTTCTTGCCCTTTTTTTATTGGAATCTTCTTCGAGTTGAATAACTTGACATATCAACAGCCACGTAAAATTTTGGCCACGATTAGGCCAACATCAGACATAAAAATAAGTTGACATACCCTGCTTAAGAAGTACTCCGCAACATCAGGAAGAAAGTGAAGCTCATCTTTTCTTCTATAAGTGTGCTGTATAGCAGGATCTTTCCACAACTCCTCAACTAATGGTGCATACTCGCGCGTTGCTGCAGGGAAAAATGCATCCAAATCACCAGTGGCTATAATGTCCAGAAGCCAGTCAGCAAAATGCTTTAGCCTTGGGTTGATAGAATAGACACACTGGTTAGTTTCACCGGACTCGACCTCCCCACCTGACACAAGATTAAAATATTGATTACATGTTGAAAGAGCTGCAATGATGTTAATTTGTTTTTAGGCCAGCTTGGAGAGACATTAGAAGCATCATCATGTATAAAGCTTCTATAAAAACAAGCAATGAAACACATCTAAGAAACAAGTCCATGTTCTACTTTAAAAGCTCAAAACTATGTTCAAAAGCAGACAAGATTTTGCTGTTGGCAAACATTACCAGCATCACAGTTCTGATCATTGGCAGCTAGTTCTTGCATTCCAGACATTGCTTCCTCCTCAAACCGCTCCCGCCCATCTAATAATATGCTAAGATACCTGTACATATTACTCTGGATCATCAACTTCAGATCCTGCAGTTCTTCTGCAGAAAACCCATTTCCATACAAAAATTTTGCCTGTTCAATAATGCATAGTGAACATTAGATAAAATGGCATCAACAACATTTTTAGACTGTAAAAACTAGCTGTTTGTGCTGAATTGGGTAGATAACATAGCTCTAGGTGATCCTAGCAACTGAATTTATCACTTAAGCACAATGGGAAATTAGCCATATCTTAATCATGAATACACCATATACCAATCGTTTCTAAACCAAGAAAGCATAAAGAAAAGCAGAATTCAGATAAGTTGACTAATATGATCCCCAATACACACTCAGCCCATGCCATTGAAAGCATTGTAGAGGTTGAACTATATGCCAATCCACAATTTAAAGTTTCCTAATCATCTTAATTATTCCTCATCTACTAATAGATTGGAATGACAGACATTATTCATGCTCAAGCAAGATATTCTAGCTAACTTCCTTGTTGGTGTAAATTTCTGAAGTGGCTTTACTTTCATTTCCAATGCCACTTAAAGCAATTGGCATAGCAACACAAAACATAATTGTTAGAAAAAAATAGTACATTAGCAATAAGAAAATTCCAAACCTGCTTGAAGATGGTGCTTGTTCCAGAGCCTTGAAGCCCAAGTAAAAGAAACTTCTGGGTTCGTTTTTGCTCTAGGTAATTTGGAACAGTACTATAATTGCTGGCCTCCTCCCTCACTCCTTGAGGTTGACCATGGGGCACAGGCAAAGAAAACAAGGTACAGACAAAACGAGTTGTTGCCTGTCTCATAAAAACCAAAACCCATATCATATTACATATAATATATCCATGATACAGTTCAGGCCGTTAGAAGTTTATGTACCTTCTCCCAGATGTTTCCTCTAATGTTATTTTGACCTTCTTCCTCATAACGACCATCATCATAGACCCAAAAATGAGTGTCACGTGGACACTGCACATTTGCCAACTGAACACAACAAAAGGATACATCAATTATTATTTATTTGTTTATTTATTTCAGCCCAAATGGAAGGATACATCATGATTAGTTATACAATATGAAAACATGCATTCAATAAACAGTTTATTCCCATTCACATTCTTATCAAATGCTGAGGTTAAACATATATTAGGATGTCTAAAAGAAAGGCATAATGCAGAAAACTGAGGTGTTAAAAGAGTTTTGTAAAAGGAATCTGTTTCTTCTAACTGGTTATGATATAAAGTATAAAAGGAGGAGACAACTTAGCACCGCAAGAACATGAGATAATAGATCCCATATTAACTTTTATTGTTGTTACCTTTAGCACCCTCAATTCAAGTTTTGTAATCTCCCTTCCATTGATATAGACTTCGGTATTGCCATTGCTTGCATCATGATTAAGCTTGCCAGTGAAATTTAGGTTTGAACTAATTATGCGATCAGGTTTTTCTCCTTCCTGCCAATTCAATAAGAAAAAATGGTCGAATCAAGTCCCCTTATTCTAGATGTACCTCTGCTTGCTTCTTCAAATAGAAAAACCAAGTGAAACATAAAATAGCATATCATATTAACTTACCTTTCCCCATAGACCAGATTCCTTGTCATACCAATATCTTCCAGGCTTCAACTTCCTAGGAGGTAAAGGGCATCCGAGTAATTCAGCCATCTCTTCGGGCTTCAGTGGATATCCATTCACAATTAGCTGCTCCGGCCGGAGCTGATTAGCAGAACATTCTTTCTCTGCTTTCATAATCTGCTTTACCTCCAATGGACTGAGTAGTCGAGACAAGAGCCTAGAATGTTTACCTAATCGTAAGCGCTTTGATTCATCAATTGGCTGGCGAATGCATGTCACACATTTCCGTCCTTCAGGCATCGACCCCATTGCCCTAAGCACACAATTGCTGCAATACTTAGCATCACAAACCAGGCAAGACTCCTTTGTCTCCCACTTTCTCTTACTGCATCGATAACAAACCCTTCTCTTCTTCTTCTTTTCTGTTGAAACCCCAACATATTCAGGAAAAACTCTCGTTACCATATCCACGTCTTTCCTATCTGACTTTTCAACAGTATTGAATGTAACAACTGGAACTCTCTTTCCTTCATTAACAACTTGTTTAGGAGGATTACTAGGAGGGTTGCCAACTGAGCCAGGTGATACTGACGGAGAAGCTGAAGAAAAATCAGGATTTTGCAGAACAGACACTACGGACTCAGAGCTTGCCGAAACCCTTGGACTCTGAGTACGTGGACTTGTGACACTGGCAATATAAGACACTGGCAAGGGGATTGGTTCAATCACCAGGGTCGCAGAATTAGCAACTGATCTTTGCGACTCTGACAGTGCTTCTGCAGTAGGGATGGCATGTGAATTTACATCCAGAGGCTCAACTCTAGGTACTTCATAAGTAACTGGAGGACCTTTATATTCTATTGCTATAGAGTAATCAAGCTCTAATGAATCTTCAGGGAGCGAGGCACCGGGTGGAAGCATCTTCCCGACCAACTTTTTCCAACTCTCACCCTCCTTTTGCTCCATTTATTTGAATACAATACCGAAGTGCTATATGCCGGGCTAGAGCTTCAAGTTCAAATTACAACTCCTCAAGTATCACACATAGTTATCAAACTATGCTCTATATCATCCAGAGTCATGCTTGGATAAGCTCGAATTACCTGGAAAGAAATTGTCAGAACAGTGAGATTTTCTGGGTCCTTTATAGTGCATGCTTGACAATGACACCAGAAATAGTTACCAAGCAGCCAGACTTCAACATACAAATTGTCATCCTAAAAAAGCCTTCCAATTTCAAAAAATATATTAGAAAAGATCAATCATTTGACCCTAATTAAATGAAATAAAAGCAAATTCAGATGTTCAAAAACCAAGCACGGGATTCAGGCATAATTTGAACAACAAGTAGGCCCACACGCATACTCTTTTGGAATGAAGTAACTGAAATAATTGGCAGTCAGCCACCAGAAAAAATAAAGGAAAAATCCATTTTGTTATGTCTATCCAAGAGAAGACTTTTACCTATAAATAATATCCTAAACGCATAGAAGATTGTTAAAAATGATAGTCAAATGGTAATGTAGGCTCATATGGAAATTTTCAACTTTAAGAAAAATACGATTGAATTCATTTATAGTCAAACAATAGCATTTCAAGCTTCATTCAAGCTTTGAGGCTAAACATGACTTTCCAACTAAAAAGAACAAAATTGAATCAGTCTACCATGGAAAACATTGGGATCACATTTAGCTACTGAAACTTCAATAAACATAAAAAAAAAAAAAAGGCAGTCATACCCATCCATACATAGAAAATCTTAGGGTCAATCAAACAAATACTGTATACAAAACCCAAAAAAGTAAAAAGAAAAAAACCCAAGAAGATACCTGAAAGAAAAGGACGAAAATGAAAGTAAATCTCAGAGAGGAAGAAGAAAAGGTAGAGAAGCTCTTTGCTTTCTGCGCTTCTTCGAATTGTTTCTTTTCTGTGCTTTGAAGAAATCCAAGAAAAGAAAACGAAATCCCAGACTCTGAGAGATGGGAAAAATAAAAAATAAAATCTTCAAAAAGCCTCTCTCTGCAAAACCAAAAAAGAGGGCCTGCACTACAACACATCAGTCCATTTTTTTGTAGAGAATGATGAAAATGGTGAACACTACAGACAAATAAGAGAGAGAAATGTGGGCCCCCGAGTTTCTTATTTTCTTTTTTGGTTTAAGAACTTCATGAACAACAGTGGCAGCAGCAGTTACAGGATCGTCTGAAGGAGTGGTTTTCACTTTTTTAATGTTTGTTGTAGTTGAGTTGAGGACTGGGTGGGGGGATGAGCTGCCCCGAGCTCTACTGAGTGTCGCCTCGTGCGTGGGTACTGTTGGCGCCTATGGTGGTGATGATGTGGAACCGTACGACCAAGATATTTGTGTTGGATCACGCGCCTTCTAAGGAGAGTGATAGATTCTCTCTTCTATGTCTGTTTGTTTGCCTTCCTTGTTGTGGGCGTGAAAAACGTAGATCAGGCCTGATCATAGTACTATGGGCCACGGCTCACTCCCACCAGGCCATCATCCATCATAATTTTATATTGGTTAATATATTTTTAATCCCTGTACTTTGACGAAATTAGAAATTTAGTCTTTATATTTTAAAAGGTAGAAATTAAGTCCTCTAATATTTTTTTTAATCTAAAAATATCATTCCAATCATTAAAATCGTAAGTATTTTCTGTTTAAATTTATCAATATGGATATTTGACAAAAGATAAGCATGTTAAGTTAACAAAATTTAACAGAGACTGAACTATTTTTTCAAAATTAAAAAAATAAAGAGATTGAATCTTTTATCTTTTAAAGTACAGGGATTAATAGCGGATTTTAACCTTTTATGGTACATCATAAATTAATGAAATAACTAAAAGAGAAAATGATGATGGGGTCTTAGCTGAACCCTCCAAGAAGTGTAGAATTCAATTCCCTTTTCTAAAAAAATAAGGAAAAGTAGAAAAAACTGAACGTTGATGTTGTCAAAGTGGATGACTTGAAAATGGGGACATGAGAGAAGACAGTAGCAATCAATGTGAGATGGGGACCATTGGGAAAAAAAAGATACAAACATTTTAATCTGAAAGTCCCAACAAACAAGACAGTCAATAAACCAAGGTTTTTATGATGGTTGGTATACTTCAGTTGCAACTATAATGGATTTAATCTTTGGGAGTTGGGACATTATATATTGGAAAATATTCGGATTTTCAATTAAAGAATATATTTCAATATTTAATTATTATGAAGTTGGTTGAGGTTAATAATTAATATTATATAAAACTTCACATCAAAATAATTGATTATATTTAAATTTATACATAATTCACATACGGTGGGATATGGATCGAAATAAATATGACATGAATTTTTTGATCTTATAATTTTATTAAAAAAATCATTTTAGCTTCCTATTATATTTTTATTTTTTTAATCCTTGAATTTGTATTATTTATCAAATCACTCGAAATGGGTTGAAAATTTAACGTTTGTTAACTTTGCTAGTGTCTTATAAACGTGGGTTGTCACGTTAAAAATTAATTAATTTTTTTGAAAATTAAAAAAGTTTTTATATTTTAAAAAACTAATTAATTGTTGATGTGACAATCCATATGAATGTCACGTCAGTAAAATTAATAAATTTTAGTTTTTTCATTTGTTTTTTAGTGATTTAATAAATAACGCAAATTCAAGAGTTGAAAGATATAAAAAATTAAATGAATGGTTAAAATGACATTTTTTTTTTGTGAAGTTGAAGGGCCAAACAAACCATTATGAATCACATATGGTTTTTTTTTTTTTTTTTTTGTGAATTACAAACAACGACTAACGCAACTCAAATTCAAGTCACACTTAAGACGATGAACACCCTTGACCATCAAGCCAATACACGAGGTTCTGACTCACATATGTTTTAATCATAATTAGACTTGAACTTACAATTTTAAAGTTCGGAGGGCCTCAATTTTATCATTAAGGGTGAGTTTGGATAAGCGATGGGGTGCACTACATTGTGTTTAATTTACTTTTTGTTTCACACCACAATATTTAATTTCACTAACACCGTTTTTTTTTACACTAATCACATGTAAACGCACCACTCATCAAAATCCACTCTAAATTAAGTTCTCATTGAAGATAAATTTATTTTCAAAAAATTGTTATCAATTATAATTACAATTTGTTTTTATCTTGTTTTTTACTTTTTGTTTTTTATGCAAACACATTAAATATTTATATTTAAATTTTAATATATATTAATTTTATGATTTTTTTTAATATTTTAATCAATTTATTTTCCTTTGAAACCTTCTAACTAATTAACTTTACCTAAGTAATTTAATCAACTCATTTCCAGGTCAATATATAATTCAATTCAATCGAATTAATTCACTTGAATTTTTAAAGCAAAATCTTATAATTCATTTATTTTCTGTATTTTTAGAGTTTATATTTTTTTTTAATTTTCAATTGATGATGAAATACAGTTTTAAAAAAATGTCATGTCATCGCTTTTGAACATAATTTAAGTTTAATGATCAAATTGAAAAAAAATTACGAAATTTCTAGATTAGTATAGACAAAAAAAATTCAAGACCCGATAAAAAAAAGTTGTCAAATTAAGAGTCTAAATATTGCTTTATCACTTAATTTTAAATCACTTCAAAATGTGATTAAAATTTTATTATTTTGTAATTAAAAATAAAAAAAATAAATTAAATTAAATAGAAAATACATAGATAAACAATAATTCTAATAATAAAAGTATAAATTGTACTTTTATTTAAAATTTACTTAACAAATAGATTTGGGTTTGAATTTTTCTTCAAAATATGAGAAAATATTTAGCATTCGCAAAATCATAAATAAATGTATTCTACACTAAACTCAAGAAAAGTAAAATTTTCTCAATAATCACATTTAATCTGATTAAACTCAATAGATTTCTTAAAAAACAATGAAGATCTCCTAGCACTACTTTAACAATATTTGGTCTTTTATGTTTCCTATTTGTTTCCCCTTTGTCTAAAGCAAGTGAAAGCACCAAATAGTCCATTTCAACCATTCTTTTGCCCCATCTTGCTTTCTTTCTGTGATCTTTTTAAAAACATTAGCCTATAATACATTGCATCTATGATTACTTTTCAGAATATTACATATTGAAATAATAAATCTTAATGAGGATTTATATATATATATTTAACATTAATCTCATCATAGTTTTTACTATATTTATTTTTATACAGTATTTAGAATTATTTATAACTCTTCTCAATATTTGAAGAGGAGAATAATGCGCTTCAGCACACTCGAATCCATATTCTCTTATACTGACAACAATGTCGATACCGATCGAACTAAAGCTCAATTGATATATATACTTTTTATTGTTACAAATTTAGAGAGGATGATAAGTTGTCAAAGTTTGAATATTTGCGATTGATACTAATGAGCAGCTTTATCACCCCCTCCGTGACTTTGATGATGAATACAAATTTTTGGTGCCTACTTTCAAAAACGATATATGCAAAAATATTTATTATAAAATTAGAAGCCCTGAGTCCCAATTGTAAAATATGGGGTTGGGCTGGGTTGGATTCCTAGAACCTCCTAGGGTTTATCAAGTTCATCTGCCCTCATGTAAAACGGGCATAAAATCATGGCCTTAGTCTGTATGGGCTTCAACTCTAAAATCCAATTATCTCCCAGGCTTTGGGGAGTCGTTGTTATTCTTCGTAAGGCTTAAGTGAGATGGTTGTGTAGATGCACGGGTCATGTAGGACTTGTGGTTGTGGCTGCTGCTCTTGGTTTACTTGGCCCCTGGTGCTGAGATGGCAAGCTATGATAGGCCCTGTAAACTCGAAGAAGGAATCTAATCATGCCAAGCTCTCCCTGAACATTATCCTATCCAGAATCTACTCCTCCCATAACCTGACCTTTGCTTTCCAGGCTGGGATTCTCTTCTCAATCTCATGGATCACATTCAAACTCCTCTTCTCTCGCTACTTCCAAACCTCCTGCTCCCATTCCATTCTCCTTTCTCTTTTCCTCTTATTTCACTCCTACTACATACCATAGTCTCAAATTCTTTGACCTTTGTGCCAATCTCCTTACACACCCCAAAGGTCCATAGATTTCACCTTTTGTCATATTATGTTTTCATGTTATTCCACATGGCATTACTTTAGATTGGTAAATCATGATGTGTAGATAAAACTATGGCTGGGACTTCAGTCCTTCAGCAGACCAACTTCTTTTCACCGCCTGCAGATCCACCACAAATCTCTGAGTTGAATTTGAGGTTGAATGAGCAAAAGTGCTTCTCTCTCCTCAAGAGGTGCAAGAACTTGGAAGATTTTAAGCAAGTTCATACTCAGATCGTCAAATGGGGTTTCTTTTGGAACTCCTTTTCTGCAAGCAATCTGGTGGCTGCATGTGCTCTCTCAGATTGGGGTAGCTTGGAATATGCCTGTTCCATTTTCCAACAAATCCATGAACCCGGTACTTTTGAATTCAATACCATGATTAGAGCTCATGTCAAAGATATGAACTTTCAGGGTGCTTTAGTTGTTTATTATGAGATGCTTGAAAGAGGAGTTGAACCTGATAATTTCTCTTATCCTGCACTTTTCAAGGCATGTGCCTGGTTAAAGGCAAAAGAGGAAGGAATGCAAATTCAAGGACATGTATTTAAGTTTGGGTTTGAAAATGATCTTTATGTACAAAACAGCTTGATCAATATGTATGGCAAATGTGGGGAGATGCAACATTCTTGTGCAGTTTTCGAGCAAATGGATGAAAAGAGTGTTGCTTCTTGGAGTGCTATTATTGCAGCAAATGCCAGTTTGGGAATGTGGCATGAGTGTTTAATTGTATTTGGGAACATGAGTAGTGAGGGATGTTGGAGGCCTGAAGAAAGCACACTGGTTAGTCTGCTCTCTGCTTGTACTCATTTGGGTGCTTTGGATTTGGGGAAATGCATACATGGGGCCTTACTGAGAAACATTAGTGAACTCAATGTCATAGTTCAAACTTCATTAATAGACATGTATGTCAAATGCGGGTGTTTGAAGAAAGGTTTATCACTCTTTAAGAAGATGACCAAAAGGAACCAAATGTCCTATACTGTAATGATTTCAGGGCTTGCCATGCAAGGACATGGTGAAGAAGCTCTAAGGATATACTCAATGATGCTAGAAGAAGGTCTGGACCCGGATGATGTAGTCTTTGTGGGCATATTAAGTGCTTGCAGTCATACTGGCCTTGTTGATGAGGGCTTCAAGTGCTTTGATAGAATGAAATCTGAGCATGGAATAGAACCAACAGCTCAGCATTATGGTTGCATGGTAGACCTCATGGGAAAAGCTGGGATGATCAATGAAGCTCTTGAGTTCATCAACAGCATGCCTATCAAGCCCAATGATGTGGTCTGGAGAAGCCTTCTTAGTGCCTGTAGAGTTCATTGTAACTTGGAAATCGGGGAGATTGCAGCCAAGCATCTATTCGAGTCGAACTCGCAGAACGCCGGTGACTATGTTATACTGTCGAATATGTATGCACAAGCCGAAAAGTCGCTGGAGGTGGCTAAAATTCGGACGGAAATGGCTAGAAAAGGTTTCAACCAAGTGCCGGGATTTAGCTTGGTTGAAGTTGGAAGAAGAATCCACAAGTTTGTCTCGCAAGATACATCTCATCCTCGATGCGGAAGTGTCTACGAGATGATTCACCAAATAGAATGGCAGTTAAAATTCGAGGGTTATTCCCCGGACACATCTCAAGTACTGCTTGATATTGACGAAGAAGAGAAGAGGCAGAGATTGAAAGGTCATAGTCAGAAGCTAGCCATTGCATTTGCACTCATCCATACGTCTAAAGGCACACCTATAAGAATAGCTAGAAACCTCAGGATGTGCAGTGACTGTCATACGTATACCAAACTAATATCCATCATCTATGAACGTGAAATTACCGTAAGAGATCGTAATCAGTTCCACCATTTTAAAAATGGAACTTGTTCTTGTAGGGATTACTGGTGAACCGATAAGTTTCCATTATCAGGATTTTGAATTCTTTCATCTGCCATGAATTGCCATTTCCTTCTGCATTAAACTCTATACATGGATAGTTGTTTTACAACAAAAAAAGAAGGTTATTTAATCAAATTTTCTCTTGCAAACGATTGTATTTCTGAGAAAAATGGAGCCAAGATCGGTGCAGAATTCATATGGTGAGGAATGCAGCCATAAATCAAATGATTTTCAATCATATATGAAATAGAAAGTTGCCAATCCATATGAAAATAATTCTAAAAGTTGAAGCAAGTATTGTAAATCAGTCCGAATCGAAGTTTTCCTCTCTGCTTTTTTCTTTCAAATTCAATGGTCTTCCAAGGCCCCTTAAACGTTCAAGATGAATACTCAAACCGGTTTAAAGAGAGTTTTACAGAAAATTTAAATCAGAATGGTTAAGCCTTAGGGCTTTACATGTTCCCTGATAAACTGTTCTACCTGTGCTACTTCCCCCTTCAAACCTGAAGCATCTGCAATGGTAACCGTGTTTCTACACTGGGTGAATGAAAATACTTCTCCAGATACTCCGAGAGTGAAGTCATTTGAAATATCAGCTGCTGATATTGCACTTCTTGATGCCCGCAGTTTTTCACTATAAACATGGTAAAAACAGACAAATTAAGTATAAATGACATGCAAAATATAATTACAGAAATATAGAACATATAGAGAGAAACGAACTAGTGATCGTACATTTCCTTTTCTATTTGCTTTCTGATGAACTCCTTGGTATGTGCAGTCACTTTATCGGATTTATTGCAACAGATGAGAACAGGAATTTTCTTCTTGACCACACTGGCCTTCGTCAAAATATCATACAGATATCTGTTACACAAAAGCAAAAATCGTATCTAACATTCTTCTTGGTAATCAGAAAGCAAAAGGAAGAGAATTGCAAGTGTAGCGAATGCATTATCGTAGCTATTCTTACTCTGAAACCGAAGGGCAACTTGGTAAGAACTCCACAGCATCCACAACAAACACAATGCCAGCTGCTTGTGGCAAGAATTCGTCCAGTTTGGGCCGAAGACGAGAATGACCAGGAACATCAACAAGATGAACCGGCTTGATTTTGCCCTTCTATTAAACGATAGATTTATTAGAAGTGAGGAAGAGAGAGAGGATGTGGAGTCAGTTAAATACGGGACAATGATCCAAAAGTAGCAATCAATGACAACAGAATGAAATAAGATGCCATATGCCACATAGAAAAACAGAAAGCATAAACTAACTTCAGAAACGCAAGTTAAGATGAATTACCTTATTACTTTCGGAGTTTAGCACGAAAGTGCCCTCATTTGGTTCCATGGATGTAACAGTACCCTGATGTGAGGAACCATCACGAAGCTGACATGGGAATTATGTCAGGAAAGTTATTGAGTTACGACAATATCACATTGCTAAGCATTTCAACTATGCTAAAAACTTAGGACATCAGAATACCTATCTAACAGTATATTGTACATTCGCAGCCATACAGGACATCACTAGAAGAATTTAATATTTCAGATTTTAAGAGTTTGGAAAGGAACAAAGCAAATAATGGAGCTGCGTACCACATAGAAAAGAACTGTTTTACCGCTCCCACTAAGGCCTGTGAGTACTATGGTATTTGATTTAGTGCGCTTGAACAAGCGGACTGCAAGACAAAGAGTGAGGAAAAGGTAAGTAAATATAACTCAAACTCCAAATGGGAAACTGATTATATCATAATATTGCCTCAGAAGGAAATATCATAGAATGCTAAATCATTACCTTAAGCCATTTCACCCTAATAGGGTTTAAACTAACGTCTTTTTTCTTGGGAATTCATTAAATTAAAAGCATGATAAGAAACTTCAAGGCAATATACATTGTATCTTTATATCAGTCTAAATAGGTTTTAATCAAGATGATAATCTAAATGCTTATGCATTGAGCAACTGACCAAATCCAACAACCATTTGTCAGATAAATAATCAATTATTAACTTCAAAAATCTAACAATTCACACATGAAATAAAATTTAGAAAATTTCATACATCTTTTTTTTTTTAAATAAAAGGGATTAATCACTTTTGCTACTATAAAAGATGACATTTGAAATTCTTAAATGCATAAACCAAGAAGAAATATGAAAAGTAAGGAAAATACTACTGCTTAATTCTTGAAGAAACAAATAATAAACAGAATTTCTATTCCAAGGTCGTTATTAATAATCAATGCGGACTTACTGGAGAAAAGCAGGAGGGTAGATATGAACAAGGCAGCAATAGCAGCATAGAGTTGAATTGGGGGTATTTGATCCAAATATTCAATTGCTTGATGCAACCACTGCTCCATTTGAATCTTCCATGGCTCGAATTGAATCTTCAACTGCTCTAATTGATCCTTCCACTGCTCCATCCCTTCCATCGCTTGAGTTTCAGGTTATACGGGATATGAAAACCTAGAAAACGCAAAACCCAGATTCAAAAATTAATTCTTTTTCTGAATCCTGAATTAAGAGTTTTCTAAAAGGCAAGGAAGATTGTCTGGTTCAAGGCTAGACATTGTCTTTTCTCTTGGTAAAAAGCTTAGTTTTTTTTTTTTTTTTAAGAGCAAGACAGATTCTGAGTTTTAACATTCGAAAGTTGAAAAGTTTTGGTCATGTTCTCTTATACTCTACTAGAAATTGAAAGCAACAAAAAAAGTAGAAATCATTCTAACCTAAGTTTTTGATTTAGTAGAAAAAGGATTAGCCAAATTGTGATTCAAAAATATTTTTAAAGAAGTGAGGAAAAGAAACCGAATCTCTAATGAGAAAAAATTTGGATTAAGATTAGAGAAAAATCCCAACTTTAAATATCATCTCACAATTTCATTCAAATGGAATTTAGATATCAAAGTTGTAAAAAAACATACATACCTTTAACGTATTTCTCTTCTCGCAGAGAAAAAAGAAAAAAAAGAGAGTTTTCTTTTCTCTTTCTTCTGCTACTGGAAAAATCGAAGAACGAGTGAAGTGGGTGGAAAAGAAAAATGAATCGCAGTATCAAATTTAACGGCTCAAAAACAAAGTACCAAATCTGACGGTCAAAAATGACTGGTTAAAAAATTTCCCTTTAATACACGGTGTAAAAAACTTGACCGATGAAGAAAGGATTAATTTGCAGAAATTCGACCTCGAAGCTGAAAACTCTCCCCTCGATCATGGTATAATTTGAGAATTCATTTCAATCCAAAGCAAAACAGGCTGTTTCTTTTATTCTATGGATCCTGTTTGACTGGAAAAATACATCTATAATTCCATTTTCAGCTCTGTTTATTTATTTATTTTTACTAGTAGTGGTTTCATTTTTATTTAACACGTCGGCATTAGATCATTAATATTTCAGTGGGTCTTTCCCCATTTATTTTACACATCGTAAGGTGTTGGACACGGCTCCATGTTATGCTTTCTCTGATTATTGGATACAGCCAAAAAAAAATTGAGAGTATTTGAATAAAAATATAAATTTAAAAAATGAATTTGGATAATAAAATAATATTCGTTTAAAAAATAAGTCGAGTCTTGAATAAAATATTTTTGATTCAGGTTCAATTCAATTTCACAAAAGGACGTAAAAAATTTGCTATTTTTTGGTTTTTAATTTTTTGTTGTTGTTTTCTCCCTATTTTGCTACAATTTCGCTATTATGTTGTTACTATTTTATTATTATTGTTTAGATATTGTATAAAACTTATTTTATTTATTAATTTTGTTATTATTTTATATTCATTTGTCAATTTTGTTACTATTTTAGAACATTTTTTTGTTAAGTTGTATATATCTTAGTGTTATTCAAGTATATATTTTTTAAAATTTATTTTCAATTTGTTAGAAAATATTTATTTTAATGCTTTTAGTATTTTTAATGCATCATATATATTTAAAAATTATATAAAATTAATATGGGCGGGTCAAGTCGGGCTCGGGTTTTAGCATTTTTATCCGAGTTAGGCTTAGACAAAATTTTAGATTCATTTTTCGAGTTAGGCTCGGGCCTATCAAATGAACTTAAATTTTTTTTGAACCTGGCCCGAACCTAACCCGACCCATAAACACCTCTAGTCACAATCGGGATGGCGACAAAGGTGACGGAGATCGTTGCCGAAATTTGGACTTTAATAAAAGATTTTCTAACAAACAATGAACATTACATTTGAATTAAAAAAAGAAACTAGAGAAGAGGAATTGCTAAAAAAATGAAAAAAAATAAACGATTCATCTTTCAAGGTGAGAGGGAGAAAAGATAAATTAGTCAAAAAAAAAAAAAAAAAAATTATATATTAATTAAAAATTACTATGTTTATTAAATATTTTACTATTTTATTGAAGTAATGCGAGTATACATATTACATCTTAAATAACAATTGCATTAAATTATGACTAAATTATTTATTTTTATTAAATTATATTTAATAATAATTTTATTAAAATTTAATAACAATGATCATTTCAGTTTTTTTTCTTTATGCTATTACAAATTTATTTGATTCAATCAAACATAAGAATATTATTGTAGTTTTATTTCATTCCATTCAACCAAATAATTGAATTAGTGATTACAACTTTATTCCATTACAATTTTATTTTATTACAGTTTTATTTCATTCACCCTAACTAAACCCACTGTTAGTGTTAAGATCTTGCTTAGTAAAGTGGAAAAAATTGGAAAGATAAAAAAATGAAAAAGGAAAGAAGGATAAAAAAATAGAAATTTTCTTTTTATAGGAATGTTTCGTAGGAAAGATGAAAAAATGGAAAAATAGAAAGAAGAAAAAGTAATTTTCTTTCAAGTTATTGCTTTATAGAGTTGAAAAATGTGAGGAAATAAAATAAAACATTTGTAAAATGAATAATTTTGAACTAGGATTAATATTTATGGATGTATTTGAACTCTGACAACTTTTGTTTTGAATTTAACTAGTATCTAAACTTAGAAACTATAATTCAAATTGGTACTTTTTTTTTAGGTACCTAACTTATACTATTAAAAGTCATTCAAAAAAAAAATTATATTATTAAAATACACTGACGTGATACTAACGGTTGATAGCAAGTTAAATTCGTAAAAATTTGACTTTCAATGGTGCCAAAAAAAGTAATTTTGAAATCTCATTTTCGTTAATCGAATCTATAAATATTAAATATAAATATTTAAAATTTAATTGAGAGGTTTGTAATTAATTATTATTCTCGACGTTCCTCTTTCAAGTTTTGCATTTTTTATTACATAAAATATCGAACAACTCCAAAGAGAAATGTTTTTCCTAATTAATTTTTTAAAAAATTTATTGTATTAATTCAGAAGGCATCATATTTCATTTGTATTGTTCAAATGGTATAATAAATGTCGTTTTATATCTTTCTTCTTCTTTTATTTTGATTGTCAAAATTCAGATTTCATGTCAAACTTTGATAAAATATTTACATAGCAAAGTTTTTATAATAAATCTTTTTTATTTGAGATTGGGTATCTAATCCATTTCAAAGTTATGTATTTTGTAGTCAATGCCAAGACTTTACTTCAACGACAAAAAAGAGAAACCCTTTTAATAGAAACAGATACCTTAAGATCACATACCATAATGCCAAGAACAAAACAATGGCATGAAATTAACCTTCCTGATAGGTGAAAATTAAAAGGTGCTATAGATTAGACCAATTCATGGGTTGGACAAACTCAAAACGATCAATCTCAAAATAATTTAAATGTAAAATTGATTTAATTAAAAAAATCCGAAATTTTTAAAATTCTTGAATTAACCTAAATCAAAACTAATTCAACCCATCAAAATAGTTGGTTATGTACATGTACATGTACATATATTTGGACAATCAATTTTTTACGTGGTATATTCTTCTTTAAAGAATCTATGGAATCGAAGCATAAAAATCCTTGCAAGCAAAAAAATAAAAGATACAAATCCGATTCAATTAGATTTGATTATAGAAAAACTAATAATTCAAATTAGAGCAATCCAAACCCAAAATAAATTAAATGTAAATTTGATTTACCACATGAAAACTAATTCAACTTATCACAGTAATTGGTCATATACATGCACATATTTTATCACTATCAATTTTTTATATGGCATATTCTTAAGGACCCGTACAATCAAAAGAAAGAAAAGATGCAAATCCTTCCTCGTAAACTAAAGAACAAGGAATCCTATAAAGAACACAGCCAAGAACTGAAACCTGGATAGTAAAACAAGAACCTTGATATAAACAACACTTGAGAAACTTGCAAACAAAATGAAGATAATAAAACAGTGAGAGAGAGAGGGTTATTACAACTATGACGTCAATGAAGTTGTTCGCCAACAGGACGTGGTTTTCGCAATGACGACACAAGAAGACTTGGGAGTCAGAGTTCAGATTGTATTTAATGAAATCTAAATCGCTGGACGATGCCATTACAATCTTGGGGTTGAGCTGAGTCCAAGAAAACACACACCCAATTTTAGATTAAGAATTTCAGAGGGATACGTAAATGGAAGAAAAGAAAAAGAGGGGAAAATGAGGTTCTTGATCGTAAGTTGTTTACCAGTTACGAGCTTCTGAAAACTGGATTTAACGGAGGGATGCCTGTTGAGGAAAACAAATTGAAAATGGTTGAATGGGTTTTACTATATATAAACAGATAAAGGTCCCCTTTCAGTTACAAGGTCCTCGGGGGAAAAGTTGTCCGTTAAAAACCAACTTGAAAATCTTAGAGCCTTTTAACAACCCAAAATGAAAACACTGTTACTATGAATGCCTATTCTATTATTGAGATTTATAATGGAATTCGGGATAAATGTGTTTATCTATATAATATTATATTTTCTACTTTTTCTAATTTCTGGGTTTTTGAGAGAATGGGACACGAGAAAGGAGAGTGAACATCGGCAATTGATAGCAACAGATGACAACATGCAAGAAGAAATTTTTGACATTCAAGCAGCAGATGAGAACAAAAACAATGGTGAAAGCCACAAGTAATTTCTGTAAACCTGAACTTTTGTGATGAATTTCAGGAAAAAGAACTAAGAAGAAAAAGGGAAGAATCTGATGATTCTTCTGGGTTGGTCACAAGTGAATACTGGGGAAATCTTCCAGTTTGTCTTTAATTTTCCTTTAAATGATGTTCCACCATCTTCTCTCCCTGTTTATCAGCCTACAATTCCGAATCCCTTACGCAGACATATAGAGTAAGACGAGATGAACTAATAATAAGATCCTTGCTTGCAGCACAGATCCGGCATGAAACTTTTTACAAATCATAACCCTATTGGAAACTAATGTGCCAAAAATAATGAAACGCCGTCAAGATGGCTTCATGAAGATTTTATTCAAAGTTACGGTAACCCCAGCTGCAGTAATGGTGAATGCTTCTCAAGCTGGATGTAGAGCAGAAAAGATTTGCATGAAGACGGTTGAAGTAGCTCTCTTCAGCCCAACAAAGTGCTTATGCAGGTCATTGCATCCTTCTTTCATGCCAACGCCAAATTGGGAGTGTAGGGAGTCATTAATTCTTATATAATTTCTATCTGTGGGGTTCAAACTAAAAGGATGAATTCAACAAGGTCATCACTAGTCCCACGGCAATGACATTCAAGAATATAGGATTTCTATTGCAATCAGCTTAAAGACCTTTAAGCATTGATATGTGAAGTTGAATCATGAAAAGCAACTTACAGTCATCCATTGTCCAGAATAAAAGATTATCAATACAAATGTATGAACTGCACTATTACAGCTATCCTTTACTTATCACAAAACAAATGCCTGCTTAACCATGTTAAAAAGTCACAAGTCGGTGGCAATATTCACAGGTTATCTCTTCCTAGTAAGACCTATTGCAGTAGCTATTAATATATCTTTAAGAAATTATAAAGCAGCTAAAAAATTCATATTTCTCTGCAGGGTACTTACATGTCATCTTTCAAAAGATATGCCATGCTCAATACATGTCATCTTTCGCAGCCAATAGGTAAGCAAAATCAGGTTTCTGAAATATATGTCATCTTTCGCAGCCAATAGCAAGATCGGGAGGGAGTGAAGCAGGATCAAGTTCCCAGCCATCTTTCAAAAGATCAGGGACATCATCACCAGAAAGCTTCCGTGCAGGAATCTGATGTGAAAACAACCTAATGTCATCCTTTTCAAGCCATCTAATAGCCTGACATCCAATCTCCTGTCTCTTAAATACTGTCTTGAATCCATCAACTTTCTCAAGATATGCCATGCTCAATCCATGAATTTCACTATAAGTTGTTAAAAGCACAACTATGTCATAGCAGTGTTTATCTCTAGCTGAATGATTTCTTCCTGCTGCACCTAATTTAGCTTCATTATAAAGAACCCAAACTGAGGCCTTCCTCGGATAAATCCTATAAAATTCCTTTGCCGCCCTTTCACATTCTACCATGTGCGAAAAGATATTCACAGAGTTAATTGAACTCTTCCTGGCAACCTTAAATCTCCCACAGGATACATGAAATCCCATTTCCTCCCAACTAATCAACTTGTCATCCCCATTATTCTGAGAGTCCAACCAACTCATCTTCACTTCAAATGGATTTACTGAAAACACTTCTTCAATCAAACCATAATGCCTAGGCATTCCATCATCATCATATATAGCCCACACTTGCCCTTTCTTAAAATTCCTCTCAGATCTATCTTTATAAAAATCATAGAAATCAAAATCCTCCACAGCCACAATTTCCATGTCCCTACTCTTGGAACCACGGCGCTTATCGATGTCTGAATTCATTCTCTTCCTAGAAGTCCCTTGCTTGGTGAGCTCTGAACTTTGGTTCTTCTTCCCATTCTCTTGAGTCTTAGCTTCGAAATCTACATTTCTTTTCTTAGTTGAACGTGTCATAATCCCCAAATTTACACTTGCCTGTGAAGGTCCCTGATTCTCAATCTCAAAATTCTTACTCTTCTCCGATGCCTTCGGTTTCTCATTCTTTGAAAGACTGCTTTGTTTAGGTTCATCTCTCTCACTTTCCTTCTCCTTTTCACCCGCATCTTTCACCTTTTCTTTTTTATTCAACTTTTCCCTTCCTTGATTAGCCTTTCGCTTCATTTTCAACTGCATTTCCGCAAGTGTCATTGTCTCCTCTGCAACTTTTACCCTCTTTGACTTTGAGCTCTCCTCCATCTCATCATCTCCCACCTTCCCACCTATAGACCTTGCCAATATCTGCCCAACAGTACTCATCCTCCTCGAGCCTCTGCTCCTCAACCTCCCCACACGCCAGTCACCACCATCCACTTCCTTCCCCACATCACCACTCTCTTCCTCATTCAAATTCTCACCACTAGCTTGCCTCCTTGAGCCTACACTTCTAGTTGTCTCACCATTACCCTTTCCCCCCTCCAACCCAACACCCTTGGGACCATCCATCTTCCTCTTCAACCTCTCATCAGATTTAGAGGTCAAGACATCCTCCTCTCCCGTACTTTCAACATGACCATCATCTTCTCCATCAACCTCCACAGCAAAAAAGCTCTTCTTACAACTTGGGCAGACCAAATTATGCCCCAAATACTTCTTTTCAAACTTATGCAACAACCTACAGCGTGAACAAGCAGTCCAAAATGTCTCACCAATAACGCCATTATTCCCTTCCAATCCATCAAACCTTTCCTCCTGAATCCTAATCCTAAGCTTCATATCATATTCTTTCCTCCTAATCTTATCAGAAAACATCCTAAACCCTTCACCCACCAGCTTAAACGCTTCTTCACATCCTAAAAAAGGGTTCTTATCAGGATGCAAAATCAAAGCTAGCTTTCTATACTGTTTCTTGATGGAGTTAAAGTGGGAAAAGGGTTCTACCTGGAGAATTTTATACCAATCGGGAGCATGGTTGGGTATGGAGGCCGCCCGGAGAATCTTAAAGGCAGTGAGCATGGAGGAGATGCCTTCAAGGTTTGGACAAAGACGGTGGGCTTTCTTGGCATGTTTGAGAGCGGATTTGAGGTTTGAATTCTTGTATTTGGTTTCAGCAAGTGCTCTCAAGCGTTGTGCTTCTTGCTCTGCATCTGAGTGGGTCGTCATTTCATAGATAACGAGGGAAGGATTCCCTGTCGGTAGAGAATAAATTTTTTAGGTTAGGGGATGGCTTAACCAGAGTTGTGGTTTTGTTTGTTTCGTCGGTTTGAGCTCTGTAATAAGGAATCGCAATGCTCCCTGCCTTACTTTTTTATTTCCGATTTTTCCTGTTGAAGAATAAGAAAAAAAAAAAGGTTTTAATCTTAAAACCCCTTCCTTTGTCGTTTTCTTTTTTCTTTTTGGGCTAAATGTACTGAGCTCCGAGAGTAAGTTAATTTAATAATTTTTTATAAAAGTATTAGGGAATCCTTTTTAGTTTCACAAAATATAATTTACGAAAACTATTCTTTATTTTTTTTATATTTATTTTAATGGAGAATATCTTGATCAACGGAATTAATAGAAAATATTTTTTTCGGTTTCAAAAAGCATAAATCATTCCTTTATAAGCGCTTTTATGTATATTAATAATATTTTTTATTTTTAGATTTAAAAATATTAATATCAAATATTATAATTTTAAATATTATTAAACATGCATATTTAATTATTAATATAATTTATTATTTTGATAAATTTATTTTAATATTAAATTTTAAATAATATTCTTCTATTGAAAAATATTTATTAATATTTTAATAATAAATATATGTTTTAAATATAAGTATATTAATAAAAAAATATTTTATAGCATAAAGGTTAAAATATGCTATAAGTCCATGTACTCTTTAAAAATTTAGAATTTAGTCTCTCTAATTTTATTTTTAGGAATTTAGTCTCTTTACTTTTTTAGATTTGAAAATTAGATCCAACTATTAACATTATTAATTTTTTGTCAATTTTGTTTATGTAACATTTTTAAATAAAAAAAATATCCACTTCATAGTCATCTAAAGACCAGTTTAGCATTGCTTCTCAATAGCACTTTTGGATCAAAAAGTATTTTTAAGTGAAAGCTAAAGTTGTTTCTGCTTTTGGTCAAAAAAAATACTTTTTCAAAGATTTTTTTTTTTGTCTCAAAAATACTTACTTTTGAAAAGCTCAAAAGTATTTTTTAAAAGCAATGCTAAACACACCTTGATTAAAAATGATGTTACATTGAATTTGAATTTAACAAAATATTTTTAGTAGTGTTAATAGTTGAACTTGAATTTTGAAATATAAAAAGTATTATTAAACTCTCAAAAATAAAAGTATAATGATTAAATTTCAAATTTACGAAAGAGTACATGGAAAGCCTTTTCAACATTAGGGTCAAGTACTCTATTCGAGAAAGCCTCCTTCACATGCCCATACTTCCCACATCCAAAATAGATTGTCAAAAAGAACTCGTATTTGATTCATTGAAGGGTGCTGTTATCAAAACTTGGGAAACTAGAGGCTTGTCCAAATTGACGTACACTCGAAAAAAGTTGTGCAGGGTTGAAACTTACTGTCCAAGGTTGCATTGTTAGGTACTGCCCGTAAATAATCTCGAGGCCTTCAAAAAGCACTTTATTGGAACCACTCTTGCTTTGAAATCTGGCAAAAAAATACTTGTTTTCAATATCCATCAATTGAAACAATGAAGAAGGTTTCCAAAGGCTATAGATTTTGTTCTGCAACACCGAATATCCTATATCACGTCCTAGGAGTTTTAAAACTATTGTAGTACCCATATCCTTAATCAAAATATGGTGAATCCTTTCAAAATTTCAATAGAAAGGATACCATCAACAAAGGATTTCTTAATATCCCCTTCAAACATATCAAAATCATCCTCCACATTTATACCAAACAGAGCAACCGCCTTCCTTGAATCAAAAGTTGAATTGCTTACTAGCAAATCCTTCCACGAGACTGATGGTATGATAGTCTGATCCATCAGCGTAGCCTTACCCGAACACTCGGATTTGTCCATAAAATGAACTTTCTTGGTTATCAATCCTTCAGCAGAGGAATCTTCAAACATGACACATTCGCAGAGAGAAGTAGCCATTGATACTTTAGCTTTAATTTGTCTGATTTGATGCTTGTATTTTTGTCTCATCTAACTTTTTGATACTCCATCTAATGGTGTTACATCATGTTAAAATGTCACGTGGACGATTAAAAAGGTGCATGGGCTAGATCTTAAAAGCTAAGCAGACATGAAGGAAGGATTTGCGAAAAATTTTTCCTTTCCCTTTTTTGTCGAAAATATTAAATATTTTTTTTCCTTTTATCCCACCAAAACAATTTCGTTTTTTCTTTTCTTTTTTGTACCTTTCTTTTACCAATTTGGAAAATATGGTTAAAAAGTTTTCATAAGCTAATGTTGTCACTCTGCTATACTCTTACGTTTCTTAGACCAACAACAACACCAAACAATAGCCCACTTCTCCTCTCAAAATTTTATGGTTCAGATTTTTTAAATCTCCTTTTAAAAATCCCAAAACATGAACCAACACCTAGACTCCCTCTTCATTGGTCTCGTAGTTCCGGCGTTAGATGGTCGTGAGTTTGAGGCATGTTGTTCCTCGCACCGTGGGTCAACTTACCATCATTGGGATCGTGGATCTGAGGGTCGAAGCTTGAGGAACCCATAAATGGAAGGTAATGGTTTCTTCCTTCTATGATTTTTCTACTTTTTTTTTATAGTTTTGACTCGGTCTAGGAAATCTGACTTCACATCCACAATTAGGATGCCAAGAGGATAGTGGTTTCCATCAATGATGATGGTTTTTTAGGTATGGTTCAAAGTTGATTTTAGAATATGTAAAAAAAGTTAAATTCAAATGGGAGAAGGTTTCTAAACACTAGAGTTTAAATTAGGATTTAGGGTTTGAAATTCCTTATTTCAAATTGTGTATATTTCAAAATTTGTGTTCAGGTTTGAATGAGGTATTGAATGAGTACAAATATTTTACAAATTAATTCTAGTTTTAGGTTTGTTTGTTTCGCTTCGATTCTATACTTATTCTATACAAATTAGTTGGCTTTGGATTTTTAATCAATAATTTTATTTTTGGATTTGATTATTTCACTATGAATCATATTTTTAGTTTAAGAATATTTCTTCTATTAATTGAAAGAAGGGTAAAGGGCACTAACAGTCAATCAACTTTGATTTCAATAACAAAACAGTCACTCAACTTTAGAAAAATAACAAATCAGTCACTAACGTTATTAAAAAGTGACAAATCAATCATTCACTAACATTTTCAGTTATAGGCTTACCGGAACAGGTAACGAAGACAATAACCTAGCTTATATGACGAATTAACTTACCACATTGAACATGAGTTGGACATAAGAAGTAGAAAGGTCTTCTTCTTCTTCTTCTTCTTCTTCTTCTTCTAACCATCAAAAGTAAAAAAAAATTTGTGAAACAAAACCTATGGCATTTTTAAGATCACTGACCCCTGCCATTGCCATAGTCGCTACCTCTGCCTCTGCCTCTGCTCTGCTTGTTGCCTTTTTTCTCTCTTCTTATTCTTCCTCCTCTTCTTGTAATTCTTCTCATTTCCCCAAGCAACCAACAACCTAATTTCTTTTTCATTTATGCTCAATAAATCTTTCTATTTCCTCACACTTTCTTTCACTTTTCAAGCAACTAATCAAACTAAAAAAGAAAAGCATAAGAAAAACAATTAAAACAGAAGAAAAAAAATCAATTTATACCGAAAACAAATGAAACTCACCAGCAACGTGGTGTTCTAAGCCTCACAAACAACATGTTCGACTTGATGCAGATCCTGAATCAACGATATGGGAGATTGAGTCAACGACATTGACCTGGGTTTAATCTTGAGACCACGAGATTTTGAAAATCTAACGGATGTTCTCCGAATAGAAAGAAAAGAATAAGAGGCAAAGACAACAACACCAATCAGAACTGTGGAGGAAGCGATGAGAAGAACAAAATATTCAGAGGAAAAATATGGAGATTTCAAAGAGAGTGAGGGATTGAGTTACAGTTAATAAAGGAGAGATTTTTGGATGATGCGAAAGGAGAAGACGAAAAAACGTGGACGACGAAGATTGGTTTCTAAGAGTGAGGGATTAGATGACATCTCCATTTCTTCTCTTCTTTTTCTTCTTCTTCTTCTTCAACTACCCAATTAGGGTTCTTAAATTGGGGCCGATTAAATGATAGGTCAACTTCCTGTTATGTCTGTAACAAAAAATGGTTACTAGGACTACTTTGTTATTTTTCTAACGTTGAGTGATTGTTTTATTATTGAAATCAAAATTAAGTGACTGTTAGTGTACTTTACCCTTGAAAGAACCGAGAGCATGAGAGTAGAAATGAGGTTCTTATTATTTACGTTTTTTTAAATAATTTTGACTAAAAATAAAACGTAAAACTAGCATCAAGTCTTTGTTTCCTGTTTATTTTGATTTTTTAGTGAGGTCCATAGTGTCACGTGTCACTCTTTTAGTAAGTCATGTGTCTTATTGTGTTAAAATTTAACAGTGTTACACTAGAATACTAACAAGCTAGAAGGAACAAAAATACAAATATCAAATTGAACAAATTAAAACTATAAGTACCACACTGAAAATTTTGTTAAAATACAAGAGATTTTTTTACCATCATCCCTAATTACAATTGTAAGGATATTTTATCTTTCTGTATTAAATAAATCTAAAAAAAATAGTTACATGTTATGAGATTTGAACATGAAAAACCATGAATATCATAACCTTAATTTTACCATTTTAACCAAAATAATATCTTTTTCTTTTTATAAATGTACATTATACAATAATCTAGTTTTATATGAAGTGTCTCAAATGCTTGTTAAGACACATAAATAAATGGTCACTTGGTAGAGGCTTGCAATTTTAAACTTTGTTTTAATATCATAATTTTTTTGAATATACTGGTGTGACTACATGGTAGTATTTGTTCATACTTTCTTAACCCTTTGACAACGCACATACACCTTGCACACACATGTGCTTGAACCCAGATCTCTTAAGATGAACATTATCCTCTTTTCCACTAGAGCCACTCATTGGGTTCAATATCACAAATTTTTAATTCCCCAACATATTTTGTATTTAGGAGAACTATTTTGTCATCAACTAAGTTTTTATCTTGTAACAACTCCATTTTCAATGGTAACAAAAAATGCGGTTTCGAAAACTCATTTTCGTAAATTGAGTCCGTAAATATTAAATAAGAATATTTACGGAGTTAATATGAAAATATATTAAAGATTTGTATAGTAATTTTATTGAATTAATAGTTAATTAAGGCTCAAAGATTAAATTATAAAAATCCAATCGCTATAGTTTTTTTAACCAATGGCTTGAGGATTTATATAGCAATTAGCCAAAGGTTCAAAATGACAATTAAACTATTTTTAATTGAAAGATAATGGAAGATGATGATAATTTCCTTAGAGTTTGATTAGTGAAAGATTAAGCAAAATAAATAAGATTTAATTAATTAAGTTAGATTAATTAACTTTTTAAATCATGTATAAAATCCAAAGTTAGTGGCAAAAAAATGCGCATTTTCTTCTCCATTCACCGTCAAGCTTAGTTGAAGCAACAATAAAACCATTTCAAGCTTTGAAAACATTCGACCATCAATTAAAGGGTAAATTCAAGTCATTTTCTTGTATCTTTTTATAAATTCAAGGTCATGAGAGCTTGATTTAGCTAATTCATGTACTAATTTGTAAAACTGTTAAAGATTTTTAAAAAAAATTCATTATTGATTTCTTGAATAATTAGTCTTGTAATTGATAGATTTTAAACTTAAAATATGAAAAAGATTAGATTTTAAAGTTAATTTAGCATATTGTTAACTTTGTAACATTAGGGACCAAATTGAATAAATACAAAACTTGTCATGAAATTATTTAGAAATAGAAAATATAAGGTCCCTAATGAGAATGTATAAATCATATTTTATTCCGGAGCTAGAAATTGAATAAATGTGATGCTTATTCCGAGTTTAGGGACTAAATTGAATAAAATATAAAATATGAGGGGAATCAAAAAATAGAATTATATAAAATCATGCATATCATGGTATAGTATGAAAATGTTTATTTTATGTTGTATGTGATTTTGTTTTTTATTTCATATATATAATTGGTTAGATATAATTAGAATTCCATTGAATTTGGCATGTATGGGTAATTATGGATTGAATTGAAATGACATGTGAATATTAATTAATATGTAATAGTTCAAGGCACAAATATGAAATTTGATTAATCACGGGACATGTAAATGAATTATGTGATTTGATACAGGGATTGGTAATGATGTATACATGGAATTGATGCTCGTGTGAACTTATAAATGTTAGGATACGTTTGGCATTCCAATAAGGTTATACGCACGCTTGATCGAGGATATTTCAGGTTATAATGAGGCCTAGCATTTGTTGTAGATTCTTGGGTTATATGTGATTTAGGTTTATCCCAAACAAGTAACCTAATATAAGTCAACTTGTGTGAGCAACTTAATCACCCATGTATTTGAGCCTGTTTTACTATAGTTTCATCGGACGATAATCAATTAAATTGAAATGGAAAACTTGAAAGTGAATTGGAAATGATACTTATTGCTTGACATATGACATGTGATTTCCTTAATGTTAGTGATATTACTCATGATATGTAAAAATTACTAACATACTTGATTGGTAATGTTGATATGTGTCTAGTTATGCTAATATGTGCCAAAGATAGCCATGTTGAATGTCAAAATGATTAGTAGATACCATACTTTTAATGATCAAGGTAAATATGATATTTTCATTTTGAACTTTTTAAGCATTGGTATGCTTACTCTAGTTGTTTTTCCTTCCTTTATAGATTGACATTTTTCGGAACTTGCCGAGCTGGATCAATAAAGGAGCACACACTATCAAAAGAAGGTAGATATATGCTCATTTTGAGTCTAGACATTGTGATATGTACATAAATACCTTTGTTGTACAAATGGTCAATTTGGAGTTAACGATTTTGTGTTAATGTGATAATGGTTAAACTAGTGAAATAGGTTTAATATGTGATCTATTTTATGCATGTCTTGGTATTGTGTGATGCTAGAAGGTGTAATAACCTTAATTTGTATGGTTTTACATATTAAAGATTGCAATTATGATAGTTGGAATCGCTAGGTTGCTAAATGACTTAGAGAAATGAGACAATTGAATGATAAGTATGAGATGCAACTGAATGTATGTTTTGTGTGCCTCATGTTAGAACCATTTAAGTGCTAAACTTCCAAATCATATTAATATGACAGGTTTGAATTAGCAAATGATTTGCTTTACATATGTATAGTTGACATGGAATTGATCATGCCTTAAGGTTGAAAGGTTGAAATGTATAATGTTGAGTGGTTGGTTTAGGTAATTATATGCTTCAATTGAGTTTGTTTGACATGGTTGAAAAGCATGATATTTGTAATAGGTTGAAAGAAGTCATTTGGATGTTGCTATGAAAACAAATGAATAAGTACCAAAGTGTTAAGTTGTCAAAATAGAGGCAACATGGCGACCTCGAGATTCCAACGTCGCAACACGGGCCAATAGTGAGTGATGTTGTAACGTCGACATGATTGAAGTCGCGATATGACTTACTGTTTGTCGATGTTGTGACATAAAGGTTATGAAGTCACCACGTTGATACAAAACTTTGAAAATTTTACATTTTAATCCTAAACCACTCTCAGGTTTATAAAAAAAAGCTTTTGTAAGCTCGTGTGAGTCTTGAAAATAATTAAATAGAGTAATGTGAATGTGATTTGTATTTAATTGCATGTATGAATGATTATATAATGCTTATATGATGTTAGTTTCACCAGTAATGATGATGTAAAGAGCTAGAGACTTTGAAGCTTTTTAAACTTTTAGTGTTAGGAGTGTTACAACTCTTTTCAGTTTTGTAATGTCAAATAGTCGAAGATTATGTTTTAGAATAAATATAAATTTTATTGTATTTTTCTTGAAAATAAATTTCAAAACATTTTATCAAAGCAACCTGAAAAAAACCACTTCAAAAAAAAAAAAAAACAAATGTTTTTCAAAAATAATTTTGCAAGAGCTGTTTTCACTTCAGTTAAACAAATACAAGTGAAAAATGCCACAGTAACTGCTTGAAGGACAAAACAGAGATTTTGCTGGGTCAAGAAAAATAGGAAGGAGAAATAGACCACAGTACGGCGAGTTACAGAATTACTCCGTGAACCTTTCTCCCCTTTCCATTTCCAGCCCCAAAACACAATTTAACAAGCCCTAAAATCAAACTCCAACCTTTACATTTTCCCATCTGGATAATAGAAGAAAGAAACACGGGCAAATTAGACTTTTAGTCTCCCAATCGCGCCCTAATTATTTTCCCCCAAATTGACATCTGTGCCTTTCTCCCCCACCCATCTTAATTCAATTTCAACCTCCTTAGCTTCCGAATTTTGCTTCTATTCAGTGGATCAGGCTTGGGTTTCATTTCAATTTGGTTTGTTCTTTGAGTGGTAATTCAAAATTTAAATTTATTACCTTTTTGTTTGTTTAATGATTTTGTAAATTAGTCAACAGCAAATTTATTTATTTTTTAAATGCTTGTTTCTGTTTTTCTGCTGGATGCATGCTACCTCTTTCTCTTTAATGATATTTGCTTGTTTACTGAAAGAATACAGGACAAAAAGAGATGATATTTGAACATTTATGTGTTTAATTGTTTGTAATCCGAATGGGGGAAATTTGTTGTTGCAATCAAGAGATTTGAGGGAACTTCTGAATCATCTAGAATCCACAAAATAAGCTGTTTGGTTGCCGAGAAAATGACTTGAGAGAATTTTTCTGTGTAATATTCATTAAGTTATGAAAATGAAGTAGACTGTAATATATATATATATACAAGCAGAATTAGTTCCAGCTAAGCTAACCTACCAGCTAACAACTTAGCTCACCAACTAAGTCTAACTAACTGCTCCATAGCAGACTAAGCTACTGTATCAACCGTAGTATTTGTGATTGGGGCTAAAGAAAATCGCTATATGCATTTTATAGGTTTTTTAAATTCAAAGCTTCAGTGTTAATATTGTCATAATTTTCTGCTAAAAATAGTTTAGGGTTAGATAAATTGCATTGTTTTGAATGAATATACTATATAGAAAGGAAAAGGGTGCATACTGCCGTATTGTTATTGAAGTATATATTTTAGTTGTAGGATGGTTTGAGGGGATTTTAGAAGTTGGTTGTTGGATATAGAGAATGGGCAGCAGTGAGATGGATAAAGCTGCAAAAGAAAAGGAGCCAAAGATGCCGCCTGCTATTACCACTCAGGTATATTTTTATTGTTGTTTGAAATTTTTGGTTTTTTCCTCTATACCTTATAATAATTTTCTTGTTTTTCAGGAGCCGTCATCGACCACTAACTCGGGTACAGTAAATGCCGATTGGTCTGGGTTTCAGGTTTGTTAGATAAGATCTTTAGTTTCATTGCTTTATTGAGTTTCATATGTAATTCAAATAATTACACGTGGATTGTTATTTGCTAACAGGCATATTCTCCCATTCCTCCACATGGGTTCTTGGCGTCAAGTCCCCAAGCTCCCCCATATATGTGGGGAGTTCAGGTACTTATGATTTCTCTTAGAATGATTCATTGTTATGATAGTTAAACTTTCTCTCTTTCATTTGTTAAGAGCTTTAAGATCTGGTGGCATGATTAGCTCTATTAAGATATAATGACTTAATGTACTGGTTCGTAAAGCTTTAATCTAATCCTTTCTTTGTTGCAGCATATTATGCCTCCCTATGGTACCCCACCACATCCTTATGTTGCAATGTACCCTCATGGTGGAATATATGCTCATCCATCCCTTCCTCCTGTATGTTCTTTTCCAGTGTTCTTAGATTTTATTTCTAATGTCACAATATCTCAAGACTTGGAGCCATCTTTTTGACATGTTCTAATCTTTGACAGGGATCTTATCCTTTTAGTCCTTTTGCTGTGCCTTCTCCAAATGGCATTGCTGAGGCTTCTGTAAGCAGTTCATCTTACTTTTTCTTATGATTAGTTTTCTGGAAAGGTTTGCCTTTATGTCCATGCTTCCAAAGGATTGACTCTAGAGATTTTATGCAGGGAAATACTCCCGGGAGCATGGAAATGGATGTCAAGCCTCCTGAAGTGAAAGAAAAGTTGCCAATTAAAAGATCAAAAGGGAGTTTAGGCAGTTTGAACATGATTACCGGAAAGAACAATAATCTTGGTAAAACATCAGGAGCTTCTGCTAATGGAGGTTATTCTAAAAGGTATCAGCAAAGAAATGGTCTTGCAGTTATTGTATAGTTTTTGGTCGTTAGTTTGTGTTATTGCTAGTTACAAGGACTATTTCTCACATCAATTGCTTGGGGAGGCGGTTCTTCTTAACCTGCATATATGGTCTTATGGAGAAATTTAATAGAACTGAGTAATATAAAAAAGGGCATATGAAACACAGCAGTTGTAATTGGGTTCATTGAGAAGTCAATAAAGTTCTTTATTGAAGAAGCTCTCTCCTTTAGCTCCATCATGAATAAATCTCCCATGTTTCTCTCTTCATTTATGGTGTACAAAGTGTTAGAAAGTTTAGAAAGGCATTTGTAAAAGTCATTGTTATCATCCAAGGTATGAATCGACTAATTGTTCTGTTTGTTTTGTGGCTTGAAGGGTTCATGTTTTAAGATGATTGGGTAGGCTGATGTTATTTGTTCTTGCTTTGAGCCTTTTAGTTGGTATCAGAGGTCATATCCGGATTTTTAAATGCTTCAATTCATCTGAGCATACACTCTTTGCTTTTGCTTGCTATCAAAATTATTGCCCTAGTTAATTTAGCTGACAGTGGAATAATTGTTATGCATGTGTAGTGCTGACAGTGGAAGTGAAGGTACAAGCGAAGGCAGTGATGCAAACTCCCAGAACGTGAGTGCAAGGCCTCTTACCACTTTTATTAGTTTATTATTTTGAACTGACGTTCTCCTTTTATTAGTTTATTATTTTGAACATGATTTGCTCATGTATTTCTTCTATATTGGAGGTTGTGAACACCCTGCCAGAATGGTAGAATTTCAGGACAGGAGTTTTCAATTTAAAGACTTTCTGCCCCACTTCAGCTATTAATTTACCCTACAGTCTCGATATGTATACTCTAGGTTTTGAAGTGGATGTGAAGATTGATGTTACAATTGATCAGCCTTGCCTTGAATCACTCTTTTTCTGTTAAATAACATCCAATTTAATATTGTTGATTGCCTGGGAAAGGGAATAATCCTCAACATAAGTTGTTTTGGATGGAACTGTATCCAGGGTTCCTTCTTTCTCTCTCCGGAAGTCACAATACTCTTGTAGCTTCTCAATTATGCTGTTCATAGCTACTAAGAGTTAACCTGCCTACTGATCAGATTAATTTCTTTTATCCATTACATGGGAAACAAAGTTTAATGGGCCTTCTGTATGTCCTAAGAAAAACATTTTGGAGTGGGGTTATTGAAGAAATGCTAAAGCTGATCAGATTAATTTCTTTTATCTGTTACATTGGAAACAAAGTTTAATGGGCCTTCTGTATGTCCTAAGAGAAACATTTTGGAGTGAGGTTATTGAAGAAAGGCTAAAGCTGTATTCTATAATAATCTCAATTACAACTCCTCATGTGCTGCAGCTTCTTTTGGAACTCTTCCAAGGAGGAGAAAACTTTAAATGTTCCATTTTTATTCAAATTCAGCCATTCATCTATATTGCCTTTAATTTCTCTTTTTTAGGTCAATATTATGCTATAAAATGTTACTTTCTTCTTTTTTAGGATTCACAATTGCAGTCTGGAGATGGAAAAGATTCTGGAGAAGGTTAGTGTTTTTGACATGATATGACGTCTTTTTGCGCTTTATTGTTGCCATTTGTGTTTGTTCTGACTTCTGAGGGAATGTCTACAATGGTTCTTATATAGGTGAAGCATCTCAGAACGGACGCTCAGCTCATGGTCCTCAGAATGGAGGTCCTAATTCAGCCCATTCAGTGGCAAATACAGCACTGGCCATTGTACCTATATCAACTACTGGGGCTGCCACAGCTGTTCCGGGTCCAACTACTAACTTACATATTGGGATGGACTACTGGGGGACACCTGCTTCATCTAATGTTCCTGCAATGCATGCGAAGGTTCCTTCAACCCCAGTTGCAGGAGGAATTGTAACCCCTGGATCACGGGACAATGTTCAGTCTCAGCTTTGGTTACAGGTTCTCTCTCTGAACAATATAGTGAAATTCAAGATCTCCTTAGAGTCAATTAATTTTCTTTTGGATGTGGTGCTATGCTTTTGTGTATGAAATGTAAAATTTCAAACTAAATTTGTTGGAATATAATTTAGGGTTTTCTCCTCCAAGGAACTGCTCCATATTTTCCTTGCTGATATTCTAAGAATGTGTTTTTGTATTGCTTTTTCTTTTGGTGTTGTATGTAACTGGAACTATTTCTGGTTTTATGAATTTAGGATGAAAGAGAGCTTAAAAGACAGAGAAGGAAGCAATCAAACAGAGAGTCTGCTCGGCGATCAAGGTTGCGTAAGCAGGTAATGAAGTAGCCTTCAGAAATTGCAGATTGTATTATGGTTATCTGCCATTAGAGGCTCACAAATGAGTTGTTTATCTAAGATTCTAAATGCTTACGATTGAATCAGGCGGAATGTGATGAGCTGGCTCAACGTGCCGAAGCCTTAAAGGAAGAAAATACTAACCTTAGATCTGAAGTTAGTCATCTCAAGAGCGCGTATGAGCAGCTTCATGCTGAGAATACCTCTCTCAAGGTTATAATTTACTCTTGCTTTGTTTTGCAAAATATTAAAACTTGTTAGTATGTTTCTACATTTTGAACTGTAGTCTGCCTCGTCTAAAGGCCTATTTGCATAGAAGTGTTTTCTAATATCAGTTAGATAATTGCAGGAGAGGCTAGGGGAAATTCCTGGGCATGAGGATCTGAAGTCTGGTAGGAATGACCAACATAGAAATGAAGATGAACAAACAGAGATTGTGCAGGGTAGTCACTAGGTTTCATATACCCTGTTTCATGCCTCATCCAGGAGGACAACCTAACCCAATTAGCCACAGAAGGTTTTTATTTTGCATAGCATGTTTAAATTTGATCAAAGCTGACCTTGATAGTTCTTAGGCCCTTTTATCTCCTTATAATCCATCACCAGTGATTTGGCTTGTCTTTACAATGAAAGTCTTAGGATGTTATGTAGGGTCAATATACTGTCGTACCTTTCGCTATTGAAAGAAGAGGGGTACAGTTTAACTTTTGAAGCTTGTTTTATGTTAAAATATGATTGATGAATGTTTTAACTGTGGGAAGTAATG
This sequence comes from Kokia cookei, assembly GCA_039519145.1. Lineage (NCBI taxonomy): Eukaryota > Viridiplantae > Streptophyta > Magnoliopsida > Malvales > Malvaceae > Kokia > Kokia cookei. Next base: position 34,170,631 of record CM076905.1, read on the forward strand.
AACTCTGATTCATTAATACTTTGGTGCTGCCAATTGCCTTGGATTTGTTGTGAATGGTCTATGTTTGCGACTATTGAGCTATTCTTACAGCAAATGGCACAAAAGCGTATAAACAGCAACCATTACAATGCTTATGATCCATGTACTGGAAAAATTGATAAACATAGTTCTGGCAAAGATACCAGAACAATACAACAAAACAAAAGATACTGTCACACACTGGTCATTCAATGAATTTAGGCACCCTAATCGCTACTCTTCCCTTTGTCATACGCAGCTATATTTTGGGATTCACATTCAGGGCTGAATAGGCGAACCAACAAAGCAGATGCTGAGCTGACAGATACAGCTCCACAGGCAGCCCAGCGAAGACTTCTTGGAACAGTAATTCTAGGGCCTGCACATTACCATTAAAAAAAATAGTGAAGTTCATGGTGAAATAAAAACTCAGGATACAAGGGACAGCAAGAAACTAACATGGAACTTATGTACATCATATGCAGACAGCCAAAGTTACGAACATATTTAATATTTTGGAAGGCTAGTGAAGAGAGAACAGACCGTAATGCAATCTACAGAGAACCCAAAATCCTAAGGCTCCTCCAACAGTAAAAATCCCAGCCGTCTGTCTCATTAACCTAGAACAAGGCTTTGCATCTGATCTCATCAATTCACCATCCGACCAGCCAAGCACACGCCTCAACGCCATCTCTCAACACTTGTTCGATGTTACCTAATGCTATCGAACCCACACAAAAAATCCTTCGTTACCCGGACTCGGCAATCTAGGGTGCCGTACCCGTGTCGACGCGATCCAACACAGGACACGATTCAGATCCGGCAAAAATCAGCGGACACGGCGGTGGGTGAGAACTGAGATGAGAAGAGAATAAAACGAAAAATAAACTGATTTGCAGAGACGTGAGAGAGAAGAGACGAACGATGGTAGGAGGAGGATGATGGTGGATAAATGAGTGACAGATTAGGGTGCAATAAATGCAGTCTATATTTATATTCTGGTTTAAATATCCCAAAGGTCCTTATACTCTTTTGAATTTTAAAATTTAGTTTTTACACCTTAATTTTGACACATTGAGTTCCTGTATTTTTTTTGAATATATTGGTGTGATTACATAATAATGTATTTGCTCATACTTTTTTAATCTTTTGACAACGCACACATACTTTGCATACACAGGTGCTTGAATCTGGGATCTCTTAAGATGAATATCATTTTCTTAACCATTGAAACCACTCGTTTTTAATTAGTCATTCTAATTTTCGATTAAAGTTAAATGATGTGGTTGTTATAAAAGGTAAAATGACTTTTTTAACCTTCAAAAATTTTATCAATTTAATCTTTATATGTTAAAAGTACATAAAAATTAAAAAAAAATCATATTTTAAATAGAACAATATATATATAACAATATATTTAAAAGAAATGAAAGAATTAAAAGTTTTTAAAAATTAAAAAATTAAATCATTTTTAAATATAAAAAAAGTTAAATTCAATGTTACCTAAATTATATCGAGCCGACCAATCAGATTGAGAATCAATTGGAGTATCGATTTGGTGAAAGGTGAATTGATTGACCTGCGAACTGGTATGTATTAGTTGAACCAAGCTAAAAAAATTAGCTGAATTGGCAATTGAATCGATTACTTTAATATTTTTTATTTTATTTTCATTTTTTAATAGTTTATTTGTTTTAAATTGGTATAACTAATCAATCAATTGATTTTCAAGTTAATCGATTCCACCATCGATTTGGTTTTAGAAACATTACCAAATTTAAAAAAAAAAAAAAGTTATTTATTCCTTGAATAAGAGGTGTTCATGGTCATGTAACACAACCAGGCCGATTAGTTCAATTCATTTTGGGATGACTTGGGCTTATATTTTTAACCTTGAGTTGGCTTAGCTTGGCCCATTTTATTCTTTAAAATAATAAAATATAATTTTTAAATTAACTTTAATTTTTATGGTTAAATTTAAATATAAAATAAATTGTTATTATTTTTAAACACTGAAATGGTCCATTATGGCGAACCGAACTTGAAGTCGAAAATTTTTTGAAATAAGGTCTTCGTCGGGCTTCGCTCATGAATTTCTCTAATGGTAGTAATATCTTTTCAAAGTTTGACATATTTATTTAATCCATAATAAATCATATTTGAACAAGTAGTTTTTAAATTTAATTCCAATAATTTATATACCACAAATAATTTTAATTAAATTTAATATGAAACATTAATGTAATATAATTTTTAAATAATGATACAAATTCTATATTGATTCAAATTAAATTTAAATATATTTCGTAATTTTTTTTTTCAAAATACACTATAAAAAATTACAGACTTAATTTATTATATTTGTATTTTTTTTTTAAAATGGGTCCACTTCTATATAAATTTTTTTAATATAGTGTATTTAATCGGGCCCAATGAAACTGCTTAGTTGGAATGTCCGGGACTTGGGTAACCTCAGGACGGTTCGCCTACTTCGGCATTCGCTGAAGAAAATAAACCCCTCTGTAAATTTTTTGGTGGAAACGAAATTACTGAGTACACGGATGGACATGGTTCGTAGATCCTGTGGTTTTCTGAATGGGATCGATATCAGCTCTAATGGGACTAGAGGTGGTCTATCTCTTGGTTGGAAGCAAGATTGTGTTGTGCTTTTAAGGTCTTTTTCAGATTCTCATATTGACGTTCTGCTACAAGATCATTCTGATGGGCATTATTGGAGATGTATGAGGTTTTATGGTGCCTCACAAGAAAATAAGAGACGGGAATCTTGGCAGTTATTGAGGCAACTTAATGATTTACCATCGGTACCATGGCTAGTAATTGATGATGTCAACGAGATATTGTTCTCATTTGAAAAACAAGGTGGGTAGTTAAGGTGTGATCAACAGATAAGAGATTTTGTTGATGTGTTGAATGATGTCAACGAGATATTGTTCTCATTCGAAGCCGTGTTGTTGGTTTTGAAGGAGGAAACAATGACCACGACAAAGACTTTAAGCACAAGATTGGAGGAGCTCGAGAGAGAGCTTACTTTGTGTCGAGCAATCGTGGGGAATGAAAGAGTGTCAAGTGCAGCACTTAATGATGTCCCAAAGTCGAAAGAGTTTACAGGGACAAGGTCTGCATGCGATGTGGACAATTTCTTGTGGAGGATGGAGAATTACTTCCGTACCAAAGGCATCGAGGATGATGCGAGTAAGGTAAATATTGCTTCAATGTTTCTTACTGATAGTGCGCTTTTATAGTGGCGAGACAAGACCACAGATAAAAGGCATAATGAGATTGGAACGTGACAAGAGTTCCAAGATGAATTGAAGGGACAATATTACCCAGATGATGCCGAGGAAGAAGCTCAGGCAAAGTTACAATAGCTAATGCAACGAGGAACAGTTGGAGAGTACGTTCGAGAGTTCAAGAAACTCATGCTCTAAATTAAAGATGTGACAGAGAAAAAGGCATTGCTTGTCTTAAAAATGGATTAAAGCTGTGAGTCAAACAGGAAGTGGAACAAGGAGGTGTCCAAAAGCTGTCAAAAGCCATTTTGATAGCAAAGTCCATGGTCAAGCTTGGTCTAGGGAAAGACAAGCTTGGATCTTTCAAGTCCGAGGAAAAGGGCGCATATGAAGGGAATCACAAGGAAGATGATAATGGCGGTGGCAACGGCGACAATGATAGTAATGGGAAACCACGAGTTGAGAAGAAGAAATCCAACAAAAAGCGAGGCAAGTTGAAATGTTTCCTTTACGATGGTCCACATTTGCTGAAGAAATGTCCAAAGAAATCCGAGTTGTCTAAGAGGGGCAAGCCGGGAGGTAAGGCCACGAGACTTGGTTCGAGTGTAAGAGGTGTCGAAGCCAAAAAGGCCGAGAGCGAGAAGAAGCCAGTGGAGTGCTTCTTGTGTCATGGTCCGTATAGATTACGAAAATGTCTGAAAAAGTCTGTCATTGATGAGGCAGACAAGGTAGCTTGGTTCGAGCGAAGCCAAAGGGGCAAAGAGGAGCAAAAAGAAGCGAGTCAAGTACTTCTTGTGTCGTGATCCGCATGAGTTATGGAACTGTCCAAAGCAACAATCCGTGAAGGTCAACGAAAAGGCAACATTGAAGCTTGTTGAGTCATCGGAGGGGCTTTCACCCAAGGAAGAGGTGAGTTTTTCATCGGACTTAATGGAGAAAGTCGCGATGAAAACAGTGAAGCTAAGACCAATAAGGCTCAATTCGAGGAAAGTGACGGAGTTGGCAGAGTGATCGACGAGGCTTCAGCCCATGAAAAGGGTGAGTTTGGCATCGAACTCAGAGGAAAAAGTTGTGAGCAAACTTGGAAGTTAGGTTCAATAAGGCTCATTTCTGTTGACTCATCGAATGAGCTTCCATTTATGGGAAAAGTGGGTGATGCATCAAAGTTTGCGAGAGTGACGATGCAAGCTGGACAGTTGACTAGAGTAAATGCTACGAGTAAGGTACATTCGGAACACTTTGATAATGTTTTGCATTCTAACTTGGTTGTTTGGAAAGAATGTGGAGCCCTTTTCAGAGTTCTTAAGCAAGGAGGCCGAGGGACTGTGAGCGATTCAAGGCCAAGTGATGTGAATCAAGAGGATTCCGGTCGAAGCGAGTCAGAATGAGGGCAAGTGAGTGCGGGCACTTCTTGCCAACAAGATGTACCAACAAGTGAGACAGTTCGAGTTAAGAGGCGACGAAAGTCGAGGCGAAAGTTTCGAAAGAAGGGACGGCTCGATAGTGAGACTAATCGGGAAAATGCTAAGGCAACGAGACGAGATCGAGATGAATCAAGTCAGTGTCATTCTAGAGCCATAACGAGGGCGTTGCGAGAATAGGTAGGGGAGAATATCACAGGTCGAGTTCAGAGCCCGTGACCATCACACACAATGAGTCCCATGGTAGTCTGTCATTGACATTGGGATCATTTGGCCCACATAAGCTAGCCCGATTTAGAGAGTTGTTGGTCAAACCTATCATATTGAAGTTTGGGTGGCCCAATAATGAAGATATGGCAACATAAGGCATCTTGGCAAATATGAGAACTAATCCTAAAAAATAATAAAGAATCATATCTTTAGGATTAGATAAGATTTATAATCTTGTAAATCCCATGAATAAAGGGATAGACTAATCTCGGTCGTTGGTTTAATTTGATCTTGACCGTTGATTGTGGGGGAGCTCAACTATAAATATGAGCCTTTTCACATTTGTAATTCATTCTATTCCATTCCATTCCATTCATTCTATTCTTTGAGAGAAAGTAATACAATTGAGAGTATTTACACAAACACCTCTCGTGTTTAGTTTTTTGTGGCTTTCTATTGTCTTTTGAGCCTTCTTTTGGCTAGTCGCTTCCATTATACAAGTTGGTGCCTTTGAGGAATTTCTTTGAGAATCCTTAAATCGTGGTGGTTAGGTTGACTTAAGCGTGTTTGCAAGAAAGGATTGCCTAAAGCTGCACGGATTGCGAAACTAAAGATCTAACCTTGTGATACAAGAACTCAATTAAAAATTATCAAGAACTCGTTCCTTTTATAAAGTAGCAAGGATTATGATGGTACTTCTATCTTTTTATATAAAATTTAAAAATAATAATAAAAATTGAGACATCATAATCTTTTATGTATAAACTTTATTATTTCAATCAAAACTTAAATATATTTGTGTAAATATATTTTACTTTAATTTTTAATAAATATAATTGTTATATAAAATCTTCGCCCATCCTAATTTACTATTTAAAGGTTTGGAAATTAAAAAATGTATTAAAAAAACAAATCTCTACCCAGATTTTTCCCCAGATTAATCCATGGGAAACTGTTAAGAGGAAAAGAAACTTGGGACATGGGAATGAAGAAGTACCCATAATTTTATTTTGATATAATAATAAATTTAATTTTTTATTTTTATATTCCTTTTATTATTTTGGTCTTTATTTTTTTTCAAGTTAAATTTAATCACTAATTTTTAAAAAAAAATCAATTTATTTTTTAACGCTAATGATGGCAAAATATTAAATTTTTAACGATGTTGGCATGTCAACATGCGTGATAGTTTACGTATACTTCATACTGACATATCATTATTTGTCTTATATCTCATGTGAACAAATAAAAAGTTCATAAAAATTCAAAACAATTAACATGAAGTACTCATGGTGATGCGAGGCGTTCGTATCACATGAATTATCATGTGAGTTATCAAGTTTAAAAATTTAACATTTTAGTTAGTATCTCGATTAAAAGAACAACAACTCGTCTCTTTTTGAAAAGATGATAATTAAATTCGACTCTTTTTAAAAGGTTGAAATTTAAATTTAATTAAAAAATAAAAATCAAATTAATAAAAAATTATAAAATTAAGAGTTAAATGTATTATTATACTTTTTATTTATAAATTTTAATAAAGAAGTTCGAGACATTTTAAAAAAAATATTTCTTTAGTATGGGCACGCAGGGGAATTGTGATGTTAGATATGAAGGAAATAAGGAGAGGTGTGAGTGGAAACTTCTCCTTCCTGCGCGGCTGATATTAAGGAGAAATGGTGATTTAAGGAAATAAAGGGAAACGTGAAAATTAAAATCAAACACTGCAAATTTCTTCTTTCTGCGGCGGCTGCGGACATAAAAGAAATAAGTAGACGTGTGAAAGTTAAAAGGGAGGGAGGCATACAAGTGGGCGAAGACCACCAATTATTAAACATTTCCTTTCCCATGCCCATAATCCTCATTTTCTCTTTTACATTTCACTCCCTTTGGTTTTTGACTTCTTACAATCTATCCCCTTAAAATTAACTTATTACCATCACTAACTTTTTAAGGCAAGTTTGATTTATTATTAGGATAATTCCATTTGTGAAAAAAAAGAATACATTTAGCAATTGTGATAAAACTTTCGTAACAGGAATGGATGAGGTTTTTCAAGTTGAAGCCAAAGGCACTGTTAAAGGGATGAAACTTTTGTGACAAAAAGACTATATAGGAGGTTGAAATCAATTGCGATGATGCTTTACTTATCGATACTATCCGGAACAGGTTTGTGTCAATAAGCAATATTCGAGAAGTGAGGCTAATCCATGAATGGTGCAATAAGGATTGGAAAGTGAAATTTAGCCACGTATTGCGGGAAAGCAACAAGGTGGCAGACTGCTTAGCAAAAATGGCAAATGTGATTTTCAACCATATAATTATTTTTAATATCCCTCCACAATCGCTTACGAATCTGATTGAGGAAGATGCTTTCAATTCCATCTAGGAAGAATTTACTGTCTCGTTACTTTTCTATTTTTAAGAATGTAACTTTATTTTATCTACAAAAAAAAATACATTTAGCCTTAAAGTTTGATAAAAATAAGTAAGGCTAAATCCCAGAACTATATATAAACTATAGCAACTGTATACATGAACTTTGATTTTGTGCAATATTATACATGAAATTTTGATTTGATCCAATTTTTGTAAATTATTAACACAATTTTTTTTGGTAAGATAAAGACAGCTTGCACGATTCTACTAATATAATATTACATCATGCAAAACCAATATTATAGTCTTCTCGTACTAGATCTCGAACAAAAGATAGTGGGACGTCAAAGACTTGGACTTTGGTAACTCTTGTAGCCATGGATTTAGTCATATGATCCACAACTGCATTACGTACTCTTGGAATATGACAAAAACAAACTTTCCAATCTAGATTCACCATAACTCCCTCAAATGACTATCAGCAGCTCTTCCCTCAACAATCGTCTCTATTAACAAAGCATTGTCACTCTCAACTTCTAATTGTCGAATCCCCTTCGCCCATGCAATATGGAATCCTTCCAAAATAGCCCTCGCTTCGACCTTAAAAACCTTCTCTTTGCCAAGTAACATTGAAAAACCCCATAACCAATTCGCATCAGCATCTCAGAAAACACCACCAATTCTAGCATATGGACGGTTATGCGACACAGTCCCATCAGTATTCAGCTTCACCCAACCTCGTGGCGAAGTAGTCCAATGCGAAGCAACAATAAATGACTTACTACGAAACATTGGCGAAGACATTCGAAATTATTTGTGCATAATTTCGTACCCAACTGATGCCTTTATCAATTAACTCCTGTGAACTGCAATGGCCACTTGAAAACACACATATTCCAACTTTTCCACAATAACCAACAAAGTATAGGGAAAACAATCCCCCATTCCAAGTCATGGCTTCCAAACTTTCCTACATCCTCCAAGTTCCATAACAGCCATTCATGCATTGGCATAGAAAAAAAAATCTTACCCAGTATTGAGATGGCACGACAGCTCGCCAAACAGTCTTGGGGAACAAACAATCCCGAACAGCATGCAACGTCGATTCAAACACATTATTGCATCTAGGACAACGACTTTCATTTATCATATGCCTCCTTGTTCGTTCAGCATTCGTTAAAAGCCGATTTTTCCACATAAGCCACACAAACATTCTTACTCTTTATGTTTATATATTACATACATAAATAATTATATTTATACAATATAAAAATAAATTGCTATATTTATTCCTTTAAATGTATATGATTAAATTAAAATCAAAGTTTCAAGTATACATTTGAACCATAATTAGAATTTCACGAATATAATTGCACCAAATTAAAGTTCATGTATACAATTACACATTAAATCAAAATTTATGTATAATTTTAAAATTTATCCCAAATAGATATTAACTTCCTAATAAAATAAATTTTAAATGGAAAGATATATGGTGAAGACTCATTGATAATTGCATTACAAAACAGTCATCACATTAATTTCCTTGTTAATATTATTTTGTAAGATAATTATTTTATATTGTGATGATGGAATTTTGTAATTTTACCAATGAGATTAAAAGCTTTTATTTATCTTTAATTGATATCTTTAAAAAATAAAAGTTAAATAAATGAAACATATAATACCTTAAAAAAAACTTTACCATTAATGCATCAAATAATAGTAATTTTTCATAAAAAATTAAAAACTTTATCTCACACACATATATATATATATAGGAAATCACGTATTTAAAATATAAAATTATGTATTTAAAATAGCATATAATGTTTATATATATATATAGGTTAAATTAACTTTTAACCTTTCAAAAAATAATTAAATCATTTTTAATAAAAATATTAATTAAAATATTAATTTTTTAACAATGTTAACATGACGTAATAATTTACATGTGTTTCACGTTGACATAATATTATTTATCTTGTGTCACATCAACAAATAATTTAAGAATTTTTAATGAGACTGGCGTGATTCAAATCCTATAATATATATATTATTATTGATTTTTTAAAATAAAAAAAACTAAAATACTATTGAATAATATAACTTATTTTAAATACAAAACGATATCAAAATAATTTTTCTAATCGAGTTGGTATTCAATTAACTCGAAACACCATCTCAATTAGAGATTTAAATAATATTATTTTTATACATTCTCTCAAAAATTATGAATTTCCAAACATTCGATCCATTATAATATTCATGTGACGTGTTTAATTATTTCCATGCAATTATGAATCCACAACTATGTGTATATTGTTTCTATGCCATAAAAAAGTAGTAGCCGTCTGGAAACCTGTGTATAAATTTAGTGGTAAAAAGTGTTCAACGTTTCAAGTGTGATCTGAATTTGAATCGTGTTAGTCGTTATTTATAATTCATCAAAAAAATTAGTGAGTCTGAAAAAGTGTAATTATATTTTGATATTATTATTTGTTTCCAGACAATCAAAACTATTTTCGTTAAAAAAATAACAATGAAAATTACGGCTTAAAATGGTTTTCATTTTTTTAGCTAATCTTGTTAGGATAAGGGATTTCGGCTTTTCCGGTAATCTATTCAAGCTCCCTTTGTATTTTATCACACCAATGGTGAGCTGGAATAGGAAGAGACATTTATACTTTTCAGGAAAATTATAAAAATAATTATTTTTGTTTATCTTAAATTATATTTTAATAATTTGAAATGTTCCATTTTAATCACTTGCATTAATATTTTGTTACGAGGGGGTTGCTTTACCGTTAAGCTCCATTACCTCTATAACGATAGTCTTACATGACAATCTAAATGAATTTTTTATGTCAACTTGAATGTCTTATATTAGGATTTTTCTTTTTCAATTAAAGATGTAATTAATTTAAAATTTTTAATTAATTAAATTAATTTAATTAAAAATTTATTCTCATCTCAGTTGGACATTCAATTTGACATTTAAAAACATGTAGGATTGTCGTTAGGAAGGTAATGGAGTTTAACGACAGAGTGATCACTTCGTAACAAAACCTTAACATAAGTGACTAAAACGTAATATTTCAAACATAAGTAACTAAAATGTAATATGACGCAAATAAAAGTATATTTATATATATATATATATTTTTTAGTGCTGTTAAACACCTCTTTTGAATGACCAGTGGTGAGCTGAGCCAAACTCATTACAACCCTCAATTCTCACGGGTTGGTAAAAGCAATCCACTCAGACTGTATTTTTTACTTTTTAAATCCTACATTGCTGGATCTTTTTCCTTTTTAATTAAATATATATGACCAACTTCTATTTGTTGCCCTTTTTATTATATGAAATAGATATAATTTTGATTTGTATAGTAATTTAATACATATATAAATTTGATAGGAATCAAAAATATTTTTTTTATAATTAATTACTTTTATATGAATAATATTTTGTACAAATAAAAAATTAATACAATTTTAATATATATTTAATAATTTAATAAAATATTAATTGTTCTTTTTAATAATTTTAATTATTATTTAACATATTTTTAATTAATTATTTTATATATACATAAAATTTAATTTAATGTTAGTAGTTAATATCTAATATACATATTTCACTAGTCATTTTAATTAAACCGTTTAAGAAAACAACAAAAGAACCGGAAAAAAAAAAAAGAACAAGGGGTCATAGAACGACAGCAGCGTGGCCGATAGAACGGCGCCGTCAGTCTGGGGGTCGTGGAATATCTTTTTTTACTTTACCTACAATGCCCCTCAATCCTTAACCAAAATTACAAGAGTCAAACTTGTCGGATTCCCATAATATTTTATGGACAGTCGTACCCACCGAACGCCAGCTGTTTTACCAAAACCTGTTTGATTGGTTGTATAATAAAATAGAAATATTCTCTATATTTTGGCAAGCAGTAGGTTTTTGGTTGGTTGGTCAAGTAACTTATTCATAAATAATGAAATAATATTATGTTTAGTTATTTATGGTTTGGACCTTGGCTCCTACATTTAATATAAAACTCTTCCCTTTCCATACCAATATTGAAGCAAGTAGGAATCATATGCATGGCCGGTTTGCAACAACTTCCCAAAACTATACATTGCATGGTTGCTAGAGGCTAACTAACTTAAATGCCTTGGATTAATTTCAAAGTCTTAACAAATATTCACACGTTCTAACAAATCCCTAAGTATCAATTAAAGAGATTTTGGAGTGATTACCAAATCCATCCTTTCTTTACTAAAATATGGAAATTCAAATTAAAAGAAAAACTAAAAATATGTTTAGTGTATAATGCTGCTGCTGCTGCTGCTTTGGTTGCGTGATAATTAATATTTTTTAATTTGCATGTGTATATTATATTATCTGACCACCTCCACGTCATCTTGGTTGTTACTTTTCTCTCGACTTTCATTACAAGGAATGCCCTTCCTTCTTAGTTTTAGTTAGCATGCTTATCCTTTACTAGCTAACAGTAGATAAACGATTCACTATAATTATCATTCCTAATAAACAATACGATAACAACCAAAACAAACTATTTCAACTATTATCCATAAAAAATTTAAATATATATAATAATAATCTCGCAGATGAAATTTGGATCAAATAATGAAAGCGAATCCAGTGGGTGTGCTAAGTGTGATTGGGCGTGTCCATTTTGATAAATTTTAAATTATTTTAATTTATTGTTTTGAATAAAATCAAAGGGGTATTCCAGTCAGCACAAGCCGTTCTCATCTCGTTAACTACCCTTTCTTCTGTCTTGGTGTGTGTATAAATAGAGGAGACGTACACAGAAAGCAAAAAAGGCAAACCAGAAAAAGAGGAATAATCAGAAACAAAATACTAATTGAATCAAGTTATGGGTCTCTTAAGCTGCTCTATTTCTGAAACCATAACCCCTTCCCTCGTTTTCTTCTTCTTGTTTTGTTTCATCGGCTTCGGTACTGCTACTTTCAACGTCACCACCCTCGCCTTTGATGAAGGTTACAACCCTCTCTTCGGCGATGGCAATCTTGTTCGTTCCCCGGATGGTCACAGCGTCCGCCTCCTCCTCGACGTTTATACTGGTAATTTCGTCTGCTTCATTATTTTAAGATTCACCATGCAAATCTCCTTTTTTTGTGTGGGGGTATTGATTTGATGTGAAATTCAGGGTCGGGTTTTATTTCGTCTCGTATGTATCAACATGGATTTTTCAGTGCCAAAATCAAATTACCATCGGACTATACAGCCGGAATAGTCGTTGCCTTCTATGTAAGTTTTTTTTTCTTCTCCCGTGTTGGTCTTGAATTTTGATCCATCGTCACAAAAAAAATATAAAAATTCCAGATTAACAAATCCTTTCTAAAAGCTATTCATAATATGAATCACGGCGGCGGCTAACGGAATTGAACTGTTTTTTGGTTTCTGGTGGAATGGTCAAAGCAGACATCAAACGGTGACGTATTCGAGAAAAATCACGATGAATTAGACATAGAGTTCTTAGGAAATATTGAAGGTAAACCATGGAGATTCCAGACAAATGTGTATGGGAATGGCAGCACGAACCGAGGCCGAGAGGAACGCTATAACCTTTGGTTTGATCCATCAAAAGAATTCCATAGATACAGCATTTTATGGACTGCCGAGAACATCATGTGAGTTGTTTTAAACACCTTATTCCTCTCCGTATGTATGTGTTGTTCCTCACTTCATATGCGCATATGTATATATATATATATATATTCTTGCCTTAGTTTAGTATGATGTTTTGACCTTAGTAAAGAGAAAAGGTAAGCTGGGTTTTGCGTGTGGATGTTTCTAAAGCATGGGGATTGGCATTGCCTTAAAATAAGAGAAACGATGGATTTTGGCTCCTTTTTTTATGCTAAAAAAGATGATGATACTCTGAAATCTTTGAGATATATATAATTGTCGAAATCATTTTTGATTTATTTTAGATTTTACACATGTAACGGTTTTTATCCGCCAAACATACATTAATTTGTTTTCCACATAATTATATTTCTAGAAAGAATTGAAAAGGTGTTTTGATTTTAGGTTATTTTATTGACATCAGAAAATGACTTCTCATCTCCCATTCAGATTCCGTTCCCAATACCTCTTCGTTTTCCATTTACACGACTTATGGAGTTTGATTAATTAATTACGGATTGAGGGACGGTGCGTTTATTTTTTTTTTTTTTTTGAACTATATTATCATTACAATATTTAATTAATTACAAGTATGCATATAGGATTTATCGGTTAAAAGCTATATTTTTAATCAATAATTAAAATGTATATTTAAAAAATAAATAATTTTGATCCAAATATTAGCTAGGCTACCAAACTTAGATGCCTTTAGATTCTTAAAAGATAAAAAGAAATGCCATATAATTCTACCTAACTAATGCTTATCCCAAACTTCTCAAGGAGTTAACGATAAATACTTTTTCTTTTTTCTGTTTTTGTTTATTTTTTTTCTCCATTTAGTATATTAATACTAAGATGATGTTTTAATTTGGGGTGTTGAATTTGTGATCAGATTTTATGTCGATGAAGTTCCGATTAGGGAAGTGGTCCGCAACGATGCAATGGGTGGAGACTACCCATCAAAGCCAATGTCTTTGTATGCCACAATCTGGGATGCCTCTAGCTGGGCCACCAACGGAGGAAAATATAAAGTTAATTATGAATATGCCCCTTTCACTTCCGAGTTTAAAGACCTAGTCCTCGACGGTTGCGCCACTGATCCCATCCAGAAATTCCCCAACTCCACTGCCTGCTCCAAGACAGATACCTGGCTCGAGAGCCGCGACTATGCCGTCATAACACCGAAAAGCCGATCCGCCATGCGAAGATTCAGGCAGCGTTACATGTACTATTCATATTGTTATGACAATTTGCGTTACCCTATAACACCTCCCGAGTGCGCAGCTGATTCAAACGAAAAACAAAGGTTCCGTAACACCGGGAGGTTGAGATTCGGTGGAAGCCATAAGAAGCAAGCTAGGATGGAAAGAGCACGCAGAAAGAGAAGGTCACGGGCTGCTTCCGTCTCCGATGATCAAACCGATATGTGAACATACCATTGAATTTGTAAATTAAAAATGTCATTGTCCAAAATCATTTTTTTTTCAATCTCATTTATCATACATATATATGTGTGTTGAATAATTGGGTTTGGCAGTTTTTTTTTTCCTTGACCTACCATGGCTTGTATTTTAGTTGAATCATTCTCTTTTAGCCTTCTCTATGTACTTGAAATTCAAGCATTAGCCATAAATTTTGAACAGAGTGTGTCAGCTTTGTTGACAGGCTTGTTTAACGGATATGGAGAAGACAATATAGGGATATCTGAAAGTGAAAGTCCAGCATAATATAAAACAGGGTCTATCAGCTAAATTTTAATTCTAGTGGAGATTTGGCAAGTCATTTTAGTGGCAATCCAATCACATGGGACAAGAAAGATGCTTAATTCCTTTCTGTTTACTTGCTTGCTTCTATGGAAAGAATACGTTGGCAATACATATATAATGGTGCAAAATGGAAACGACGCTCATTGCCAAGCTAATTCAATTACTTCGTGCAGATATTTTAGGTATAATTATGCTGCCAGTCTCTGCATTCTTTGAACGTTTGAAATTTAGTCCTAACCTTTTTTTTTATTTACCAAAAATCCCAAGAATTTAATCTCTCTGCCCATTTAATTTAATAAGTATAGTCCAGTTAACAACACCATCAAAGCAATTCCTTTACATTGGATTATATGACGTAGCTAATTTTATGTGTAGGAAGTCGAATAAGCAAAGAAAAATGTTAAGTATGGGGTTTTAAGGTTCCAATTTTGAATATAGGATTGTAAGGTTTTTCATAACTGTTTCAAAGAAGATGAATATATATAGGGGCGTAGTTAGGGGGATTGGCAAGCGCCCTGATTTCCTTAAAATGGAAATTTTTTTTTTTATTTAGGATTTTTATGATAATTGAATTGAAGGTTTTCAACGGTCAATAAGGTGGGGGCTCAGTAGTCGATGCAGAGCTTTGGGCAATTTTACATTGGCTTAGAGGTTGCCCACGCAAGAAGATATAATAAAGTTATCATGGAAACGGACTGCCTGGTGGCTGTGGGAAATGGTTAACGGTAGCTCGACACTTACAAACTCCATGACTACTGTCAGAAGAATTAAGGAGCTTGCTGGGCTGATTCCTTTTGTCCAATTTCAGCATGTGAAGAGGGAAAACAACATGGTGGCAGATTGATTAGCAAAGTCCTGTCATTTGAGCAATAATAGTGGTACATTCTTTGAGGCTCCTTCCATCCATGTTAGAGAGCTGTTGTTGAATGATAAGATCAGAACTCCTATTGTAAGAGCAAGTTAGTTTTAGGCATTGTGATGCCTTTTCTTTATATATCAATTTCTTTTTTTAATTTTAAATTAGTAAAAGTAAACTTGTACTCAAGGGCAAAGTCGAGAGATTGGCAAGGGCTTGACCCCTCTAAAATGGAAAATTTTCTATTTAGGCTTTTAATTTTTTTTTTTAAATTTTAAATTTTAAATTAATAAAGGTAAAATTCCATTTTGGCCCCCTAAAAATGATAAAATTTTAATTTAATCCTTTAAAGTTGCACTTTTACTATCGTAAAAATTACAATTTAATTTCAGCGTCCCTAAAAAAAATTTCTGGCTTCCCCCCCTTAAAAATGATAAAAAAATGATTTAATCTTTTAAAAATTATTAGAATATATGCTATTAAAATGATAAAATTGTATTTTTACTATCATAAAAATTACAAATTAATTTCAGCTCCCCTAAAAATTTTTTTGACTTCGCCCTGGATATATATTTGCTTAAATGGCTCCCTTGCAACTTTAAAATCGTCGAATAAGTTATTATTTCTTTTTAAAAAAAAAAGAATCAAATATAAAGGAAGTCTTTTGACAGTATCATCAATCGGACTTCAATTATTCAATCAAAAGAATAGATGAACTAAATCTATGAAATTAAAAGTATAGAATTAAATTTTACATGAATAAAGAGTACAGGGACCGAAAACAAAAATAGACCTGTATTTAAACACCTTTAAAGTATTTCTCTATTAAGAGGAGTCTGGACAGGGAAAATGACACTTCAAAAGTTGGTATTGCTAATTCAAGGTAGTGCTAATTGTAATTATGATAAGAGATGATAGAAAAGCATCCATGTCCGGTGCCACACTACCTAAGACATTGCTCTCACCAGCACCAATGAAAAACTCTGATTTTTAGTCAATTATTGTATAAATATATATATATACTTTCCCCATTGCTAATTCACCTTCTTCTTTTTTCTTTTTCTTTTTTTTTTTTGTTCTTTTACAAGTAGGTTAAATTGCAAGTTCTTCGTAGATCAAGAGTCTTCAAGTATCATATTTGTTGAGATTATTGTTGTATGTCCTTTCGATGAGGGGAATCGAGCATTTATAAAATACGGTTATTGGTTATCGAAATGACATCTTAAGTAAGTCCCATGAATGCCAATACGTATATTGTTCTGAACTTAACACGTGTTTATCAAACCACTCGTTTGACTTCGTATCTTCTGCCTGCGAACACCCAGAAACATGCGAATCCAGCTTGCGAGCTCATCCGCTATACTTTGTGAAACCCAGATTCCTCCGTATCTACTCAGATTATGGGTCAATAATTTAAAATTATATTTAAATTTCGGAACCACAAACATGTTTTACTTGTTACTGCAAATATACAATTCGATGTGACCTATAATTTGCTTTATTAAAATATTTGATTTATATTATGTTGTGGAGAAGAAAACCCCATTGGATGGATGAAGATGACATTGTTTTACTTAATAGCTAATGTAATGGAGAAAGTGACATTAAGCTTATCTTATACAAGAAACTGAGTTGGATAATGTATTATTAGTATCAAATAGTTTCAGTGTTACATCAGTATTAATGTCTTACCTAACATAAACAAACCATCAATTTTATTATTATTTTTGATCTTTTGGATTTCAGAATATCATTTGTATAAGTTCTGTACACATCTACTGCAACTAAACCATAAAAATTAATTAGGATCGAGTTAAGTGAATACAAAATTTTAGATTCGGATTTGAAAAACGAGTCTGAAATTTTATTAAAGTCCAGCCCAAATTAAAATTGTTAAATTCAAGCTCAATTTTACCGGTCCGTATTAATTTTTTAGATTATTTTTATGTAAAAAATAAATTTAAAAAATGTAATACATCAAATGTACTACAAACATTAATTTAATTGTTTCTCGATAAATTAAAAAATATATTAAAAAATTATTTATATTTAAATAACACTAGAATAATTACAACTTAAGAAGGGCCTATGGATAATGTTCTTAGAAATCTATAATAGAGTTCGACCATAACAACCAAATTATCGTCATGTATAAGGATATTAGATTCCCTGGTTAAAAAATACTTTAAAATCATCATTAACGTCTCTTTTTTTTTTTTTTTTTTTTCTATTTTTGAATTATTATACGATGATTTTTGAATTTTTCATATATATATATAAAAATAAAAAAAGATAGACTAAAACCGACATCTCTTATGTCATGTCAATGACAACATAAAAATAGAATTGGAATTTGGATGGAATATAATGAAATAGAGTGACTTTGAGGTTCCCTATGAAATGAGGCATGGAACGAAGTCACTACGAAGAAGTTCCGGGGGTTGCGAAGGAAATTTCAAGTTCATATTGGTCATTGGTTGAGAATGAGAATTGAACTCTATGAGATCTACTCTCCCGTTGTTCCTCAATAGCTCAACAGTAGAACAACCGGTTATTAATTGATTGGTCGTAGATTCGACTCCTACTTGAAGAGATTTGATTCATTCCGAATGTAAGAATGAAAGGATTTGTTTTGACTGTTAAGAGCTATTTAAAAAATCCAAAAATCTTACTTAAAGCCCGACCCGTTTAAAAAATGGATTTTATTTTTTGTTCAAATTTATTTTTCTAACTTATATATTACTTTAATCCTCTCGCTTTTCGAAAAAACCTTATCAAGTGAAAGCAAATATTTTGCAATGAATGAAGACGATTGCATATGGAAATAGCTATTCCAGAGACTTGGTTAAGAGGTGCAACTGTTGCATTTATAGAAATATGTGTGATTGAAGAAGAATTAAATAATTTAGGCCCCCCCATCTTTGGTTTTATGTTTGTGTTATTTTTTCTAGACTCCAATAAACGTCAAGTGAATTTATCTGTTGATCTGATAGTTGAGATGCTTATCGTCTCAAATATGATATGGGTTCAAGATGTTCTAATCGTGTTGTCATTAAAATTTTACTTTTTTTATAATTTATCGAAAAAATCAAACGCCAAATTTAATGTCCGAATAATCTTATTTAAAAGCACTTTTAATTTAAGTTGAAAGGTTAAAAGATATCTTTGTGGGTTAGTTGAAGTCAGCTGTATATGAACGGTTCTAAGTTGGAAAAGGTGGAAGAGTTGGGTGGGTTTGGCTAGTTGTTAACAACCCTCATCTGTCACCATTTACCAACCATTGGACTATTCTATCAATTGCCTTCCATCCTAAGAAAGCTATTTTTGGAACTGTTTAACCCAACACATTGAACACCATATAGTCTTCAAAGGGAAGTTTCTTTAATTGAAATTTGATTCTAATGTAACGGTCTAGAATTTAAGTCCTACAAATCGTGCAGTATTAGGTGATTTTTTTTATTTTAAATTTGTTTAAGTAATGTACACCAAGTGTTTGAGTAAATACTCTCAAATATATATATATTAGTTCAAAAATGGAATGAGATGATCTCAAATGAGGGGAATACCTCTGTTTATAGTTGAGTTTTCCTAGATTCAACGATACAGATTGG
Organism: Kokia cookei; assembly: GCA_039519145.1. NCBI lineage: Eukaryota > Viridiplantae > Streptophyta > Magnoliopsida > Malvales > Malvaceae > Kokia > Kokia cookei. The sequence goes on from CM076905.1 coordinate 34,189,826, forward strand.
ATTACATCAACGATTGAAATTAGTGTTTATCTACAATACGAGGGTCCTAAAAGTTTTATACTCTATATTATGAGATTAGTGTCTACTTACATTAGTTATTCCGGTAACTCTAATTTTACTGAACTGTTTCACTAGGTCATCAAAACTTCAAGTAGATGAGCCTCTCAATCAATTACACGAATGAAGTCAAATCAAGTAGATCAAATGAATCTCATTTAATCAGTTGACTTTTATAAAACGTTTTGTGCGCAACACTCAAACGAGCCTCAAGACATTGAAGACGATATAGTCTCCAAAGGAAAGCTTCTTTAATTGAAACTTGATTCTAGCTTGTACTCCATTGGTCATATTTTACCATTTCTCAGTTGTTTCTTAAACTGGGCACACAAAGGGAAGGATCTCTGTATTGAGAGCTCTGCAAAAAATATTCAGTAAAAGTTGGCACCGACCCTACACAAATCATTAGGATATTACATTTAGACCAATCATTCCACGTCTTTATTTTACCCCTTGCCTTACAATTAACGGAAACATTCAATATTGGTGGTAATGGGGGACCAGCACCAGTTCGTCTGAAAACTTTGGATTTTCTTTTCCGGTTTATTACATTCGACATGACACCGCCATATGTTTCACCATTAGCAACTTGGCCATCCCAGGCATAGTCGCATCCAAATTGCATGTACACTGATTCCGTTCAGTTTTCTGTTTAAAGGCAGAAATATGGTGTGGAAGAAAGAAATTTTAAAACAAAGCTCGAGGCGTGTCTCATTAATTTTACTTCTAAGATATAATAAATCATAAAACTAAAATAGACAGGCAAATTAATAACTTCTTATTATATATGTCATGAAAACAACACTTGTTTAAAGAACAAACACTATTTATTTAGCAAAAGATACGTAATTTCACGAATCATTTTCAAAGAGGTTAAGCTTTTTCATTAGAATAATTACCTTAACGTTAATTATTCATGCAAACTCATGTAATTATTTTTTGGTAAAATAATAACTATTATTGAAAATAAAAAATAAAAACACGACGAAATTCAAACTCAAGTGGCTTAAGCACCAAGTGCCGAATATATATACAATGGATAACTAAAACTTCTAAAAACTATGGGGGTTTTAATGAGATTTTTCAAAACTTTTGGTAGATTTAATTGAAACTTTCAGAAATTTTAGAGGTTTTAAAAAACTTTGAAGAGTCTAAGTGAAATTTTTAAAAATTTTCAAAGGTGTAATAATAATTTTTTTAAAAATTTTGGGTGGTCTAATTAAAATTTTAAAATATTTTAAGGGTATAATTAAAATTTTAGAAACTTTGGGGGACCTTCCCAAATGAGGATCCGCTTCTATATATGTGTATATACGGGTTAGTCTTCTCTCCATGGTTTAATACATGACACTTGTTTTTTTAATTTATCTATAATTTTTAAATATCCCCTTAGGACACGTGGCAACATTCCACATCTGCTTAACATCATTGGTAGTGGACAAAATAATTTCACTGTAAATGATGTTAGTGGGGCAAATTTTGCGGGATCTCGTCCCACTTCGTACTCAATTGGATGGAGAAGGATGCAAATTTCGTGAATGGTGAGATGAGAATGAGAACAAAAATTAAATCCGTCATGAGTGATGGGACGCACGAAGCAAATAGGTAAAAAAAATTCAAGGTTTAATTTTTTTTTACATAAAACAAATAATTAAAAAAATTATTTATTTCAATCTTCACATGCATGATCTATATAAATGAAATATAAAATTTAACGATTAAATTATTAAAATATCAATAATAAAAATGTTATAAAATGACGTAAAATCATATTAATTTTACACTGCTATAAATAGATTCTTTCGATAAGACTCAATTGACCTAAATTAAAAAAAAAAAAAAAAACACAGATAAACCTTTTAACTAATCCATTTTGTGGGATTACCTGTAACATGTAGTGCCGAAGATTCATAGCAATTGGTTGAAAAACATTGATGAAACCAAGAATAAAAGGCGATAAGTGTACATCAAAATCTAATTACATGTGTCTCATCGATATTTCATTTTCTCCAAAGCACATCAAGGGCTAAGCCCTTTCCCCATAAGTCTACAATATGTGCTCGTTGACCGCTATGTCTAGAATTCTAGAGAATCATGCCCTATGTCAAGCATTAACCGTAGCTTAAAGTTGATGATTTTTTTATGATTACTCTCTTAAAATCTCTTAAAAAATTGCTTTGATAAATGATGTTACAGCATCAAGAAGACATGGTCATGAGAGAATTCTGGTTCACATTCATGCGAATTTTCTAAATATAATGAAAACTCGTCTGCTGTTTTAAGATTTAAGAGCTAGCTTCCAACAAAATGAGGCTTTGATCTCCTCATTCGCAAAGTTCTCATCTTCAATCTATACATCTCACTGAAATATCAGTTGCAGAAATAAGGCATATCTTCTCTTCATGAAGTTAGAAACCAAGTAAATTACAGTAAAATAAAGAGTTACGGGAAGATAAAATTATGTTCAGCTTCTAAAGTACAAGAACCGGTTTAAATTAAAAACAAAAAACAAAAAATAATGGTTCCAATTTGAGAGAATTTGCTCTAAACGGTGCCTACTTTCAATTAACTAGGTATACATGTTTGCTTCTAGATCTGGACTTTTGACTTGAAAATATGATGTGATACATCGAATTTGAATAGATCATATGCACATAAGAATTGCCTATGGACTATTATATTGACTTTCACTCTTTCTAGGAAATAAATCTGTACAGCACAAACCTGAAGCAGAACTTTTTGAGATAGCTTTGATGGATTTGACTCCGATAAAATGGTAAATATATATGGGGTTCCTTTTGCAGGGCAATCTTTCCACGAATCTGACGGCTTTCTTGTTAAACAGTACAAAGTTTATGCATCAGAGAAGATTTGTCCTGCACCAAATTAAACCAAATCGAATAAATTATAACATTGGGAGGTTCTCACCCTAACACAGATAGAAAGCATTAGTTGTACCTACACTTGATACAATAAACAAGTTCAACTGATTACCTACAACCAGATGTTGAGACCATGATATGGCTTTGACTAGTTCCATGGCTGCGATAAAGAGACACCTGCAGTTGATGTCTCTAACCCTTGTTTTCTATGTATTGCGGATTTGAGGACATTGTATTGCTCACTCACAGACTTATAAAGAGCTTGTGAGTATGCATCCTTAGCCTGCCCAAAAGGAAAGCCAACTTATACCATTGCTGATGAGATACTATGAGCCAGGTTTCAGAGTCTTGGCTAATTTTGATACAATTAGTTGTTATGGTTCACTCCCCATTGAAACACTATAGTGTGCCTAAACATAATTAAGCATGTCTTTTGGTAGTCATTTCATCAGCATATGATTTTACAGTCAATACCTACAAGTTTGGCAGATCTTTGAACGTAAGTTATAAAGTCATGAGAAAATTATAGTGATAAAATTAAGTCTTCACCGGTCAGATGCTGTCTCATGCAACAAGCAAGATACATAATTTTTTGTTCCAGAGGACTAGATTAACTTCCCAAATACCATGCTGAGGTCAGGTATAAGAAAATGCATGTATAATAAGAACATAATACAACCAACCTCAGACTCTTCACAAGCAGCAGCAATTTCTAGGAAGCTGATTTGTGGTGCTATTGATAATCCAGCCCCATGAAAGGTGATAATTCTTTTTTCTCCAATTTCTTTTTCTACCTTAAAAAAAATGCCATTGAGTCACAAGATGAACAAATTTTATTTGACAAGCTGACAAGCAAATACACACCTGTCGCGGAGGGGGCATGATGTCATAGCACAATAGAGCCAAAGGATATACATGCCCAGGGGATCCTGAATGTTCTATGAGCCTTCTCATATTGTCCACTGAAGAAGAATCAAAGAGTGCCTAACACAACTTGTATATTTAGTATGCAAACAAGCTTATCATAAAAAACAAAAAAAAACTTGTAGGTATTCTAAGATATTTTACACAACAAACTTTGCAGTCAACAACGCAAAATCTTGAACATGCCAATGCATACTATTCCTACATTTTGTTAACTGCAGCATGACATGCCAATAAAACCTGAAGCTCTGACCTCCTCAAGACATTTCAAACAGTAAGGGTAGAAAAGGTCTACCAAAATGCCGATTCCCAACACCCAAAAGTATAACCTCATTCAGAGCACTAACCCTGCATATAATATATTTGTAAGCATATAATTCTAGATTACTTTAGATTCCCCCTTCCCAACAAGAAATATCTTGCTGCTAAGTGTTAACTCATGAAGAAGAATTTAAGTTAAAATGCATATCTGTCTCCATGTACTTATTTATTCTAATATAACACAGTAGGAAACTGAGACATAATATGCATATCCAGTCCCTCTCCCTCTCCATCCATCCATCCATCCATCCATACATATATATCCATGAATTTCAGATATTAGAACAAGATCCTGTCATTCTATCTTCTACTCAAGCAATTAACATTTGGTTTCAACTCCAAAGGGGATACTGCCAAAGTTCATTTAATGGTTGCCTCTTCCAAAGAATCTCTTAGAGGCATATTAACTTTAAGGCTTTGCTTGGTAAGGTAAAAAGAAAATTGGAAAAATGGAAAACTAAAGGGGGAGAAAAATAGAAACATAGAAAAAAATTTCTTTTTATTTTCATTGGCATGCTTAGAGGCATATTAACTATAAGGCTTTGCTTGGTAAGGTGAAAAGAAAATTGGAAAAACGAAAAATTAAAGGGGGAGAAAAATAGAAAGATAGAAAAAAATACTTCTCTTTTCATTGGCGTGCTTAGTATGAAAGATAGAAAAATGGAAAGAAGAAACAATTTTCTTTCATTCCTTGCTTGGTAGAATTGAAAAATGAGAGGAAAGAACATGAAAATCTCTAGAAAACTGCATAATCTAATAAAATACATAACCCCCACTTTCTCATTTTCCCTCCTCTCGTCATTCCAATTTGGAAAGAATTGCTTTTGTGCATTAGAAGGAAAAAATGCCATCTTCCCTTTTTTTTTTCCTCTCACTTTTCCTTCCTACCAAACACTTAATTTATTTTCTTCACTTTTCTACTGTCGATCCATCCTTCTACTCTTCCACTCAACCAAGCACATCCTACTTGAAATTATGCTCCGAATGGACTCAAAATGCTAATAAAGAAGCTTTAACCCATTTCCAATCTTATACCTATCAGATCTTCATTACAAGATGAAATTGATATAAGACAAACTGAAGAAATTCCTGAAAAACAATAAAACATGTTACAAAGAAAGGCAGCAAAAGCTTACTGGAAACCATTCTTCTGCAAAGGGATCTGGGCGGTCCCTGCCACCACTTGCAGCAATCCATACTATTTTCGAGCCACCCCTATAACAAAACAAAAATTTCGGTCTAAGTCTGCATATTTATATTGAAATACCACAGCACAGATTCAAGCAAATTAAGACAAGTTATCATTCTAAAAGCATGAGAATTGTCATTATTATTGAAGTACCTTAGCAGCAAAGCCATCTCTTTCAAACTTCTTGTGTTTGCTTTTCTTTTCATTTCAGCAAGCTCAGGAATATCATACATGTGTTTTTTGGAGTACACACATAAAAGGTTCCTAAGAGAAACGATAAACTTTTTACTCTTAAGCATATTTTTGAATAATCAATTCAAAATGGGTAGAACCATTTGAGTACCTTCCCATGCTGAAAGGCTTACAAAGAGGATCTGTTATGACCCTGTCCCCAGCAACAAAGATCTGTAGCACAGAACCTAAGTACAGTCAAGGCCTCAAGGGCATAGATGAAGGCTACTAGCCTACTACAGCAGACTCAGAATGAGAAATTAATTCAAGAGAGAATCACCATGTTCTCAGCAATATGCGGATTTGTTTTCTCAAGCAACAATGAGATGATGATTGGGTCAGCTTCAGTCTGATGGTTTGATATAAGTACAACGTTGTGACCCTGCACCCAATTGTCTGACAATTATATCCATAAAAAGCCAGTTTAAACGTAAAATATTCAGCCAGTCCTACACACTTCCTAAGTCCCAGTTGCACGTAAAAGTTTCCTGAATGTTGAAAACCTAATATGACTGTGTTTAGCTTATGCCAATACAAAATTGAAAGGAAAACACCATAAAACTTCCTTCTGAATACTAAGATATAACTTCGGCTTTGCTTGCATAACAAAAATATAAAATTGACATGACCTAAAGCTGATGGAAATTAAGAAATTAAAATAAAATGGAAACAAATTTAACATACAAACCTGTTATTGTATTTCTTTCTCAGATGCACGTCCTTGTTAGTTATTATTGTATTTCTTTCTCAGATACACGTGCTTGTTAGTTATTAATCAAATAATATGCAAGTATTGTAGCACCCAGAACAAAAAATTTTATCAACTTACTACCAAGCAGCTCTATGTGGATAAACCATGTTATGATCTTTAACAGTACGTATGTTCAAAATGTAAACAATGACAAGGACATCCTCCTGCCACATCTTAGTGAAAAAGATGCTGGAGTAAAACTCAATCTTGTTTAGAGGAATCAAGTAAAAGGAAAAAGAAAACTGAGCATTGTCACCTGCTTAAGCTTCTCCTCTATTTCATAGAAAAGAGAAAGATTGCCAACATATGAATTTCTGCAAAGAACATAATACACAGATGTTAAGTGAAGTGACTTTTTTTAATTTTAAAAAAAGAGACCGAACATGTCCTTCAGTGATTTAAAATATAAATAACATATATGTTATATGAAGCACATGAAAGAGGGTGAATAAGTTAAATATACAAAATACATGCTTCTTTTTCTCTGCATTGTTGTCAATACGGTTGATGATAAATAATCAAACATGAAGAAAAGAAAAACTACTAAAGACCCTATGAAACCCTCAATGAAAAAACACAAAAAAGAATGCACAAGATAAGAAACACGGAATAAGCTTAACCTTGGATGGTCTCAAAAGGTAGCTAATAATTAAGAAAGAATTACAGTCCCTATTGCACTTCTCTTTCTCTCCCTCTACATATATATATCCATGAACCTTAAATTTTATTACCATGGTTTACAAAATAGAGTTATGAAATTGAAAAACTACAAATTCCTTCAGCAAAGCACATCCTTAATTTTCAGGAAGCTTTTACAAATGAAATTGATATCAGCAGAGAAACCGGATACAACAGTATGGGAATTGTCCACTCACCTGAAATCTATCAAAGGCCGAATATAATTTTGACCAAACATATAGTAGTCAAATGGCTCTCGCAGAGCTTTGTGGTAGGGTTCAAAGACAAAAGGATCCTGAAAAGTTACTGTCATATTTCATGCAGAAATTTATAAAATTCTATATGCAATAAATGAAAATGAAAGTGCATATATTTTCTAAACAGCAGAATCATCTTGAAACAGCATTGTAGTACAATTACCTCCACATCCAAAAGCCAATGGTCAAATGCAACAGTCATGTTTGACAATACAATCCCAACAGCTGCAGGATCTCCACTTTGGAAAACCTAAATGTTGACACATGGAAAAGAATCTTCTTTTAAGTTTTCAGAGGTACATGTAAAAGGTAAGTGTTGAGTGATAAGGTTTCCCAAATATTGAAATCCTCAGGTGATAAACTATTAAAACCGTGCAGTTCAACTGAATACCGTCTCGCCAACTTTTTTGTGCAAATGCACCATTTTTTTTTTTCTTATATAAATTGGTCCAAACATAACCCAAAAGAAACTAGTTTTTTTTTTCCCAAATATATACATACAAGGTAAAAACAGATGTTATAGAGATGTTAAATTGGACTATTTAGCATTTTATTGTTTACACACCTAGATCCCATAACACATAGCCTATCTTAAGACAAGTAAAAATCGTGCATTGAGTTCTGGAAAATACAGATATTTTAAAACCTATGATGTCCACCTACAAAAATTTGATATTATTAAAAACACAATATTAGCACTTTCTAGAAGCAAGAAAAGTCTGCTTGATAATGCATCGTAAAAAAAAAACTGTAGTCTACACAGAGGAGAGCCTATCATACATAAAACATACAATACTATACACTAAAATAAGAGTTTAAGCATATTAATTTACTGCGTTTCTGTAATTCTGATACACTTCTTCCATCCCGGCTGCAACATTTGGAGGTAGCCTTCCGGCATCTACTTCCTTCCTAAGTCCAGATAGGAGTTCTGTAGACAAAAAGCAGCACGAGACAATAAAACAAGTACTCTACTTCAGCTTTGGAACTATGAAAGGCTGTAGTTCAAATTAAAAAAACAGGACTATTCAAAGTAAGAAATGTTCTCTTCTATTTTCTTGGTCACTTATTCTTTCAATCAGCAAACCTTTCTACTTTTCTTGATGTCCAACACCCTTTCCAGTCTATCTCCCTTCTTTATGCTCCTCAAAGAAACCCGACTCCGTTTGTCATTTTTGGGACCATCAAAATATTATTCATGATATTTCAATACAGAGGAGATAACTCTCAAGTATTCTTTTGCTAACGTCTTAAACTTTCTCCATACTTGATCATTGTTGCATTAGATCCATCCTTCTTAATCGACAAATTTTGGATAAAACAGCTGTTACATTGCTTGGACATGTTCTCCAATTTTCTTCTTTTTTTTTTTTAAATATTATATAAATAGAATGGACAGCTCTCATCAAATCTGAATCCGGTAAACTTAATTTCTACAGCAGATTCGTATTAAAAAAATTTCTACAGCAGATTCGTATTAAAAAACAAGTACTCTTAAACAAGGCAAAATTTCGCAAGAACGTTTCTAATTATTCATTTAATTAATCTGCTTGTGTTTTCAGCACCAAATTAAACAAACTTGTTTTAACCCAAGCTTCTTGGAAAACCATAAATAAATAAATAGATAAATAAAAATAGCGTCAAGCCATTAAACCATAAAAGTGTTCATTATTAAATACTAAAGCGACCTTTTCTTAAAGGCTATTTCTATGGTGTAATAAATTTAGTATTCTTTTCTATATTAGAAAAATGATGTTGACTAACACATACAACTAAATTGCCATCAGCAAATCTTTATGTTGGCAGTTTTTATAAAGAACTCCTTTTCCTTGGGAGGATGAAGAAGAAGAAGAAAAGAAAACAACATAATATTTATAATAACTGTTTTAACGCTTAGTAATTAAACAGAAAAAGGCATCATACAGTAACATTTGCAATATTTTATTAAGCGCATTTGTTTAAACAATTAACACAAAAAACTTTCTTTTGAAAAATGAATGAAGAAAAGAAAAAGAGCTGAAAGGAAGGCGAACCTTGCTCGGAGCGAGCTTCAATAAAGGCACGGGAATGCTCGACCACCGGTTTCCCGGTGGCAACTACACCTGATTCCTTTTCTTGAACTAGCTCGGCCGTTGCTTTAGCTTTCAAGGAGTGAAACAAGGAAGAGCGAATCCTTGTTGTTGTTCTGGAAGTAGATCGAAAAAGCTGGAGTCGCTGAAACGGAACCAAAGGAGAAGATGGTTTGAGTGAGAAAGAAAATGCAGCCTTAGTGCAAGTGCCGCCGAAGAAGGGGAGAGGCAAAGTAGAAGACATTGGAGAGTCTTTTTACTTTTGAAAAGGGAAAGAATATATGATTGAAAGAAAACGAAATCCTCCTCTATTCTAATATCTCTCTCTGTGAACAGTCCGGGAGAGGGGAAAAGAAGGGGAAAAAATTGGAACTATAGGAAATCATTTCATTTTTATTTCTTTTATAGCTTTTTTTTTTTTCCAACGGCGGTGGTGTTTGAGCAAGCACGTGGTTTACAGCGAACTAGAGCGAATGATTAGGGGAAATAGCTGCATATTGCTGACGTGTTCGGTTATGGATTGGGGGTGTTTATCGAGATGCGTTGCATCGAATGGTTGCCATTCGCCACTTTCCACTTGCCACTACTTTCTACTTTTGTTTTTGAGTATTATTTCTTTTACTAATGTTTTTGGGTAATCTAGTAACCTACAGGCTAATTTAGTCATATCAGTCATTTTTTTTATTTGATCTTTTAAACGATTTTTTTAATTAGGGAAATACAACGATTTTTATTAATTAAACATGCTTTTATACTCTATCCTCAGGTTTTTTTTTTTATTTTTGTTAGGGTTGGAGTTGGGTTTTTTTAGAATTAAAGTTTGGGGTTTTAAGAGTGAAATCATAAAAGTTTATAGGTACATTTGAGAAGTTGAGGATGTAATAACGTGTCTCAGAATACATACTTTTTTACGTCATGTCATGATAGGACTATTACCTTAGAAACTTATTTTACGGAAGTCAAATTTTGAGGTGACAATGTTTTATACGATAAAGAGTTGAAGTTTAAGCGAAGGTCCTAGTCGATGGTCGTGATGCGATCACGAGTTTAAGTATAATCGGGGGCCAGTTAATGATTATTATGCGGACACGAATTCAAGCTTTTTGGATACCCACAAACGATGCTTTATATTTATCATACATAAGATTGAGGTCATAGTCATAAGAAAAACAGAGGGATTTTCGATACTCATCACAATAAAAGAAAATAATAATAAAAAAGTTCAAAACCATCCAAAATAACTCTGTGTATAATAGTTACATGTTGCATAAAAGATAAAATAAAATAAATTTATGTTAAGGCATGCACTACTCATCATCTCCGGAGTCGGGCTTCGGTTCCATGATCTCCTTTCCTTTGCCCTAACCAGCTCACCTCTTGTAATGTTGATGATTTCGTCGCTTTCTCGAGCCTCTAAAGATTACCCCCTTAGTGGCGTGGTGCTCGAGAGAGCATACCGCCTCAAAATCCTCTCGGTAAGGCGTAAGGTCATCATCTTTCGTCTCCTCCTCATCTATCTCTTCCTCTCCTCCAACAGATGCAATTCCTGACCTTTCAGGCCAATGTGGGTTATCCAGCCCGAATATCGTTTCATCATTTTGAGCAAACGAGTGTTATAGTGCACCTCATCGAGCAACTCAAGTTGCCATTACGTGCCTCCGACGACCTTCTTTGGAGCAAACTTCCTCTTGAGGGTCGGGGGCATTTCCATTTTGTGCTTGTGACATTGATTCCACTATTGGATATGTTTTCACTACAGCTTACAAAACTGAAGGATCACGGTATCTCTAATAACGCTCCATGTGGGATGATGGAATTGCTTGGTTCGATCCATCTTCACTCCCTTCTTATAGCATAGGTCCGTAATTAGGTGAGGGAAGTAGATGTTGACCTTTGCTCTAGCCACGCACTTTTTGATTTATCAGTTAATCCATGTCCCGAGATAGACCTGCTTGCGCTGCAAAATCAAAAACAATAATACAGCCAGGGGCGAAACCAAGGGGGTTGGTAGGAGCCCTAACCCCCCTAAAATGGAAAATTTTTCATTTAGGCCCTTAAATTTTTTTAAAAATTTAATTTAGTAAAAGTAAAATTACACTTTGTCCCCCTCTAAAAAGGATAAAATTTTAATTTAATCATTTAAAAATTGCACTTTTACTATCGTAAAAATTACAATTTAACTTCGGCCTCCTTAAAAAAAATTTTGGTTTCACTCCTGAATACAGCTCAAAAATCATTAACCATGTTAACGTTAAGCACGAGACTAACATGGGTAAAAATAAAGTACATTCACATTTTGGCAAGTGGGAACATTATAGCGAGAATTCATCCATATCGACATTTCTATAAAATTGTAAATCCATTAATTCAATGTCGTCTTTATGGTAAAATGGGACGCCATAATGCTCGCTAATAGTGTGAGGGGATATGTCAATCTCTTATCCCCGAACTGTCACCCTATTATCGATGGTAAATGACTGCCTCTCGACATGTGAATGTTGAGAGTGTGAATACTGCAACAAAATATTTGAATTAAGGTGATGTTCACAAGTATACGAGTCAAGTTGTAATATAAATTATAATATAGAGTGTGAATCCTGGGTGTTCACAAATAGCGTAACACAATAATCATAAAATTTTGAGCAATACATCAAAATGGACAAGAAGAAATCGTTTATAAGATGTTTTTGGTTTTATTAAAAACTCACCAAAACAGGGTGATATTCTAGTTTTGGATTAAGATATTATTCAAAGTAATTGACGATAACATAAATATTATTTAAGTACCACTTAAACAGAAAGTCACTTATTTTAAATTTACCAAATTGCTTGTTAATCAAAATCCGACCTTAAATGTGTTAAGTTATATATCACATCCCTATCATTTATACCAAAGATGCCACATATGTTTATTTAGAAAATTTCCTCATTATGCTTTGAGAAATTAAATAAATATTTGAATATATATTGACATATGTTACATTAAGGAAGTCATTATATTTAGGAATGAATATTGAAAAATAAATAAATTAATTTTTATACATTTTGAAATGTTTAAATTAATTTTTATTATATTTTATTTGTTAATTTGATAATTATTAATTTAATCTCTGAACAATAATTAAAATATTATTTTGATATTGTTTTAACATAATTTTTAATCTATTTTAAATAATATTAATAGATAAAATTTAAATTAGACCAAATGATATTTAATAGTTTTTGGCGTATTAATTATAAATTTATTTGATTTGTTCAATAACTTTATCATAAGCATATTACTTTTATAGGATATTTTTAATTTTTTTGATATAAATTAATTTTCTCAATAGAATTTTATTTTATTTTAGGATAATCATTACATTTTTTTCATGAAAAATTAATTAATTTGTTTATTGTTTACGAGGATAGTTGAGAAGCCCTGAAAGTTGGGAACAATACAAATTCATCTCCCATGAAACATAAATATTTTCTCGAAAAAAAATATTACTATAAAATATCACAAATTAACTTGATTTTCAAAATTTTTAAACTCTCACTTCAACTAAAAACTATATATTTTTTTTTAAAACTGTATTTTTCAACATCAAATTCGTCATGACTCGATTTACCCAAATTTGAGACAAATCGTTTTTTGCAATATCTAATTTGTAAGAATTAACGATGTGTGATATGTTATAGGTTAACCAAAAGAATAATATTGTCGGGGTTGAATTCAACACGCCGGTGCTTTCTTGATGGCTAATGCCTGCAGTTGTAGACATTTGCGTTTTTTCCGACATTTATTCTACTGTTAATTTTTTTCTGGTGTAGCTTGACTTCTTTCGGGTGTTGGTATTGTTTTTTTTAATGTATTTTCTTGGGTTTATTTTTTTTTATGTATTGGGATCCTTATGATTCCCTTTCCTTATAATGATTTTATGTATAAATGAGTTTCTCTCTTTTAAACAAAATTAAATGAATGCAATTTACATAACGAGTTAATATATATTTTGCAAAGGGTTAATATATTATTTAAGATTTAAGTTTAGTTATGAAATCAACAAGTGGTTCCAGTGGAAAAAAAATGTTGTTTATTTTAGGGGCCTCAAGTTCTAGCATCCGTATATGCATTGTCAAATAATTAAGAAAGTATAAACATATACTATCATGTTAAGCTCAAGCATTTAATCGTGACAAAGAACCTTACGTATCCTACATATCAAATAACATATTAATTCTTTTGCTAAGTACCAAAAGATAATTACATTACAAATATATAATATACATGCCTCATATTTTGGATAAAAGTTCTTGGGAAGCCTCTGTATTGAGGGATGGATTGTATTTTAGTTATTCTATTGAAAACAATAGGTAAATTAGTTTTTATACATTTCTCGAATGTATAAATTAACTCTCCATTAAATCTAATTGTTAACTGATGGCATGAGATATTAATTTAAACGATTAATTACTAATTTGATCCCTGAACTATAGTTAAAATATTATTTTGATTTTGTTTTAACATGAATTTTAATATATTATGTAAAAATATAAAAAAAAATTACAGAGTTTTTAAGATATTTTAAATAATTTAAATTTATTTTTAAAAAATTACAAAATTTAGAATTATTGTTAAGAATATTTAAAAAAATTAAAATAATATTTTTTAACTATAATTCAAGAATCAAATTAATATTTAACCATTTAAATTAAAGGTTCAGATAATTATTTAAACAAATAAAATTAAACAAAAGAATTAATTTACATATTTCAAAATGTATAAAATTTAATTAATTTAATTTATTAGTAAAGAACTCAAAATGCAATCGGTCCCTACATACACCACCCCTCTACTACTTTAACCATATTTGATGCCCTTCACGATTAAAAGAGTCACAAATGAATACCAGGCTCGGTAAGGAAATAAGGGATAGAATGGTAATTGCAGGAGCTTTAAAATCTTTTAAATAAGCCGAAAGCTGTTGCTTCACAACGCCCACATGTATGACAATTGCGCAACGGCCCATTTCATTTGCCAGTAGCCACTTGCCGGCAATATATTCTCGGAGATTTCCCTTGTTTCCCTCTTTCCTTTTTGCGGCAACATGGCGACGTTGTTTCGAACCTTCCCTGCTGTTACAGCTCCCCCTCTTCCTTCTCTCGGCCCCACCGCTTCCTTTCCTGCTCGCTCCCCCTCACTTCCTCAACGCCGGTCCTTTCTCTTTCACTCAAATATTTATTTTCCTCTTTGATATTTTCACTATTTAATTTTATGTGGTCTTTTTTTTTTCCAGTAAAAAACCAAAGAAATGAGCTTCTTTTTTTTCCCCTTCAATTTATCTTTTTTTCAGTTTGAATTTATCATTTATGCATGTCGATTTTTTTACATATATTTTGCAACTTCTTACTTTTTTGAATTTTTAGAATAATTATTATTAGTATGTTATTCAAATTTGATTTGATTGGTCCCTTTATTGCTTTTTTGGGGTAATTTGGAAATTGAAGAACTTTTCATCTTGAAGAAAATTGAAAATTTTTTGCCCACTTTCCAGTCTATAATGTTATTTTCTGTCTATTTTCAACACGACTGCAGCTTGTGCAAGTTTGGTGTGAAATGTAGCTATGCAGAAGCAGGAATCAGTGATGACTCAAGATCAGCTACAATAGATGTTGTGGCTGATATCAGAAACGAACGGGTATACCCGGACTGGATAAGTCGATATT
Source organism: Kokia cookei (assembly GCA_039519145.1). Taxonomy (NCBI): domain Eukaryota; kingdom Viridiplantae; phylum Streptophyta; class Magnoliopsida; order Malvales; family Malvaceae; genus Kokia; species Kokia cookei. Next base: position 34,204,891 of record CM076905.1, read on the forward strand.
TTGAGTGTTAATAAGCGCAAATTACTTACCAAACATGTTTTTGTTAGTAGATTGTAGTCTTAGGAGGAAGCGGTTTTGTTGGTTCTGCAATATGCAAGGCTGCAGTATCCAAGGGCATAGAGGTTATAAGCCTAAGCAGGTCTCAAAGATTATCTCAACTTGTTTAACTTGCTTATGTTGCCTTTTCTATGTGATTAAGAGCTTAGTGTTATTTATAAGCTTTTGAAATATTATTTATTATAAGATGTTTGAAATCCTAAATTTTGATTGTTATATCAGGTCAGGGCGTCCTACTTACTCGGGCTCATGGGTGGATCAGGTTAATTGGGTGCCAGGCATGTTTAGTTTCCCTTGAATACTTGTTATCATCTTACAATATCTATTCAAGTTGTAATTTAGAATGTCCTATAGCATAACATTGCATGTTAGGGTCCTGAATTTGCTTTTGGAACTTTCTTCCATTTGGTGTGGATAGCTAATTATATTGCAAGGATGACATGATTGTATATGATTAGTTCTCTTATAGAAGTTCGAGAATCAACATTTCTATATTGGTTCATCTTTCAAGTGCAGCAAGAGAGCTACATATCTCTTATTGTTTCTGCTTACATTTTGCATCTGTCCTAAACTCCTACTATCCTTTGAGTAGACCATTGTTGACCAACAAGACCTTACTTGGGTTTGGGTTTATGTAAAATCTTTGTTATTCTATTCATCTTAGTCTTAGTGCAGTTGTCACTTGTTAGTATTTTCCATGAATGCAGTTTAACAATTTAGCTTGCTGCTTTACAGGAGATGTTTTCTATGCAAACTGGGATGAAGTACTTGTTGGAGCTACAGCTGTGGTTTCAACCCTTGGAGGTTTTGGCAGTGAGGAGCAGATGAAAAGAATTAATGGCGAGGCTAATGTTGTGGCTGTAAATGCTGCAAAGGATTTTGGTAAGAATTGCCTGTGGTAACTTATATATCTAATTACTTAAGTTAAATTTGCGGTAGAGAGCATATCCTCTGTAATTTTTATGTTTTTCCTTGCAGGGATTCCAAAGTTTATCTTAATCTCAGTGCATGATTACAACCTACCGTCATTTTTACTATCATCTGGATACTTCACAGGAAAGAGGAAAGCAGAATCAGAAGTACTATCCAAATATCCGAACTCGGGTAATTTTTAATGACTAAGCTTATTAGTTCTTTCTCACTTACTGTATAAGATTTTCTAAATGCCGACTAATTATCTAATAGCAAGGTAGTAAACAATTAGCTGGTAATATCAAAAGTGACTTCAGGATGAACAAGCAGTCTTAAAATTTAAAAATGTTAATGCACCCACCTGTTTGAAGCTAGCTCCAAGACTTGGAAGGGGAAAAAGGGGGGGGCTAGGGAACTTGGTAGCGTCTAAATGAGAATTCCTGAGGAAGAGTTATCATCAATACATGTTCAACTTTAGAAGGATTCTATTCTTCTACAACTCACGCCTGCATGAGCATCATGAATCTAATGCCACGTTTTTAAGTTAATTGTACTATTAACGCTCTGTTTTTTTTCTGCACTAATCCTTTATTGAGTGTCCAACTGTTTTCCTTTTTTGGTTTTGGAGTTCAGGTATTGTCCTAAGACCAGGGTTTATATATGGAAAGAGGCGAGTGGATGGTTTTGAGCTTCCACTTGATCTGGTTGGGGAACCACTGGAAAAAGTTCTTAGTGCCGTGGAGAACTTTACCAAGCCTTTAAATGCTCTTCCAGCATCTGATCTGATCTTGGCTCCACCAGTTAGCGTAGATGACGTTGCTTATGCAGTCGTTAATGCCATAAGAGATGATGACTTCTTCGGCGTTTTCACCATTGAACAAATCAAAGAAGCAGCAGCAAAAGTGAAAGTGTGAATCAGTTCTACACATTAGACTAGTTGTCATAAGCTCTCTAGTACTTCAACATCCACCATACTTCACTTGATCTGATCCTTCAAAATGTGACTAAACGCTGCTGTTGTAAAGTAGTTCAAAAATTTACTAATATAATAATCAAGCAGAATCATCTATTATAGAGCTTCCAATATTTTACAAAAGCAAGTGCAAATTTTGTATCTGGTGCTTGTCACTACCTACTTTTAAAGACAACATTAAATCAACAATTATATACTGAATGTATGAATGGCATGGGAGATTGATGATTGAAGCTGGATTGGCAAAAGGCTACAATTGCAAAAAGGTAGTAGTAATCGTAGAAACTGATACTGAGACTGATGGAAGACTGTTAGCTAAGCTTTGTTGTAGGAAGTATTTTGTTAAGCTGAAGTTGCATTAATAGAAAACCCGACGTGGTTGGCTTAACTGGGCTGCCTTCTCCGGCCCAGGCAATAACTGAGATGTACCTTCTTCTACTGTGCTTTGTAACACCATTCTGAATGATGCGTTTGGATTTTTTTCTTTTTTCAAACGAAAGATTTCATAAAAACCAGTACAGATAGAAAGTGCCTAAAGCCCAAAAGATACAAATGTCCAGGCCCAAAAGTTAGTTATTACTGTAACTAGGGTTTATTTTCACCTTTAGTACCTCTTCTTTAGTTGTAATGACATTCAACTCTTTATGTTAATGCTATTTCAGTTTCTTTTATTTTCATCAGTTAAAAGCTTCATCTTAGTGTTCTTTCTTTCTTTATTATTTGGCTGCTAGATACTCGTCTTTACTATCCTTATAAGTTTTTTAGGTTAAAAATCCAAACTTTCATTTTCTCGTCGACCTTGATGTTAATGGCTGTCATGCTCCTTCTTTATTGTTTATTAGCTTAGTTTTTATCTTGAGTAATTGAACCTTAGGAGATTGATTGATGCAGATGTGGGTAAGCTGCTTTTTTAGTAAAAGACTAAATTGCAATAAATTGGAATAAATTAAATAAACCTAAAAACATAGGATTGACACCCTTAAAGGAAATTTTAGGCAATTGTGACCGAGAGGTAATCTTGTTGAGCATTTATTTGTTAATCCTGGGCTAGCCAGTGAGATCGGGAGATAAATCAGATTAACTTGTCTAATTTGGTAAAATTGAGACTGAGAAGTAAAATGGAATCATTTTAGAAGTTTAAGCAATTTAGCTCCCTAATCTGAGAGTTGGTGAACTACATTGAAATCAATCAACCATTGTTTGTCATTTATTTATTAATTTCGTAACTCTACACACTTTATGATTTAGTTCTTCTATAGTTAGTTCATAAATTAGTGTCATTATCCTCAACTTTATGGTTTGTTGTAATATAGTTTTTAGCAATTAGTTTATTAGACTCTTTATTTTGCATGCTTGTAGCTAGATTTGGTTCAATCGCTGACTCCTTTAGGTTCGACCCTCGGAGTACTTCGTACCCCATTGTACAATTATACTACAACTGACCTGTCACACTTGTAGACACCACACAATAGTATATATTTTGATTATTTGTTCGTTGTTTTAGTGTTGATTTCTCTCCCCCGTTCGCGAGAGTAAGGGAGTGGTGGTCACTTCAGGAATCTCCATTGCTTCGACTTGGCGATGCTCGATAAGCAAAGTTTACAGTTTCTGTCCAATTATAGGTTCTTTGACCTTGTAGAAGGTAGTAACCTTCCGTTTGTTTAGAAGAGTATTTGTGTAACCAAATGTTTGCTTGCTCGAGGAGTTTGATGGCAGGTTGGTTTGAGACATGATATTCGAGTTTATAATGACCCTTGGATTCTGGATTATTCAAACTTTTTTGTTGCCTCTACTCCTTTGAATGGTATGGATGAGCTTCGAGTGTGCAATCTTTTCAATGAGAACGAGGTTGGATGGGATGTGGCAATAATTGATGGTTTATTGGCTCTTTCGATGTGCAAAAAATTGTTATCAACCCCTTTAGCAATCGATAACCTGAAAGATAGATAAATTTGACACTTCACGTGATCGGGTGAGTATAGGGTTAAGTCAAGATACATGTTGGCTTTAAATATGAATTTTGTTGTTGAGGGGCCTTGGAACAAGTTGTGGAATTTAGAGGTCCCTCCTAAGGTCATCGACTTCTAGTGGTGTTGCTTGCGATGTTTTCTCCAGTGTAAGGTGTAACACCCCTATACCCGATTCACACGTATAAGAGTATTACATACAATGTCAGAGAATTAAAAATGAGTATAATAAAATTTTTCTTTCAATTCATGTAAATTTTTAAAACAATATTAGTAACCCATTCATTAGAGACACATAGGTATACCATTTGTACATGTCATTTTACACAAACTAAATATACCTTGTCTTGCTTCCGATGTTGATGTGATTTGATGAGAGGTACCTAACCCAATCTTAACTTCTCGGAGGTCTTATACCTACGCGTTGAAATAAACGAGTAAAGCCGATGAAGGCTTAGTAAGCACTACAAGCATAATAGATGATTATTTATTTATTGCTTAATTTTATCAAACATTTAATTACTCATGCGTATAAAATTTCTAACCTTTCTTGCATGTAACACTTAACTTACCATAATTTCACCATAACACACATTCATCCTCATATTCCAACTTAACTTAACGGTAGATTTTACATTTTTATCCCTTTTTCACAACTTAGTCATTTCACTTAGTTATCAACATATAATTACACATATACATATAGTACTTATCTTTCATGTATTTATCATTTCTTTACCTCAATGTAATAATTTGCACATTCTTTCACTTTTCACAATTTAGTCATCATAGCTTTCTTAACCATAGCTCACTTAGCTTATTTATCCACTTGGCCCATAATAGAATTTTATAGAACCCATAAGATAAACGGAACAGAAAGTACCGAAGTACTTAACAGTAAGCACACAATTGCTGGGGAATCAGTAGGCGCACATAGCGCAAATCAGTAGGCGCACATAGCGCAAATCAGTAAGCACACGAAGTGCGAAACAGTAAGCACACGTAGTGCTGAACAGTAAGCGCGCTAGCGTTCCTTAATGGCATGCCACTACTATCTCAATGGTTCTAACTTGTCTACATGGGCATAACATTTCATATTCATCATTTCTCATTATTTCACACATCACATTTATATTTCAAAGCTGTCCACTTGCGTCACAGTCACTAAATTATTTATATCTTGGGCTACAGAATTCAAAATTATAAACCGCTTGATGTTTATGAAACTAGACTCAATCATCTTATTACCATAAAATTTCCAGAATTTTTACTGTAGCCAATTTGTACAGTAAATTAAATTTACCCCTTCGCTGCTGCCTGACACTTTCGACCTTTCTTCACTAAAAATTATTTATCTTTTAGTAAAAAGATCAAATGATGTTTCCGTCTGTTTCTATTGAAAATAGACTCATTAAAAATTCAGCCATATAAATTTAAGTCTCTAATAATTTTTCTACATTTTTCTATAATTTTTCAAAGTCAGAACAGGGGAACTCGAATCTACTCTGACCTTATTACACTAAAACTAGTATATCTCAAAATATGCAGTTTCTTTTCTTTCATAGTTTCTTCCATATGAAACTAAACTCAATAAGCTTTAATTACATATATAATTTGACCCTTAACTCATTATATACAATTTTTGGTGAATTTTCGAAGTTAATCATCTGTTCTGTCCAAACTGTTTTGAAGTGAATTTTTCCCTTCTCATATTTCCTTTGCACTAAATTTCATTTAATCACACCTAATCACCATATTTATAACTAAACATATCATTTTACTCATTTTTATCACAATTAATCATATACTTTAAAGATAATAAATTTTCAATTTAAAATCTTGTAGTACTTACTGCTCTAGTAGAAAACTTCTTTTCCCTCTTTGATCTTCTCTTTTCCTTTCTCTTCAATTGAGTCATTCTCCTTCTTTTCTTTCTCTTCAACTCCATACAAAACACATATATTCACATTAAAATCATTCTAACATATCATAATCTATGTTTCTAAACCAAAACTAACATGTATTTAAAGAGGAGTTTAGCTTTCTTACCTTAATCACTTGTACTCAACACTAATTCCCATTTTCTTTCTCCTCCAAGACAAGTATGAATGCATTTATTTTAACAATTGGATAGCTACTACACTTCTCTATCAATTTTATTCACTAATCTTGAATAAATTTGGAAGAAACTAGCTTAATTGGTTTGTATTTGGTGAAAAAGGACTAATTTGTAAGAAAAGCAAAAGTTGAAATGGTGGAAAAATGGTGGCTAACGTGAAGCACCATGGCTGATGGCTTTTATAGCCTTTTCATCATTTCTTTTCTTCATTTCTCTAGACTTTTCTATCAATTTCTCTTTATAAAAATATCTTTCTTTAATAATGGAAAAATTGCACTTTTAGTCCTTGGGCCTTCCATCTTTACACTTTGGCCCAAAACATTGCCTCCAAAAATATCTTCCACCAAATTACTCTTTTGCCCCTCCTTAATCAATCTAATTCCCATAATGACTCATAATTCAATTTGGATAAATTACTATTTAGTCCTTCTTCCTTTCTCACACTTACTAATTAATCCTTAATTTTCTAACTATTTTATTATTTTAGCTATATAGTCTAATTCTCAATTCTACTCTATTACTATTCCAAATCCGGTTCAAGAACGCGGATGTTACATAAGGGTGGCCTTGTTGACAAGGGTTGTTCGATCGATTCCCTTTGTCCTTGTTGTGGGGTTGTCAAAAGTGTAGAGCATATTCTAATATATTGCGCGATTGCTATGGTTGTTTTGCGATGGTGAGCATAAGGTAGGATTTTGAATCTGTGTTAAGTACGTAGTTTTCACACACTATGTGTGTGATAGAGTTTCTAATTTTATTAAAAATTATTGAATTATGACTCCTATTTCAAGTCAAATTTGAGAAATAATCTTTCAGTTAAACTCTATTTATTTGTTTCAATTAAAATTTGTTTATTTATTTGAGTCAAACTCTTATTAGTCTAGATTATTTTATTATTATTTGACCTAGAAAATTAGCCTATAAATAGGCTCTTTTACAACATTAGAAAACACACTCATTAGATATACCATTAGAGTTTAGAACTCCTAACACTTTTGGAGAATTTAGTGTTTATGTTTTGAGGGTTCTTTGTTTTCGAGTTTTCGGGGTTTAGTTTTTATCTCCATTTTTTGTACTCTTCGTTCTTTGTCATTATAGTAAAATTATCTTTGCTCGCGGTTTTTATCCTCTTCGGAGGGGTTTTTTCATGTTAAATTTGTATGTTCAATTTTTCAATTTCTCAATTTCTTTTGCTATTTTTTTTACTTATTCATTGCTTAATCGGTCGATCCCAACAAGTGGTATCAAAGCTAGTTCGATTTTCACAGATCAACTTGTTCAGAATGGCAACAACAATGTTCAACATTGAGAAGTTCGATGGTGTCACAAATTTCAATTTGTGGCAAGTTCGGATGATGACAATTCTAGTTCAAATCGGCTTGAAAAAAGTTGTTACCGGGAAAAAGCTCAATAATCTAGATCAATTAGAATGGAAAGAGCTTGATGAAAAGACCTTGTCTATAATCCAATTGTGCCTCGCGAATAGGGTATTACAGGATATATTGATGAAAAAGACCTCATCCGTATTGTGAAAAAGGCTAGAAACTCTTTATGCGACTGAGTCTCTGGCTAACCGTTTAATGCTAAAACAATGTCTATTTACGTTTCGCATGAACGAAGGTGAGCTTCTTAGAGATCACATCAGTCAGTTCATTACTCTTTTGAGTGATTTAAATAATGTTGAGGTTCATATTGATGATGAGGATCAAATTATGCTATTATTGTGTTTTTTACCCTCTTCATACAAGTCTTTTAAAGAGACTCTGATTTATGGAATAGACAAACTCACATTCGAGGATGTGAAGGGTCATTTGTTAAGTAAAGACAAACTTGACAATGAGTTTGGTTCAGATAACAAGGCAGATATGTAAGCTTCCGCTTTGGTAGCATCAAAGAAACGAGACAAAAGGTGTCGCTATTATAAGAAATTAGGTCACGTCAAAGCAGATTGTTACAAACTGCGAAATAAAAGAGCGGTTGAGAGTAACGAGAAAGATTTAGCTGGTGCTAATTTGACCAATGAAAGTGGTGATGATTTCTTATTAGTGTCAACGAGCGAAAGCTCTGAGCTTACGTCCGATGGATCCTAAATTTAGGATGTTTTTTCCACATATGTCCTAACAGAGAATGGTTCTCCACATACAGTTTAGTTGAAGGTGGAGTTCTGCACATGGAAAACGATTCATCTAGTAAGGTAATCGGTATTGGTATTGTTAAAATTAGGATGCACGATGGTACAATTAGGACACTATCAGATGTCAGGTATGTACTTGATTTATGAAAGAATCTCATCTCCTTAAGTATTTTAGACTCAAAAGGTTACAGAATCAACATCGAGTTGAGCGACATTAAGGTGTCTCGTGAGGCTCTCGTTTTGTTAAAAGGTAAAAAGATCGACAGTCTTTATATTTTGGAAGGTTTTACAGTGATAGGTGAAATCGGATGTCCTCGTATGTTACGGAGTTGAAGTCAACTCGTTTGGAGCAGAGACAACTTGGTCATAGGAGGGAAAAATGCATGACTGTTTCATTGAAGAGAGATTCTTTTTTGGATACAAGTTTTGAAAAGTTAAGGCACTGTATTCTAGAAAATCAAATCCGGGTTAATTTTGATTTGACAGTGTACAAGTTGAAGGCAAGAAAACTTTCAGCTTCTAAGTGCAGATTCGACTTAGTTAGTTCCCTGCATAGTTCAAGATAGGCCCGTGGTGGATTTTGGCAAATATGACATTGTGGAAATACAAGTCAAGGTGGAGATTTGTTGAATTATGACTCCTATTTCTAGTCAAATTTGAGAAATAATATTTGTGTTAAACTCTATTTATTTGTTTCAATTAAACTCTGTTTATTTGTTTGAGTCAAACTCTTATTAGTTTAGATTATTTTATTATTATTTGACATAGAAATTTAGCCCATAAATAGGCTTTTTTACAATATTAGAAAATACACTCATTATATATACCCATTAGAGTTTAGAACTCTTAATACTTTTGGAGAATTTAGTGTTTACGTTTTGAGGATTCTTTGTTTTCGAGTTTTTTAGTGTTTATGTTTTGAGAGTTTTTTGTTTTCGGATTTTTAGGGTTTAGTTTTTATATCCATCTTTTATACTCTTCGTTCTTTGTCATTATAATAAAATTATTTTTGCCCGTAGTTTTTTATTCTCTTCGGAGAGATTTTTCACGTTAAATTTGTGTGTTCAATTTTTCAATTTCTTCCACTATTTTTTTTACTTGTTCATTGCTTAATCGGATCGATCCCCAATAAAAATAATATATATATATATACGTGTTTTAATTTTATATATAATTTCTTTAAAAACTTACTTTTTTTTCCCTGAAGTAACTATTATGTATTAACTCATAATTAATCATCGACCCTGCGTATATCCTTATATAGCTATATATATATATATAAAAGGGAGGTTAATTGATATTCTAAAGAGGAAAACAAAAAGGTTCAAATGACCTTTCCTTTAGTCGACAAGTGGAACATCCACAATGCTTTTTTTTTTTAATTTTATAAAAATAATTAAATTTTAATTTTAGTCCCTCTAACATACTTTAATTTGAGGTTTAATTTATATATTTTAATTTCTATTATAATTTGGTCCCTATATTTTTACAATGTCATTAATTATTACAAATCATTGATATTGTTAACTTTTGGATTAAACATTATGTGATTATATATAATTGAATACTTTAAAAGTCTTACAAACTAACACGTGGCTTCCTATTTCTTTAAAATTGCATCATTTTTTTCTTAACACTATAAAATAATGATCAATTTTCAATTTTGATCTCTAAACAATGTTGAAACTTGAAATTAATCTATATATACTTTAATTTTTGACATAATTTGATCCATCTACATTTATAATGTTATTAATTAATTTAAATAGTTAATATTGTTAACTATTTCAATCAAAATACTGACGCTAATTTTCTTAAATATATTATTCCACAGGAAAAAAATATTTTTATTAAAATGATTTTAAATGAATATTTAAAAAAAAAATCTTAATAAATAATTTTAATGTTATTTTTTATTATTACGAATATCAAGTGAATATATAATTTTTTTTAATTTTAAAATATCATGCCACTAGACTTATAAATTTTTAAATCTAATAAATAAACAACTATATCCTTGAAAGAAAAAATAAAAAAAAAAAAATTCTAAATATAAAAAAATATAAAACTTAAAAACATATTTTAATCTAATTTAACTTGAGATAAATTTAGATAGACAATATATTCCATAATTAATATAATAATAATAATAATAATTAAATTAAATACTGCAATAATGATATAATAATACTATAACATATAATAAAAAATAAATTAAATACACCACAAGATATTGTCCATCTAAACCAAAGCTTAAAAAATTATACTAAATAAATTTACTCGAGAGTCTCAAATTCTTTTTTTTTTCTTTCTAAAAAGGCATCACAAATTCCAGTCAATAACCATGAAAAATAATTTTCAGTCAATAATTGTGAGTTTGACAGAAAGTATATCTTCTAATGGGGCCACACTGAGTTATTTTTGCTTTCATCTAAATATATAAAAACCTATAATAGTATTAGCTCCTTGTTTTTCCGGCTAATTGTTTTTTTCCCTCTATTACTCTTCCTAATTAAATGTGTTCATGGTCGAGTTGGGTTGAAATTGGATCGGATTTAAGTATGATATTAACATATTTTATATTTACTTAAGTTTGGTTTGACCCGAAATTTAAGTCTAAAATTTTACTCAAATTTTTCATATTTACAAAAAATTAACCTAAATTCATTTTAGACTCGTATATATTATTTTTTTAATTTTTAAAAATATTTAATTTAATTTATTTTAATATTTAATAAATTTATATTTTTTATTTATTGAAATTTTTTTATATAATCATTTAATATTATTTTAATATAAATATTAAAATAATATTATATATTTAATATATGTTTATTATTTAATATGTTCTAAATTATATAAGTATATAAAAATAAAATAATATAAAGTATTATAAACTTAAAACAAGTTGGATCAGGTTGAGTTCGAGCTTGAACATTCAAGTTTGAGTCCGATGCATATTTTAAATATGACTAATTTGTTTTTACTTAAATTTATTTTTCGAACTTAATATTTTTATTTAAATTATTTTATATTTTAAAAGAATATTTAAACCTAAACGAATATCTCGACCCATAAATAGGTTTATTCTTAATAACAGTCTTTACGCTTTAAATGAATGAAATTTAAAATCCCGAAATGACCCTCATCTTTCCTCCCGTTTAATTTCTAAATCTAAACCGTGGATGACGGATCCAATCAAAGATTTGGTGACAGCACAATTTGTGACAGGTTCGTAACTTTATCCTCAACTTGTTTTGATGGTTCGATTCGCCCTTGCTTATCGTCCAAGAACGCAAGGTAGCCGAAAAGAAAATAGTAACTAATTCTTTGAGTTAGGGTTTTTTATTTTTCTTTTCTCTCTCCCATCCGTCCCCCTTCTAGAAAACGGAAAAGTAAATCAATCACTCCAAAATTTATCTCATCTGCAGGTAATATTTTCCATTTTCTTTTAGAGTTTTTTTTTTTTGGTTTCAGTTTTATTTTCTTTGATTAAGTTTTTGACAGCGGATTATATAGATCGGCCCTGATCTTGGCAACTGGAAGGCGTTGACATCATTTGTTTAATGGTTAATCTTTTGATGGTTGATTTCTGTGATAATTGCTTTTCTAGGGGGATCAATAAAAATATTATGATATGTTAATTTTGAGAAATTTTGCTTTATGATTTTCATTTTATATTTTTTCGACCATGCAGTTTTTGTGAGAAATTGCAGATTTGTAGAATATTGATATTCTCCTTTTCTCTTTTCTTTTTGTTTGACTCAGTTTTCAGTTATACGAAACATGTTTTTAGTTTTTAATTTTAGGAATCTATTTTCGAAGGATGAAATTTTGTATACTCTTTTTTAATTTTGATCACCATTCTATTCACGTGAAACACCAGATTTCTTGTCATCTTATGTTCTTAGTTTTTTTTTTTTTAATTATTGTAGAAATATACTTAGTTTGATAATTTGGATGAAATATTTTTTAGGCTGATTTTCTATTTTTCTCACTTAATAAAACATACTCGAGTCTTTATGTATTTTTGAGAATTTTCCAGTTTTTCCGAATCTTGATTTTCTTTGTTTCATTGTTTTTTTCTCAATTTTCTTGACAGAAATCAGCATAGGATTTAAATTTTTGGAATTTTTTTGGTTGCTTTTTTTTCTTTTTCTTTTCGAGGTCAACAGGGGGATTTTCGTAACTATACTTGTTATTAAAAAAAGCTCATATTCTCAGGTCAACGCTGGTTGTGTTTCGATATTTATGTAATTAGTATCATACTAATTCTACTCTGAGTAAATTTTGCAGTTTTGTGAAAATTTGTAATTTATTTTAGGTCAGATGTCTGATATGTAAAATCTATTGCTCAGAAACTCCCAAGAAAGAAAAGAGAAAAGATTTTTTTCTGTTCTTTTTATGCGTTTGGACATATAAAAAATGGGAACCAAAGAATTGTTGAAACATACTTTTTGTAAATTTATTTGCTACAATATTTGTAGGTACAGCTATGTGATGCTGTGGGAGGCAGGTTACCGAATGCTGTAGAGTAATAAAGAAGTTGCTATTTCTTCTAGGAAATAATTGTAAGGAAAGAAAATGAAGAGGAACATGGCCAATATTAATATGTGCAACATGAACATGTACAGGATTGACACTAACTGCGGTTCTAGGTATGCGATCCTCTTGCCTTGTGGCGATTCTATTAAGTTTGGTTTCATATGCTATCAGTTGTTTGATTATTGCTTATATTCCAATTAGTATGACTTCATATCTATGTCATTTAATGCCCTGACCTTTTTTATTTTTTTTCCAGGATTTCAACTTTTAGGAGACTATTCCTGTAGTTCGGTAGAAGGTTAGACTTTCTATTCGTTTTTACAGTAGAACTATTGGTTTTAAATTTGTTGATAGGGATTGATCTAGGCAGAAATGGAAGCACCGAACGCCATGGTATTGGATAGTAAGCCTTTGGTTCTACATGGCATGAAGAGGAAGCGGGAAACGCAGCATACAACATATTTTCCTGGGGCCTCAAATGTGATATCACCACAGTTGCCCAGCTTGTGTTTAGCTTTCCAGAAACATGACAAGCGCAGGAGATTGGAGGATTGCGAAGGCAGAGTTGTGAGTTGTGGTTATACTTCAAAAAGATCTTTGTTACTTTGCTATTCAAATTTTAAGAAAACAGGCATTCCAAAGCGCATAATGTTCTATGCGAAAGGTGAATGGACTGATTTTCCCAAAGATCTTATTGCCTCAATCAGGAAAGATCTTGTCTCAAAGAAGCCAGCTATTGAAGTTGTGATAGACAGTCAATCTTTTGTGCTAGATTTCTTGCATATGTTTCGATTGGAGCTGCAAACTGGCACGAGACACCCCATTGCTTGGATTGATGAAGCAGGTGGCTGTTTCTTTCCTGAGATTTTTACTGGTGAGGATGAAGCATATCAGTGCTGCAAAGATGAAGGTGAGAATGACCAAGAATTCATGTTTAGTGAATCTTATGCCCCTCATGAGATCAAGCTACATCTTGAGATTAGCCTTAATGGTGTTGAGCAGCCAAAGTTGGAATGTAGTGGGGATTCAAGTTCTTTTGTGGGACATTTTCGAATTGCTCAGAAACCTGCCTCCAGTTATTCTGCTGTGGAAGCTGAGGATAATTGCAATAGGAGTGCTGATGGAACACCCAATAAAGCTGTTGAGGATATTCAAGAGAAAAAGAAAAACTTAGTTCCAGAAAGCGAGTTTGTTGATGTACAGTTCAATGAGCCGTTGGACTCTTCAACTGTTGAAAAGATGTTTCTTATGGGTATGAACCCTTGTGAAGGTGTGGATATTCTTGATATAAGACCCTGCTCCAGTACACCATATAGATTAGAGCGTTTCCAGAAGCAGGTCCAAATTATGAAGAAGTATCGGGGGACTGCAAATGTTCAACGTGCATGGCTTGCTTCCTCTAAAAAAGCATTGCCTACCATCATGATGCATGGGCTTGCACACTGTCGTCTTTCTTCAATCCCACACCTATATGCCGCTGGTGTTCATCTTGCTGCAGCAGAATTTACTAATGGCAGGTTGGAATTGTTTTGTTGTTTTTGCTATCAATACATGTATGGCACTGGTGTTCATCTTGCTGTGGCAGAGTTTAAATGCCACATTAATAGTTTTATGGGTTCAACTCTATAGAAATGTAGGCAAAATTTTATGTTGCATATCATGATTCATGTCTTTATCAGGTTCACTCTGAACATAGACTTCCTCTTTCTATGAGAAATTTTCTTGCTTTCTGTTCCTGATCTCTCTTTTCCCGTAAGTGCTAGTTGCCACTAGCTTCTATCTTTTTTCTTCAGGCTTCATTGATCTTCCAGTTGTTTTCAAGAATCCTATCCAGACGAATTTTACTAATTTATCTAAAACATTTTCATGCTTTATTTTTCATACTGTGGTGATGTTGAGTCTGAATGTTATCTTTTATTTGTGCAGTGCAAAGTATTGTGATGTTGACGAAAATGGAGTACAGTACATGATATTATGTCGCGTAATAATGGGAAAGACGGAGCTTCTTTTCCCTGAAAGTGGACAATGTCTTCCTAGCAGTGAGGATGTTGATAGTGGAGTGGATGATCTTCATCATCCGAAGTATTATATTACCTGGAACATGAATATTAACACCCACATTTATCCAGAATCGATTGTTAGTTTCAAACTCTCCTCGAATGCTAAAGGTGATATATTTCTTCTTTGGAATGCTGTTTATTTGGTGCTTATATGCATTATTCCTTTTCTTTTATGTAACATCAAATTGAAAACTGTTCTCAACTCATTGAACATGACAATTAATTTTGGTGGCTGGCAATAAACTAAATGACCTTTAATCATGTGATCTGTATTTCAACTTTGATGTCTAAATTTTTAATTTTTTTTATTTAAGAAAATAAGGCTTCCTCCACGATGCATTGCTATCCACCTCTTGGTGTGGGATTTAGGTTTTTCCACTTGAGATCAGTGATCACTCCCAACTGGTGGTTCAATGAGTTTGTTGGCTGTGTTTACAGGGAATTCTGTATGGATATCGTGTATTTCCTTTTTTGTTATAAACATTTATGGTTCTTTATCTCTTGAAATTTATGTTGTACCTACAGGATATTCGGTTGGAAGTGAGGCTAATCATGCTATTTCAGGTGTCACTGCATCGTCAAAAGGAGTACAAGGTTGTTTACCAGCATCTGCTGGTGAATTGGTGAGTAATATGATTGCTGTATTTACATTTGGAAGTCATGGTGTAATGATAAGCAGGATGATTAATGAACTTGATCCTACTCTATAGTCGATGCTCACCTGTTCTTACTTCCTAGCTGTGGATTTTTGTGGGATTGTCTTTGGTCAGAAAACAGTTGGACTTTATGGATACTTTGATTGTCGTCATTAGCTTTATGGTTTTGGCACAAATGGGAAGAACTCTATCTTGTTTGACAAGCATTTCGAATTATTGTACATTATCTACTGATGCACAAAGTATCCAAGATACCATATGGCTTGTGTTAAGGTCTTAAATTTCTGAGATGCTAGGTTTGTACTAGTTCATTTCCAAAAGCTTACTTTTTAAAATCTGTGTATGAAAGGTGTAGATGCAGCAAATTATTGTGTGATATTGACTTATGCTAGCAAGAGTGGTGGAAGGAAAGTGGCACTCAGAAGAATTTTAAAATAGAAGAGCATGATATTTATCTGTCTCTGCACCCTGAGGCAGTCTTTATTCCTATGTTTTGTGTCATACAGCAACACAAAACAACCTTTGTACTTTTAAGATATTTTCAGGTGGAAATGGCAGTCCTGAAAATTCGTATATCTTGCGAGGTTTACTTATGTTTGCTGCTGATATTCTTGTCATTTAGGGGAGTACTAAACACCAAAATTCAGATTCAGGGGGATCCCAAGAAAATGATCCTAATCTGGGTTCAAACACTTCAAAGACCCCTAAATCCCCTTGGATGCCTTTCCCTATGTTGTTTGCTGCTATCTCAAATAAGATTCCTCGTATGGATATGGACCAAGTTGCTAATCATTATGAACTGTTCAGGGTATGTTTAGTAATATGTTTAATTGTTGGTTTCTAGGGGTGTAAGTGAGACACTAGTGTCCGCAAGCTACTCGAGTTCGACTTGATTTGATAATTATCAAGCCGAGCTCGAGCTATTGATCAAGCCGAATTCGAGCTTGTATTACTTGACTTGAACATCTCGCGAGTCTTATCGAACTTTTCATATTTTTATATTATTAAATTATGTTATTTCCCTTAATATATATTATTAGTCCTAAGCTTAATTATCGAGTTGAGCTCGAGCTCGAGTACAAAAATTGGTAAATGAGTTTAATCGAACTACTTAAAGTAGCTCTATTATATCTCGAGCTTAAAAATAGATGTTGGATAGAGCTCAAGCCGAGTATTGAGCTTGAGCTTGGCAGTATTCGGGCTTTGCTCGGCTCGATTACACCCCTATTGGTTTCTTTATGGTTTTAAATAAAGCTTCTGATTCCTTTGTGTTGTATCTTTTTTGCTCTGTAAGGCAAAGAAGATAACTCGTGATGATTTTGTCAAAAAGTTGAGATTGATAGTTGGAGATAATTTGCTGAGGTCAACAATAACTTCACTGCAAAGCAAGGTATGATTTTGAAATCCTTGATCTGTTTTAATTGCTCTGCAATGCAATACCACTACAAAATGTTGATTTGATTTAACGTTAATCTAATTTAGTTTTCTGGCAATTTGCAGATACCATCGTGGCATGGATTGGAGGTGGCAAAGCAGAACATGAAGGGTCCTGGAAGCCTCTGAGTTTTATCATTTTCATGTTTAGGTGTGGAAGGCTTTGCTGCTTGGTAACCTCAAAAGCAGTTGGTGCTATTGGGTGACTCTAGCTTGCTTCTTGTTATCAAAATGTGTCGACATGATAAGGACATGTTTGAAGGTACTTGTAGTAGTACTATGCACTGGTTTGTTTTTTAATGGTGTAGTTGTTCGGTATATCTCCTAGTCTCTAGTAGCATTGATTTGGTATTTGCTCAAAACCGAAGAACTCATTTTCAACCTGAACCGGCTTGCTAGCCAACTATCATGTTTTTTTTTTCTGGATGTGGACGGTGCATCGTTCTCTTATAATAAATAAATAAATAATTGTTGCCTGACATTTCTATGCGTTCTTTTGGGCGTTTAAATGTAATACCGGAGAGGAGTGGAGCTTCCAACTTCCAAAAGTAAAAGAAACGTGCCGATGATCAATTGTGGTAAACTTGGTGCCGCCTGTCCAAATTCCATGGTCATGTGCGAGATTAGGATGGCATGCCAGGTAAAAGAAATAGGATTAAGTCGTATGAAATGAGGAAGTCAATTATCGAGAAACGACGGGTAAGTAAGATTATTGGTGTTACGTAGATAAAATACCTAAGAGCAACCGTTTGGTTAATGTCAGTGGAATACCCAGCACTTTAGATTGATGTTTCTTTATGGTGTTGCATGGGACCAGCTAGCTGACAATGGCTCCCATGACTCGTGGTATCTTTGCAAATTGCATAGTTTTTAATTTAAAAACCAAAAGTTGTTTACAAAATGACAAACTATTTAGGCCAAATGATGTGATTTTACAATTATGGAATGTTCAAAAAATTAGTCAAAGGAATGGATCGTCTTAAATATTTTAAGGAATCAAAGTTATAAAAGAACTCGTAAAAGTTTGACTAGTTCGAAAGTTCGGCCAAGAACCAAGAGAGTAACGATCTGACTTAATAAGTTTATAATTCAAAGACCAAAAGTTGTTTACGAATTGAAAAACTATTTAGACCAAATGATGCGATTTCCCGAGCATGGAATGTTCGAAAAGTTGCTCAAAGGAATGGATTGTCCTGAATACTTAGAATAATCGAAGTTGTAAAAGAACTCGTAAAAGTTAAGAAGTTATGACAAAGCAAGAGAGAAACAATTCTCACGTAAAAAAGATTTTAATTCAAAGACTACAAGTTGTTTACAAAATGACAAACTATTTAGACCAAATGATGCGATTTCCCGAGCATGGAATGTTCGGAAAATTCTCGAAGGAATGGATAGTCTTGAATACTTTAAGGAACCGAAGTTATAAAAGAACTCGTAAAAGTTTGACAAGTTCGGAAGTTCGACCAATAACCAAGAGAGAAACAATACTCACGTAAATAAGTTTTTAATTTAAAAACCAAAAGTTGTTTACAAAATGACAAACTATTTAGGCCAAATGATGTGATTTTACAATTATGGAATGTTCAAAAAATTAGTCAAAGGAATGGATCGTCTTAAATATTTTAAGGAATCAAAGTTATAGAAGAACTCGTAAAAGTTTGACTAGTTCGAAAGTTCGGCCAAGAACCAATAGAGTAACGATTCTGACTTAATAAGTTTATAATTCAAAGACCAAAATTTGTTTACGAAATTAAAAACTATTTAGACCAAATGATGCGATTTCCCGAGCATGGAATGTTCGGAAAGTTGCTCAAAGGAATGGATCGTCTTGAATACTTAGAATAATCGAAGTTGTAAAAGAACTCGTAAAAGTTTAAGAAGTTATGGCAAAGACCAGGAGAGAAACAATTCTCACGTAAAAAAGATTTTAATTCAAAGACTACAAGTTGTTTACAAAATGACAAACTATTTAGACCAAATGATGCGATTTCCCGAGCATGGAATGTTCGGAAAATTGTTCGAAGGAATGGATAGTCTTGAATACTTTAAGGAACCGAAGTTATAAAAGAACTCGTAAAAGTTTGACAAGTTCGGAAGTTAAATATTTCATAGCAAGAGAGAAACAATACTCACGTAAATAAGTTTTTAATTTAAAGACCAAAAGTTGTTTACAAAATGACAAATTATTTAGGCCAAATGTTGTGATTTTACAATTATGGAATGTTCAAAAAATTAGTCGAAGGAATGGATCGTCTTAAATATTTTAAGGAATCAAACCCTATAGAAGAACTCGTAAAAGTTTGACTAGTTCGAAAGTTCGGCCAAGAACCAATAGAGTAACGATTCTGACTTAATAAGTTTATAATTCAAAGACCAAAATTTGTTTACGAAATTAAAAACTATTTAGACCAAATGATGCGATTTACGCATGGAATTGTGGAAAATTGTGCTCAAAGGAATGGATCGTCTTGAATACTTAGAATAATCGAAGTTGTAAAAGAACTCGTAAAAGTTTAAGAATCGGCAAAGAAAAATTAGGTAAAAAAGTTTTTAATTCAAAGACTACAAGTTGTTTACAAAATGACAAACTATTTAGACCAAATGATGCGATTTCCCGAGCATGGAATGTTCGGAAAATTGTTCGAAGGAATGGATAGTCTTGAATACTTTAAAGAACCGAAGTTATAAAAGAACTCGTAAAAGTTTGACAAGTTCGGAAGTTCAACCAATAACCAAGAGAGAAACAATACTCACATAAATAAGTTTTAATTTAAAGACCAAAAGTTGTTTACAAAATGACAAACTATTTAGGCCAAATGATGTGATTTTACAATTATGGAATGTTCAAAAAATTAGTCAAAGGAATGGATCGTCTTAAATATTTTAAGGAATCAAAGTTATAAAAGAACTCGTAAAAGTTTGACTAGTTCGAAAGTTCGGGCCAAGAACCAAGAGAGTAACGATTCTGACTTAATAAGTTTATAATTCAAAGACCAAAAGTTGTTTACGGATTGAAAAACTATTTAGACCAAATGATGCGATTTTACGACATATGGAATGTTTCGAAAAGTTGCTCAAAGGAATGGATTGTCCTAAATACTTAGAATAATCGAAGTTGTAAAAGAACTCGTAAAAGTTAAGAAGTTATGACAAAGACAAGAGAGAAACAATTCTCACGTTAAAAAAGTTTTTAATTCAAAGACTACAAGTTGTTTACAAAATGACAAACTATTTAGACCAAATGATGCGATTCCAAGACATAAATGTCTTCGGAAAATTGTTCGAAGGAATGGATAGTCTTCAATCTTTTAAAGGAGCCGAAGATTATGAAAA